>CM062806.1:428987669-429525169 GCA_031772625.1 Pinus tabuliformis | reverse complement strand
GGAAGGGGCCTTTGGCGCGGTTGAAATTCTGGGGAACACATTTCCCTATTTACACAGAGAAATACACTAAAAACACACAAAAACGCTTTCTATCAGACTTCAAAAACCATCAAATCTACCCTATAATCCTTTCGGATCTGCCTTTGGTCGCTATTCACATGTCCACCATCTATCTGTGTGATCATTGATCCAATGGTTGATATTCATTTCGGGTGGCTTATGTGCACGGAGGTTACCCACCAGAAAAGGCAGTTTTTTCTCTCCAACGCCAAGCCACCTGTCAGCCAGTGTATGGGATCAGGTAGAGCCCGTCCAATACCACTTACCGCCTAAGGCTCACCTGAAACCCTGCTCATTAAGGAACTCAAAATACATATAGCTGTATGTATAAACCTTTTGGATCCGTTTTATCGCTACGGGCACATTTTCTTTGTATTTCATTTATTTAACGAAAATGTGAAATTACATAGAAAAACCCTTTTTACCGGAACTCAAACTCTATATATTCACATCCATAAAACCTATCGAGTCCTACTTTATCGCATGTCACACTTTGTATCAACCCCGCTCCTTTGTATCGTTGTGATGCGATATTGCGATATGATATATCGCAATCTCATATCTCATGGTCTTCGGGCCCTCAATAAGTCCTTATGTGTGTGTATTAGCAATGCGATATCGTGAGTAGATCTGGACCATTGATCTGCACTCTTGATCAATGACCCTCGTTTAATTACACTGATCACTATTGCGATTTCCCATAAGGCCGCCTCTGATGGACTCTACTTGCCACCTCCGATTGCGATATGCCAATTAGATCTGGACTGTTGATTGGCCAGATTCGACGGCTCCTGTGCGATGTTGCTTAAACCTCCAATAGACTCTGTTTTTGCCATCTCTTCATGTTTTTCCTATCCGATAGTGTTTTCCGCCATTCTTGAAGGTTTATCCTTTGCGATAGTTCTTAAGTATTGAAGACTTAGAGGGTTTTTAGTATCCATTTTGGATCACACCTTCCCACTGAAAAGCTTTTGGACCACCAAAAGTTGGTTTTTAAGCATCGAGCAAGTGAGGATACAACTTCCTCACTTGTCCAATCTCTATCCATTGTGCACTGCTTGGTTTTAAACCTTTGAGTCCAATTCTCAGGTACTCAACATCCCCTCTGCCCATAGTTCTCACCTTCCTGTCCAAAACTATGTCTTCCTGCAACTCATTGAGATATTCAGGCAACAGATCATCAATAGAAGGCAATTGAATTTGATCTTTGGGATCTTCAATCAATGAAGGTTCATACAGTCTCAAGTTCTCTGCATTAATGACTGAATAGATATGCATATAATCTAGAAAGTCAAGGCGAAAAGCGTTTTCACCAATTTTCTCAAGTATCTTGAAAGGCCCATACCTTATTGATTTCAGCTTCTTACCTTCACCTTTCATTCTATCTTTGCTGATGTATAGCTATACTTGATCACCAGCTTGGAAGCTACGCTTAATTGGATGTTTGTCATGCCTTTCCTTGTACTTGGCCTAGCTTCTTTCCAGCTGTTCCTACACTACCTGGTGAATCTTTTGGATCTGTTCAATGAACTTGGTTTCTTTGTCCACATCACTGTGTCCATCAACTGCTATGTCTTTACCAAAGAAAAAATCTAAGGGAGACTTTGGTAAAAAACCAAAACAAGTCTGAAAAGGAGATCTCTAAGTAGAAGAGTGCTTGGCACGGTTTTAAGCATGTTGCACATAACACAAATGTTCATCCCAAAGCTTGGGATGTTTGCAACAATAGCCTCTGAGCAACTGGATCACTGTCCTATTGACCACCTCTATCTGACCATCTATTTGTGGAAGAAATGTTGTGCTCTTCTTCAATCTGGTGTCCATCAACTCCCATAGACTTGACCAAAACTTCCCAACAAACCAGGCATCTTGATCAGATACAATAGAAGTGGGTAACCCAAAATGAACCCATACATGCTGAAAGAACAACTTCTCTGTTTGTTCAGCTGTAGCCTGCTTGTTACAAGGTATCAAAATACTCATTTTGCTAAATCTATCCACAATAACATATGAATAATCATGACCTTTTCTAGATTTTGGCAATCCCCCAACAAATTCCATGCAAACAATTTCCCAAGGATGAGAAGGAACTGGAGGTGGAGTGTACAAGCCTATTTTTCTATTTTTGGGCTTGATTTTTGGCACACATGGTACACCCTTTAATATATCTAGAAACTGTTTCATGCATTCTTGGCCAATAACAGAACCTTTGCAACTATGAAACTATTTTACTTACACCAAAATGACTTGAAGTTAGAGAAGTATGTGTTTCTCTAATCATGTTAACTCTTTCAGTTTGAGGAATGCATAACTTTCCCAAATGATATAAGAGTTGGTCCTTAACATAATAATCCAATTCTTCTACGTGTTTTCCATGACTTAAACTTGCATATACATCTTTAAAATCTACATCTTGAGCATATTGTTCAATGTAGCTTTCATGCATTACTGAGTTATGCTTAAGTATAGTAGACACATTTATGCTTGGTCTTGATAACATATGTGCAACCTTATTGTGTATGCCCTTCTTATATCTGATGACAAGATGAAATTTCTGTAGAAAACCCATCCACGTATAATGTCTTGATTGTTGCAATTTAGTTTGTGAGTGCAAATATTGAAGTGGTTGATGATCTGTATGTATGATTGCTTCCTTACCCATTAGGTAATGTTTCCACTTTTTCACACTCTGTACTAATGCATACAATTCTTTATCATATGTGGGATAATTAACTACTGTAGAAGTAAATGTCTCAGAATGATAACAGATGGGTTTACCGTGTTGCATCAACACTGCTCCCATGGCATAGTCACTGGAATTTGTTTCAATCTCAAATGGTCCTTGAAGATCTGGCAATGCTAGTACGGTGCTATACTAATTTTTTCTTTTAAGGTGTCGAAGGCTTTCTGCAATTTGCCTCACCACTGAAACACCTTGTTCAAAACTCCTAAATTTTGTAGCAGATTTGGGTTTAGGCCAGTTCACAATGACTTTAACCTTAGAGGGATCTATCTTCAATTCACCACCCCATACAATATGACCCAAATAATTTAAAGATGTTTTTACAAATTCACATTTTGATAACTTCACATAGAGATTTTCTCTTTTCAAAACATCTAGAGTCTACTTTACATGCTTCAAATGGTCTTCCCATGTTTTACTGAAAACAATAATGTCATCTAAATATACAATTACAAAATCATCAATAAAAGGTCAAAGTACATCATTCATAACTCTCATGAAAGTGGCAGGAGAATTAGTTAAGCCAAAAGGCATAACCATCCATTCATACAACCCTTGCTTTTTCTTGAAACTAGTATTCCATGCATCTTTTTCAACAACTCTGACCTGATGATAGCCACTACACAAGTCTAACTTGGAAAAGTAAACTGCTTCTTTCAACTGATCTAATAGATCATCAATGCGAGGAAGAGGATAATGATTCTTGATTGTTATTTTATTCAACACTCTATAATCAATGCACATCCTCCACGAACCATCTTTCTTTCTCACCAGTACAATCGGAGATCCACATGGTGATGTGCTTGGTCTTATGAACCCTGTATTGAGCAGCTCTTGTACCTGGTTCTTGATGTCTGCATTCTCTAAAGTGGATAACCTATACATTCTGATGTTAGGTAACGGAACATCTTGCTACAAATGAATATCATGTACTATTTCCATTTTGGGTGGCATACCTTTAGGTTCTTGAAATGGGATATCATATTCTAAAACAACTTTAACTAAATCATATTTCTGTTTAGCATCACAACCTTCAAATACATTGGTTTTATCAGGGTTTTTTTTCCTTTACAACCATTAGTAAAAATTGCTTGCATGAATTTACAATTATTTTCATCTACCCTAAGTTTATGAGCTCTTACAATATATTGTATTCCATCTTTAGTGAGTTGATACTTATTTTCAGCTCTTTATAAAATGGCTTTTCTATCATACAAGTAAGGACTTCCTAAAACAAAAACCACATATATCCGAGGGAACTATATCTAACTCAACCTCATCTACAAATGTTGACCCAACAGCAAAACTAAGTTTACATTATCTAGTCACTCGTAGCTTTGCTTTATCGCATGCCCAACCTAATGGATATTGCTTCTTGTGAGGTGTTGTTAGTAAGCCCAACTTCTTTACAATTGTTTTAGAAATCAAGTTTACTTGTGATCCACTATCAAATAAAGTATCAATCTTTTGATGCTTGGAAATAACTCTAATATGAAAAAGCTCATGTCTTTTCCTCTCATTATCTTCATTATCAATAGATTGCGCATAATTACTTGTAGATGCTTCAGAATTTTTGCCTTTTATACCTGTGGCTGTGATTGTTGTTTCATCACCTGAGTCTGACCCCAAGTCTTTCTAAATAGTAGCAACAATCTTCTTCTTCTTACCACCAAACTTCTTAGGTTTCAGCTCTGAATGCAAAGACCAGCAATGTTCATTCATCATCGTGTCCATCCTTCTTGCAATGAGTGCATGAAGGTTTGTCTTTCTGTACAACGTTTGTCTTCCTCTCCTTCCATTTCAGCTTCTTCTTTTCCTTGTTCTTGCTTGCAGAGGGTTTTGATGATCCCCCAATCTCTGGGTTCACATTCTTGCCTCTAGCTTCTAGATGTGTAACTTGAACTGATACATCATCTAGGCTATTCGGATTAAACATGAGAATGGTGTGCTTCAAATAGCTATGCAGACCACCTATATACTTCAACAAAGTTTTAGGTGAGTCTAGAGATATGGCTAGAGTTAAAGCTCTTTCTCGAGATTCCTAGGTATAACTTTGTACACTTTGGCCCTTTAATTGGCGAAGAGTTTGCCAACTCATCATTGCTTGCTGCATATAAGCTAGAGAATAGAATTTTTTTTTGATGGAAGAAACAAATTCATTCCAAGTAGAAAGAATTTTACCATGTCACTTCAGATTAGCTTGTGTCTTGCCTTCCCACCACACTAGTCCAGTTCCTCTAAGGCAAGGGCTAGCTAGTTGAATCTTTCTCCTTTCAGAATAAATGTTTTGCACACTGCAATATACATCAATATGTCTAATCCAGTTATCTAGCTTTTCTGCATTTAGTTCTCCATCATAAATTGGCAAATCAAATTTCACATCTAATTCAATCAAAGACGTTTTCTTCTTTTTCTTTTCAGAACTAGGAGATGAGGATGATGGAGGTGATGGTGGAGGAGATAAGGGAGGAGGCTTTTCCCCTTTCCCTTTGCCCTCTGGAGGGGCAACTAGAGAAGGTTCCTCTGCTCCTTTGTCTTGTTTGGGTGTTGAAGTGCTTTCACCTCGACCCTTCTTAAATTCTCGATACATCTCTTCCACCATGGCTCTCATGGCCATAAAACTATCCATGAACTGAGATTCTGATTCCAATGGGACTTCTTTTGCCATTCTCCTCTAAGAATAGACTCTTCCAATCTCTAGATTAGCCTCAACAAGTTCTCCTTCTCCTAGTTTGAGCTTTGACCTAGTTAGCATTCAAAAATCCAGCACAAGCTTGTCTAACCTTAGCAAACCTAAAGCTCTGATACCACTTGATCTGAAAATGAGATCTTAGATTAATATTAAGGTATTACAGACTCATGTGCAGGATTTGACTACATTACTTAGTGCAACGGATCAAAAATATTGTGAATAATATAGACAATGAGCAGTTACAGAAACATAACAGACACACACACATAACACAACAAATAATCAAGGAGCTCACCCAAAACTCTTGGGCTACGTCTCCTGGTCTAACTTTTAGTGGTGACCTCTCTATTATGTCTTCAAGAGCAGATCTTTTACAAATGTGAGTTCAAATTGAGACTCAACACAACAGGAACAAACAACATGGTCTTTCTTGAATCCCTCAAGTCTTTCTAAGTACACAGACTCTCCCTCTCACTCTCTATCTCAGTTTTCTCTCTGTCTTAGCTCTACTCCCTTTGTCCCTGACATTGAGTGGCTTTTAAGCCTATCGACGCTTGTCTGTTGATTTTCCCTTTTGGGCTCTCTGGCTTCTAGCCTCTATTCCCTCAAATCCCCTCTGAGCGTTAACCAATCATGGTGTAACGTCTTCAAGTATGGTGGCCACCTCTTATTAAACGGAAGGATCCTTTGGTGCAGTTGAAATCCCTGAAACACATTTCCCTATTTACACAGAGAAATACACTAAAAACATGCAAAAACGCTTTCTATCAGACTTCAAAAACCATCGAATCTGCACTATAATCCTTTTGGATCCACCTTTGGTCGCTATTCGCAAGTCCACTGTTGATCTGTGTGATCGTTGATCCAATGGTCGATATTCATTTCGAGTGGCTTATGCACATGGAGGCTACCTGCCCAAAAATGTGGTTTTCTCTCTTCGACGCCAAGCCACATGTTGGCCAGTGTATGGGATCGGGCAGAGCCCGTCCAATACCACTTACCACGTGAGGACCCCCCAAATCCTGCTCATTACGAAACTCAAAATACATATAGTTGCATGTATAAACCTTTCGGATCCGTCTTATCGCTACGGGCGCATTTTCTTTGTATTTCGTTTATTTAACGAAAATGTGAAATTACATAGAAAAACCCTTTTTACCGAAACTCAAAATATATATATTCACATCCATAAAACCCGTCGTGTCCAACTTTATCGCATATCGCACTTTGTATCAACCCCACTCCTTTGTATCATTGTGATGTGATATTGTGATGCGATATATCACAATCGCATATCGCATGGTCTTTGGATCCCCAGTAAGTCCTTTTGTTTGTGTATTAGCGATGTGGTATCGTGAGTAGATCTGGATCGTTGAACTGTGTGCTTGATCAATAGCCCTCATTTAATCGCACTGATTTCTATTACAATTTCCCATAAGGCCACCTCCGAGAGACTATGCTTTCCACCTCCAATTGCGATACGCTGATTAGATTTAGACCATTGATCAGACAGATCCAACGACTCTTGTACGATGTTTCTTAAGCCTCCAATAGACTCTGTTTTCACCATTTCTTCATGTTTTTCCTGTCTAATAGTGTTTTCCACCATTCTTGCAGGTTTATCCTTTGTGATAGTTCTTAAGTATTGAAGACTTACAGGGCTTTTAGGATCCATTTTGGATTACTTCGGGCATAGTTTCCGAACAACTGGAAACAAATTTTCCAAATTTGAAAGAATTTTTTTTTAAAACAGACCTATTAATAGAAACCTCTCTCATATTTTACACAGGTGTCATGGTTTTAGAGATTCGAAGGGATCTTTGAAGCCTATTTTTCAGGATTTTGCAATTTAGTTTTTTCATGTTTTAGCCAATGTTTTTAAATCTATTTCCGAACAATTGGGGATGAATTTTTGAAAACCTAAAGACAATTTTGGAGAGAATGGACAAATTAACAAAAAATTCTTTCAAGTTTTACACAACTGTCACGATTTGAGAGTTTAGAATGGATCTTTGAAGCCTATTTTTCAAGAATTTGCAAGAATTAGTTTCTTCCAATTTCTTCTATTTGTAGAAAAATGCCCAATCAATTAGAGAGGCACCTAATCAATTTGACTTGGGGTCATATATTATCTCCTTGATTATTTGATTTATTAAGATATAGATAGATCAAAAGGTTTGAGGTCCATTAACTTTTTATCTTGAACAATTTGTAATATTCCTATAAATACAAAATCTTTAGAATGAAAAAGGGTTGGTTTTTTATTAGAAGACTTATACGTTGTATATTTTCTGAAAGTTTAATGAAGGAAGCTTGATTCTGCAATAGATATTTTTGTGTTGAGAAATGTTGGATATGTGTTTTCTTGTTTCTTTTTACCTTTTCATGTTATCATATGTATGTTCTTCTATCGACTAATCAAAGTAAATAAACAGAACTCATATGTATTATGCTCAGTTTATATGTTCAGTCATCCATAGTTTATTTTAGCTATGCTTTGTAGAACTCATTTTGTGATGCTCTTATAAGTCTATCAATTCCCTCCTATTCTACATTCCATCTAAGAAAATTTAAGATCTCAAAGTATCTCACCTTCCTCTGTGAAATTTTTAGTTTACTTTCTTGATTAACCCAAATATTTTACTCCATGCCCAGTGTAATTCTGTTAAACCCTACCATAATTTTGAATCCTTGTTACAACAGATCTAGTCATTGTTTTAAGTACATAACCAATCATATTGACTGAGTTACAGAAGGGACCCCCCTTCGAAATTGAAAGAGATAACTTTTAATTCAAAAGCAGTTAGGTCATACCTTAGAGTTTTTCCCCACAACCGAGGTTTCCTCTGAGTGATAACACTAAGATTCAACTGTGTGAAGATACATTGTTACAGGATTTTACAGTGAAAGAGATCAAATTATACAACTATGAAAAACTAGAACAAACAAAATTTAATAAAGTCATGAAGTAAGACGCTAAAATTACAAAATAATTTTACCAAGCACCAATGAATGTTACAATTTAAGCACAATTGAAACTGAAGTTGGTTTGCATGCCATGGAGAATCATGTGAAACATCCATTCCAAGAATAATTGTTAGTATCATGGATATCTTAGGTATTTAATGCTCAAATTCCATAGCAAAAGAAGAGTTGAGGCCACCAATATGAGACAAGAAAATTGTTCTAAAACAAAATCACATAAGACCAAGGGACTTGCCTGAAAATGAAAGGGAATATCATAGGTTATTTTATCCTTGCCTAGATATGCCCTTTAATTTTCAAGCCCTATCACTTTCACATATGTATTCCAAACTTTGGAGGAAGCTATAACACACACATGAGAAGACATCCTCTCCTTTCCTTTCTTGTTGTTTATGATCCTTTTATATGAATTTTTTATTTTATCCTTTCTTAGATATGTCCTTTCCTTTATACCATTCTAAAAATATCTATATGGTATTATCATTATCAATATTTAAAAGGGAACCCTTGGCCGCCTGCAGCTATAGGACATTCCCAAAAGTAAACAAAACAAACCATAGCATACATCTTGCTCAGGTCGAATCACATGTCACAACCCAAATCAAGATATTTAATGCAATACTCTCTAAAACAATGACTCATGCTCCCATTTCCATGTAATAGCCTCTCTTTGCAGAAAGTTTTTTTCTAGTACTATCTTTTTGAAAGAATCCAATACTATATAATCCTTGTTAATACCTCCCCATCAACTAGAAAGTGTGTAAGGGAGCTTCCATACTATCTTCTTGATTTCTTGCATAAACCTCGTGAAACACATGTCTTGAAAGTTTTATATAACAAAGACCTGTGGATAATCCTCTACCACATCAACTATGTCCCTAACATCTATTACCAATAATGTATAAGACACATGCATAACAAATAGCTCAGACATTAGGTGTAAAAGAAAGTAGTTGCAAAATAGTGGATCATTACTTAGGAATCTTCAAGAAAAAACTCAAATTGGTGTTCAGTGTAATAGAGACTCAAGAAATCACAGACTATTCAAGTTTATACAACATAAAGCTATTAAAAGGTATCTTTTTGAATTATGACAAGAAGAAATACACATGATAATAGTCATCTTTGTGTTGTATTCTTGCTATGGTTCTTTATTCTTCTACTTTGATGGTGATGCATGCGATATCAGATTGTTATGGTTCTATTGGTTCAAATTATATTGCATCTCATTTAGTTATGATACACATGCTACATATTAAAAGTGAGAAGGAAAGAGTGTCCCTTAAGTTATATGACTGTAGGAGTTTTTGTCCAAAATAATGATGTCAATGTCGCAATGTAAATATAGATTATGAGTGACAGGATTGTCTATTGCATCTTCAAGTCCTTTTTCTTCATGGAAAATAGATAGAATGGATGATAATTTATCTATTTCATCCTTCTAGTATTGTCACTACGATCTTGGTAAAATAATTCTGAGAGATAAAATAACAACTACATATAAAATGATCATAAACTTCTTCACTTTCAAAATCACTTCCCATTGGGAAGGCTAGATGTTGTCCAAGAACATGAACCAAGTATGTTAGAACATATTCTACATATATAGTAAGTGTTGATCCTTCCATTAGTTTTGGCATGGATATTTGACAACCCTTTTCTTGCATAACCCTTGGAGAAAAAAATACACATAGAAGCACTCACATTATGATGATTTAATAAAATCTTCATTAATTACCAAGCCCATTTGGTTGTGATATTGCAACTAATGGTTTTCACAAAAAGAAAGTTTCCAACGTAACACATGAAGATCTTCACTAGCAATCGTCAAAGAAGTACTCAGAAGTACCTTTCCATAGCCTTTTCTAGAGTGAAATATCTTTAGCCAGATTAGCTCTGACTAAGATCTAGTCATAGAGAAATATTTTTCTATTAACATTTTAGCAACATATGCATCATTTTACTCTTGTTGAGCATTATTTTTCAAGCCTCTTTATGTCAAACAAGAAATAGAAGGGATAAGAAATCTCTCTTAAATGTAGCAATTTACAAGGTAAGTTCCTCAGATAAAACACCAAAGGACACCGCTCACAAACAAATCACAGATCAATACACCTTAAAACCCTCAAAGAGGGAAACAATCCATAGCCTGAGCCAACGCAACCAATTTAGGAAGTTTATTAATAAAAGAATGAAAATTTACATAAGCTTCCCTCATGAACGGTCACCCTACAAATGACCCTCCATGCTCTTTAAATAAATATCATGGACCTATCGGGTGTTAAGCCATGGATCAAGTGTTGGTAATACCAAGGATAGAATGAACCATCAGATCACTTCATGCCTAGAACATATCGTGATCGTCGAATTGTAAGTTACAAAAGTACATAGTAAAGAAGCACACTTTACCTAACTATAAACTAGACTAAGTTATACTTAACTATTTCCTATGTGTCAGAATATCATAACATCCCCCCCTTAAGAAAAACTAGGGATAGGATTGAAGGATGTACAAATATGACACAATATGAGAAGGAAGGAGGCATTAGAGCCTATTCCCCCTTAGTGACAACTTCCTACACTCCAACCATAAATCGAAGTTTAGTAAACTTCACCTCTATGAGAGCCTTTGTAAAGATGTTTACAACTTGATCATTGGTTGACCAATATTGCACCTCAAGAACATGATCATGAATGAGCTTTTTGATGAAGTGCATGTGTAGTTCAATGTGTTTGTTGCACTGATGTTGGACTAGATATTTGCATAGTTGAATGGCACTTTCATTATCACACCAAAGTGTAGTCGGATGTTGCTAGTGAAAGGCAAACTCTGACAGGATATGACGAAGCCACAAGGCTTCCTTACTAGCTTCTACGGCACCACGATACTTTGCTTCTACTAAATAAAGAGAAATGGCACTTTTTTTCTTACAAGCCCATGTAATAGGTCGAAAACCAAGAGTCAAAACATAACCTGCAGTAGACTTCCAATCATCAAGGTCACTAGCCCAATCAGAATCAATGAAACCAACCAATAGAGGAGATGCTTCTGCATTGTAATGAATCGCAAACTAAATTGTACCTCGAGCATAACAAAGTATTCTTTGAGCTACTTTTCAATGACTTTCATGTGGGTTTTGCATAAACTAAGAAATAAGGCCAACAACAAAGGAAGGGTCAGGACGGGTATGGGTCAAATACAAAAGTTTTCCTAGAAGTTGATGGTATAAGGTAGCATCAGCTTCAGGGGAAGTACAAGTGACTGAAAGTTTGACTCCATACCAAAAGGGAGAAGGGGGTGGCTTAAAGTCATCCATGTGAAAGTGACATAGAAGATCACATGCATACTTGGACTGGGACAGGGAAATACCTTCCTTGGATTGGAAGACTTGAAGACCAAGAAAATAATGCAAGTGTCCTAAGTCTGTCATTTCAAACTGATTTTTAAGGCTGGAATTCACATGGTTTATAAGGTTTGGATCACTACCAATAAGGATAAGAGAGTCAACATAAAGAACAAGAATGATAAGAGACTTACCCACTTTCTTGGTGTAGACAGTATTGTCAGAATGACACCTAGAAAAGCCAATACCTAAAAGAAAGCTATCCATTTTGGCATACCAAGCTTGAGGGGCTTGCTTGGGACCATAAAGGGATTTCTTAAGCTGACATACATGGCTAAAGTTTTTTTGTATAAAGCCAGGAGGTTGTTCCATATAGATTTCTTCATGCAAGCCCCCATGCAAGAAGGCAAATTTAACATCCATCTGATGGACTTCCCATTTGAAAGAGGCAGCAAGGGAAAGAACAAGGCGAATAGAGTTCATCTAACAAGTTTTCATCCCTTTGGAAGAGGAACAAGATCCCATGTATCATTTTTCAATAATGAACGATATTTTTCATTCATAGCTACGTCCCAATCTGGATGGCCTGAAGCTTTTACAAAGGTGTCAAGATCATAATTCGCTGAATCTTGAGCCAATAAAGAAGAGGCTCTATTGAACTCAGAATGTGTATGTCGATGATTTGTAGGACCACCTGCAAGAGCACCTGCTGCATCTCAAGTAGAATTAACCCATATTGGAAGCTGAGGAGGATCCTAAGAAGGTGGGTGAGGATTGTCATCCTCGTTGTCATCATCTGAAGAATAATTTTTTTCAGAAGTGGAAGGGATAGAGAGAGGTGGCACATCCGCTAAAATAGGCTTGTAGGCTGATATATTTTCAACAAACTATACATCTCTTCTAATGACAACATTTTTGGACTTAAGTGGAATAAGTCTATATCCTTTGACATCTTCAAAATATTCAACAAAAATACATTTTTCACTCTTAGGTTCTAAAGCTTTATGTTTCTCATCTGGAATATGGGCCCATGCTTCACTTCCAAAAACATGAAAGTGACTTACATCTAGTTTAATTGAGCTCCATGCTTCTTCTGGAGTGAAATTATTTAAAACCTTAGTAGGAGTGTGATTTACTATGTAATTTTCACAGTAAATTGCTTCTGCCCAAAAATTAAGACTGTGTCCTTTAGATTGAAGCATATAATTAGACATTTCCTTTAAGGTGTGATTCTTCCTTTCAGCTACACCATTTTGTTGTGGAGTATATGGAACAATATGTTGCATTTCAATTTAATGCTCAATGAAAACGTTGATGAATTTTTTGCTAACATATTCTCCACCATTATCAAATCTTAGCTTAAGAATTTGATGTCCATATTGTTTCTAAACAAAGGCCTTAAAGGCCAAGAACATGTTAAATACTTCACTCTTGAGTTTTAAGAAGTATACCCAAGTGCGTCTGGAGAAATCATCAATGAAAGTTAAGAAATACTTGTAGCCGAAGAATGAAACAACTGGAAGTGGACCACATAAATCACTATGCACAAGCTGTAAATGGGTTGAGGCGTGCCAAGAGGCACGTTTTTCAAAACTATCACGATGATTTTTTTCGAGTACACATTCGGAACAAACGCCATCTCTGCAAGATACTGTAGGGAAACTTGTCGCCATATTTTATTTACATAGATTTTGAAGGGAGCGATAGCTTAAGTGACCAAATCACTCAAGCCAAAGTTTTCTCACTTCATCATTATGAGCAACAAATACCGAGGGAAGTTTCGATGACCCAAATTTGTTAAACTTATACAACCTTGTAGAGTCACCAACAATGCCAGTAGCTAAAATCTATCTGGGGTCTCTTAGGTCCTTAATTACAACATCGTGAGGTGAAAATTCAACAATTTTACCTTTACCTAAATGAGTTATCTGATATATAGATAGAAGGTTATAGGATAAGCTTGGAACGCATAATACATTATTAAATTGACCATTGTCTAGATTAACAGTTCCAGTCCCTATAAAGTAAGAGATATATCATCACCAACATATATATTTTTGGTGTTACAATCATTTAAAGAAGAAAATCATGGCCTTGTTTTTGGCCATGTGATAAGAAGCTCCAGAATCAATGAGTCACTCATGAGAATGAGAAGAATAAGATACATTCAGTGCATAAGCAGACCAAGGTTTTTGACAACCACATGTAGAAAGTCCTATTCCTAAAGATGACGTTGAAGTTGAAGAAGGATCCAAATGGATGTTAGGCTTCTTCATTGCCTCTTCCAAGGCTTCCATCTTCTTTAAAAAATTGATTCTAAGTGGCCATCTCGATTACAAAAGTTGCAATGTCTATCAATCTTCTTGCCTTTGTTTTTATTTGCCTTATTAATTTGTTGAATTTATTTTTCATTTTAAAACTGAAATTGCTTAGGACCCTTGCTTGGTTTAGGACCATTATTTTTAGGATATTGCTTATGTTAGTCCCCTATACTACTAGTGTAACCCCTTATTGTTATTAGTAAAACCCACTTATTATATTGGTGTACCCATATAGTGCCCATATTGTTACTATTGTGCCCCATAGAAGCCCACTATTGTTATTATTTTGCCCTTACATTATTATTGTTATGTTGGCTCTGATTATGTTATGACCCCTTAGACTCCTATATATAGAAAGGAGGTCTTTTCATTTGTATCATCGAAGAATTTCTCATTTATGTAATGTAAAGGAGGTTGCCCCCTCGAAGAGGCTGAATTCTAAGGCATTGATCTATCTTTTCTATCTTTTCTTGAGCTGGTTTCATAACATTTGGTATCAGAGGTTTGGATTCTAGGGTTTCGCTGCTCCAAACAGGTCATCATGGAATTTTCGCTATAAATTTTTTTTTGTGACGTTTCAGAAGCTATAAAAAAAACACATTTCAGAATACATCGCGCTGAACCTCAAATCTAAATTTCAGAGCTTTTCGCACTATATTTGCGGAGATATGATCTGAGGAAGTTGGTCTTTTTTGCAGACTCCCGAATTACATTCCAAACAGGTGATCTGGGGAAAATCATCATAACTTTCTCTCTGAGCATCAGATTGAAATTTCGTAAGAAGGTACAAAAAGGGGACAGACTGTAGTTTCTTGTATATATTTTTTAGAGCCAAAGGTTGAAACGCAGACTCGTGGCACGTCGTACAAGTTCGCTCTACTGAACTCGTCTATAATCAGGTCATCTTGGGAGATTGTGCATAACTCTTTCTTGGAGAATCCATTTTGGATCAGACTGGTGGCATTGGAAAGAGCACACAGAGGGCTAATACAAAACTCAATTTCATAACTTAAAGATCCGAAAGTACAGAGTTACAGTCGTTTCAAGATCGAGCTCCTAAAATCAAGAAAAAGTAAGATGAGGAAGTTTGATGGCAAGGATCTGGTAAATTGGATACTTCAGATGGACCAATATTTTGATCTACATGGTGTACCACTGTCACAAAAGGTATGTATTGCATCTTCATATTTAGAACCAGATCAATTGTTATGGTATGAATGGCTTTGTTCTCGTAAACAACTTGTTACGTGGTCAATTTTCACGGAGGAAATGGTAGCACATTATGAGGATACAAAGAGCAACACCTTCTTTAGAGCAACACCACAACAATTGGAAATGGTAAAAGGGCTTTGTGACATAGTGGAAAGAAAAATTAAGGAAACTAGGAAGCATACCCCTCACAACTATAAAATGGAAGTGTTGTTTCTCCTAGCCTTCCACAACCTACAAGGGTTACACCACAACAATTGGAATAAAAAAGAGAAAAAGGGCTTTGTTACAATTGTGATAGCAAATGCACTAAAGGTCATAAGTGTGCTGAGAAGAAATTATTTTACATAGAATATGAAGAGGAGGAAGAAAAGGATCAAGAAACATCAAAAGAAGAGGATATACGCCAGGACCCCACCCTAGAGAAAGAAGAAGTGAATCAAACCATATCTTGTAAAGCATTGGCAAGAATTACCACTCCTCAAACTCTCAAGATAGAAGGAAATATCAAGAAGAAAAGGGTGCAAGAAGTGAAAGATCACATCGAGAAAGAAGAAATAAATCCAACCATATCTTGTAATTCATTGGTTGAAATTACCACTCCTCAAACTATCAAGATAGAAGGACATATCAAGAAGAAAAATGTTCAAGAAGTGAAAGATCACATGGAGCATCAAGAAATGAATCTGACCATATCTTGTAAAGGATTGGAAGAAATTGCCGCTCCTCAAACTCTAGAGATAGAAGGACATATCAAGAAGAAAAAGATTCAAGCAATGAAAGAACACATTGAGCATCAACAACAAGTTCTCCAACTTTTAAAGGATAACACCACTTCGGTGCAAAATCAAACGAAACAACAAGTAGATCAACATCGTAGTGAAAAATGTTTTGATGTAGGTGATTGGCTATTTTTACTGCTACATCTCAAGCAAGTTATTTATGAGAAGGAAATGTTGGCAATACTACATGCACTTAAAAAATTGCGACCTTACCGAATGGGAAGACTCTTCAAGGATGAGGATGTGGAAGCATTGTTTTGTACTATTTCTATTATCCAACCAAATTGGATAAATGAAGCAAGGGATGAATGGAAGAAGGATGAAGAAGTATGGCCACTTATTCAAAAGTTGCAAAAGATCCGAATTCAAACAATATTGCCAGAAATTGAAGAGGAAGGAAAAATAATATTGGAACCTGGAGCAGTCACAGAAACAAGAACCCGACAGTTACGAAATCGATCAATTTCAGAGTATCTCATAAAGTGGAAGAACTTACCCGTTGAAGATTCCACATGGGAGGACAAGAATTTTATACAGAAGCATCAAGAACTACTCAAGCGATGAGGACAATTCTTTTTGAAGGAGAGGGGCATGTTAGGCCTCTATACTACTAGTGTAACCCCTTATTGTTATTAGTAAAACCCACTTATTATATTGATGTACCCATATTGTTACTATTGTGCCCCATAGAAGCCCACTATTGTTATTATTGTGCCCTTACATTATTATTGTTATGTTGGCTCTGATTATGTTATGACCCCTTAGACTCTTATACATAGAAAGGAGGTCTTTTCATTTGTATCATCCAAGAATTGTTCATTTATGTAATGTAAAGGAGGTTGCCCCCTCGAAGAGGCTGAATTCTAAGGCGTTGATCTATCTTTTCTATCTTTTCTTGAGCTAGTTCCATAACAGCTTCTTAGGATTCTTTGAATTTGGTTGTTTCTAGGCAGCTAATGCTTTCTGAGAAGAGTTTCCAAGATCAAGAAGACTAAGATGTAAGAGTTTTTCTTGTTATATTATTAAAGAATCACAAAAGGCAACAAAAGAGGGGGACTTGTAGTCTTGTCCTTGAGAAATCAAGTCTTCTCTAGTAGAATGGAAAGTGGAAACAAACACAGAGTAGGTTGGTCCCAACTTAGTAAGAATGGAATAGATAAGGCTACCATATTATTTCTTAACCTTAACACCTTCCAATAAAAGTATAAGGGTCTTGAACTTGGACAAAAAATCTTCAATGGAAGAAAAGTTATTGGGGTCCAACGTAAGAAACACATTTTTGAGATGATGGTTTCTACTTTCACTTTTCATTCCAAAAACTTTAGTGAGTTGTTTCATTACTTCATTAGAGGTATCAAGTTCTGCGATATGGAATCTAAGGTCTAGAGAAATAGACATCGCTAACAACCCACGTGCTTGATCTTGCCTATTTTCACATTTGGTTTCCTTATATTCATCTTTAAGTTTAGTTTCTTGGCCTGAGGCTATTCTGTAAAGACATTTACTTCTAAGTAAATCCATAATGTAGGACCACCGTTGGAAGTAGTTGGTTCTATCAAGAATAACTTGGCATGGAATTTACATTTTACAGAAACTGAACCTGTAGATTCTGAAACTAAGTGTTTCAATGGAAAGATCTTGAAAACTTAGGCCGATTAAAAAAAAACATCTCTAAAAATGACTTCCAAATGAAGAATTATATAAATAACCGTGTCCCGTTTCTTGAAAAGAATCTATCATCAAGAAGTTGTCCTGTTAAAGATCATAACGTTAATGGTATAACTCCTTTCAATAGAATCCATAAATTCATTGTCCTCATAAAATTAGTGTACTTCATGCCATGAAAAGAAAACAAAATGAAAAACAAAAGAAAAGTGGGGCTGAGATAAGTGAAGAGCAATCACAGAAAAGAAAAATTTTGTTGTTCAATTGGATTGCACTGCGGCTATTCAAAAGATTGAACAATAGTTGTTTAATTAAATGAACAACAAAACAACGCAAAAGAAAAAAAGGTGTTGTTCAATAGATTGAACAACAGTTGTTCAATTAAACGAACAACAAAACGACACAAAAAAAGAAAAAAGTTTTGTTCAATCTATTAAACAACAACTGTTCAATTAAATGAACAACAATTGTTCAATAGTTTGAATAGAAAAACAATCGAAAAGAAAGAAAGTGTTGTTTAATAGATTGAAAGACAATTGTTCAATTAAATGAACAACAAAGCCAATGAAAAAAGTGTTGTTAAATAGTTTGAATAGAAAAACAACAGAAAGAAAGAAAGTGTTGTTCAATAGATTGAATGGCAACTATTCACTAAATTGAACAGTAGTTGTTTAATAAATTGAACAGTAGAACAACGCAAAGAAAGAATGTGATGTTCAATATATTGCACAGCAGCTGTTCAATTAAATTTAACAAAAAAATGATAAAAAGCAAGAAAGTGTTGTTCAATAGATTGAACAACAGTTGTTCAATAAAATGAACAATAAAATGATAAAAAGAAAGAAAGTATTGTTCAATATATTGAACAACAAAATGATAAAAAGAAGAAAAGTGTTGTTCAATAGATTGAACAACAGTTGTTCAATAAATTGAACAACAAAACGATAAAAAGAAAGAAAGTGTTGTTCAATAGATTGAACAGCAGAGAAAAAGAGAAAAAAGGAAAGAAAATCAAACCAGCAATCATATTTACATATTTTATAGGGAAGAAATAAAATTTATGAAGATGAAGTTGTTGAACGATTTCCTTCTGCAGCTAAAACTTGCATGGTGGGATCCTCACGTATCTGCTGATAGAAATATTCTTTGGTAAGAAGATTTTGGTAGAGGTGCACCTGATGCCCATTTTCTCTAAAAGAAGAACCAAACCCATCAATGGTGGCTGGCGTAAGAGTACCATTGTCGTTTACTTGCTTTATTTCATAGGGGCCTAACCATCTAGTATGTAGTTTGCCATGGAAGTCTTGGAACCTGGAATCGTAAAGAAGTGCCCAGTCGCTCTCATGAAATGTCTTTTTCTTAATCAGGGCATCATGCCATTTATCTCTTTGCTATTGAATAAGTTTCATACGATGTAGAGCCAGTAACCGAATTTCACCTAGGCTTCATTTAAATCCAGTCTTATTTCCTAGGCTGCCTTTAGTGTTTGTATCTCAAATTCTATGGGAAAAATGGGTTCCTCACCAAATAATAGTTGATACAGTGAGTATCCAGTAGTGTTTCTCCAAGTTGTACGATATGCCCACAAGGCCTATGGCAACTGAGCAGTCTAGTCTCGTTAATGTGATGAGATAGTCTTTGTTAGAATAGCTTCGATAACTTTGTTGGTGCTCTCCAGCTGCCCATTCGCTTGCAGGTGATACAGAGAGGTAACTATGTGTGTGATGTGATGACTTTTCAGTGTAGCAACAATCTTGTGACCCCCGAATTGTGGCATCCCATCAGTAATTACTTCTCTGGATAAGCCATACCACACAAAAATTTCAAAAATAATATTAATAAAAGTTTCCTCTATTGCTCTTGGTAACACTACTGCTTCCACCCACTTAGTTACATAATTTGTTGCAACCAATATATACTTTTTCTGGTTGGATGGTGGTTTGAAAGGCCAAATGAAATCTAATGCCCAACGCTCAAAGGGTTCTATCACCAGCTGTGGGTGCAGGGGCATTTCATCAGATTGGCCAAGGAGAGCCATCCTTTGGAAACTATCACATGCCTGGACAAATTTATTAGCATCTTTAAAAATAGTGGGCCAATAGTAGCCCATCTGTAGAACTTTATGTCCAGTTTTGCGGTTTTCAAAGTGTTCACCGGAAGTTCTAGCATGGCACGCTTTTAAGATATCATAAACTTTGTCCTCCCTAATGCACCTACGGATGTGCATATCAGCTCCTGTATGGAAAAGGTATCCTCCAATCCAGGAGAAACAAGTGCTACATTACACAATCAATTTCCTTTCTCTAGATGTCAGATGTTTGGGAAATTTTCCCGCTGCTAAGAAATTTTCTACGTCTGCATACCATGGCGTTTTTACTCAAATGCGGAACAGATATGGAAGGTAGTAAATGAAGATAGCCAGAGGTTTTGATTTATATTTATCAGAAATAGGATTCAGATATTACAGAAGGATTATTTCTTTACAGAGATTGACTGTTGTCGCATTTACCGGACTTCATACCATTCGCTGGGAATAAGTATTATCGGAGGCTGCCTGGTGATGGACAGACTCTGCCTTAGAAATATTATGACAGACTTTCAGACTTTTCCTATGGTTCAGCCACTTTAGGTTCTCACCAGTGCCGAGCACACTGATGCGCAGGCTTCCAAACCAATACTATAAGACCAGGGTGAACCTTTCGTGATGCAAGCAGATCAGACACTATGGTCCGCAGATGCAGAGCAGGAAAATTCACTCGACTCCAGACTCACAAAACTCTAAACTCTTCAGACTCGAATGCCTCTCCATCCTCAAGTCTCATCTATTTATAGGACTCAAGCATCTCATGAGTCATCAACAAGATTGACAGATAGCAAGATGCTTCTGCTGACAATAGGATGTACAGACTGACAAAAGCAAGATGCTTTAAAAGGACCAAATCCGGGCATGAGCGGACTACTCATGTTATCTCATCCCTATTTCGATACGGAAAGCCAGAGGCATATGGGGACCGGATTTATTTTATGTTTACACAGAGGAGATTCGTACAAGAGAACCCTCGAAAGACTGAAAAGATGAGATTTTCATATCTCATTATTTACACAGTAGATATTCTTGACCGGGGAATCTACGCAAGACCCGTCCAACTCCATTGTCGGTTGGAAAGACTTTACATCATGGTGTAGTAATCTACTTGAGGCCAGCTGTAGTGTTGGAGATTCCACCATTCAATCAAGTAATTTGAATAGTACTGGACCCATATCTCTTTCTCCATTTCCCAAATATTCGTGTCATGGGGATCTGGTAATTCCAAGTAGTTAAGATGAAGATAAGGATTGTGTTCTGGATTTATCTGCTGATGAAAATCTTCATAATTGGAATTATTGCTGGTGTAAAGTATTCTTTCTTTGTAGTGATTCATTATGAACCAGCGTATATGGCCACATCTTCGTACTCCTTGTAGAAAATCAAGATCACTCAGATTTGCAAGATCATTGATTGTTTTTCTTAGGACATCTGTCAGGCATGGTGTCTGCGGAGTGAAGTTGGGAATCTTTAATAAGGTGAAGGAATATGGTTTTAAGATTAATGGAGATAATCCATAAATCTTCCACCAATCTAAGAACCATTCTGGAAGTGGGTCTTCTTCTTCCATATCTTCGACTGGCATGTGCTCATACCAAAAGGAGAACTGCACAGAGTAAAACAAATTAGTTACAAAATTTTGTAATCCCATACCTGTGTAGAATGACTATTCTTGCCGTTCTTCATCAAAGTTGTCTCGATCCAGAAAGTTGCAGAATCTTCTTAGAGTAATGTGGCAACTAGTGATCCGTGTACTATCTTCTTCATCTCTTTCTAGCCTATAGGCAATGCTTCCAATATGTCTGAGATAATCAAGAGCCTCTAAAGCTTCTTCATTCATTTCATCTTGAAGTGGATCGGTCCATTTGTATGGTATACCAATTCTCTGTCTGACTTCTTTGATTGGGATCCAATTATCGTCATGGTCAAACAGACTCTTCTGTAAACTGAAAGAAACCCATCCAGTGGATGTTTCAATCTCTACTTCTTCTTGATTTCTTCAGATAAAATTCAGGGATAAGGCATGCATTGAATGTTCTTCAAGAAATTCTCTACTGAGCATGTCAACAAAGCTATTTTTATCTCCTTTAACAAACTCGATATCAAAAGAATATTGGCTGAGTTGTATTACCCAGCGCACCATGGCTGCGTCTTCAAACTCACACTTTTGAATAGCAAACTTCAGGGCTTGACAATCTGTTCTTACTGTAAAGTGTGTGTAAATGACAAAGTCTTTAAACTTAGAAATGCCAAGGCATACTGCTCGCAGCTCCTTTTTAAGGCTAGACCAGTTCAACTGGTTCTTAGCCCAAAGACCGGAGGAGTATTGACAAACTTCTAGTGCCTTTTTATCTGTGGGGTTTTCCTGACATAAAACTGCACCCCAGCCGGCATGGCTTGCATCTGTCATTATGATCTTTTTCCATTCCTCTCTTATAGGTGAAAGAGGTTGTATATTTCTCACTCTTTCTTTAATTCTTCGGACTGCTTCAGTGCAATCTTTATTCCAGGGAATAGGATCTTTCTGTAGACGTTTATTTAGCAACTTTCTTTCCTGAGCACAATGTTTCAGGAACTTTGAGATATAATTTAAACTGCCTAGGAATCTCTGTAACTGATTTTTATCAGTTATCTCATCAGGAAAATGATCAACAAAATTGAGACTCCTTTGTATTACACTGTAGGAACCATACTGAATATTGTATCCCAGAAAATCTATCATGGTTTTGAAAAGCTTCATCTTGGATGCAGAGAGGACTATTCCCATTTCTTTCACTCTTTTATAGAATATCTTTAGATGCTTGATATGTTCAGGAATGTTATCAGAATGAATCAGAAGATCATCTATATACTTCTTTAGAAATTCATCCATACCTTCAAATGTTTCATCCATAATTCTTTGGAAGGTGGATGGAGCATTGATCAGTCCGAATGGCATAATGTTCCATTCAAAATGTCCTTCATGAACAGAGAAGGTTGTCTTCCATTTGTCTTCTTCTTTGATCCCAGCCTGCCAGAATCCAGACTTCAAATCGAATTTAGAAAAGATTTTTGATTTGGAAATTTGTGCTAGAATGCTTGATGGTTTGGGCAATGGATAAGCATCATAATCCAAAATAGAATTCAGGGGCTTATAATTAACAACTAGTCTTGGTTTACCCTGGGCCTGTTCAGCATGATTATTTACATAAAATGCAAAGCAGGCTATAGGGCTTTTGCTTTTCCTAATTAACCCCTTTTTTAAGAGATCTTTGATTTCTGCTTTGCATGTCTTTAGTTGTTCTTCATTCATAGCAACAGCTTTAGATCTTCTGAGCTTGCCATTAAAATCTTTCTTGAGTGGAAGCTCTACTTCTTGCTTATTTATATGCCAGAATGCACTCGGATCATCAGAGCAACATTCTCTGAATTTGGCTTTTATATCTGCAATTTCTTTGGCATATTTTCCATTGTTAAGAAGTTCTTCTTCTTTTAGAACTTCTTTCTTCACCTCCATTTTGGCTAAGAGATGTTCCATCCTTTCAATCCTAGATATTCTATTTGGACAATTAGGATTAATGAAAGGAAAGAAAATTTCTTTTTCATCCAAGCTAACAAAATAACCATACCTTCCTGATGCTCGATCTAGTTTGGCTCCATGCTTCTCAAAATTTTTGAAGAAGGGAGTCCCAAGGTACATGGCACAGTCTATTCCCGGGACTATTGGACAGACAAGATGAACTCTAGTGGCTTCTGTGAAAAAGATATTTACATCTGCTTCATGCTTTGTAGGAATAGTTCCACTGGCAGTTATCACTTTTGGACACTAAGTAGGCCTCCTTAGATGTGTTGGAACAACTGTATCACTGACAATGTTTAGGCGAGATCCCGTGTCCATCAAAACTTTCCAAAACTATGTGTGATTTCCAATTTGTACCTTCAGTTTGATACAGTACATTACATCTTGGTTTACATAGTGACAAATTAAACCCGATCTTTCTGCTTCAGATTCATCATCTGAATCTTTCATTTCAAGACCTGGTTTAGAATATGAAGTAGAAGTTGTATTTGCATGAAGTAATTTGACAGAAAGATCTCTATGATTTTCTATGCACAGTCTTTTATTTTCTTTTACTGTTTTCCTCAGTTCTTTAATAGCCATATGCATAGCAGGCAATGTCTGTGGTAGATCTTCACCAAATTCTTCATTCTTGAATTGTCTCGTTAGTGCTTCTACTGAAAACAATGATGCAGGGGGAACATAACCTCGATTTGAAGATGACTTTGAGGTTTTCTTTGAAAGATAATCAGTTAGCATAGAACTATACATTTCTTTTAGCTGCTGATCACTAGCTGCCATCATCTGAGTGAAAATATTTCTGCTAATCTCATCATCTTCACTTTTCATCATACTTATCATATTGCACTTGCAAACATCAGGGTCACTACAGTTACAATCATTGCAATTTGTGCAATAGGGGTCTCTGCAGTATTCTTCTTCTTCTGAGGAAGAGTCATCTGCAAAGTTCAACTCATTCTCTGATTCTGAATTAAAGGATATTAGCTCATCACAACTGCTCGGAAGGTCAAAGTAATTTACTTTACCCTTTTTGTTCTTATAAGCAATTTTCTTTTTAGAGAACTCTTTCTTCTTCTCAGGACATTTATTAGTAGTGTGTCCTTTCTTCTGACAGTTGTAACAAATTACTTCTTTGGAAAACATTTTTGTTTTTCTGTATGGCTTTGGTTTTCTGTGCTGAAGCGGGGAATTCTTCTTGGGGAATCTCTTTTTCTTTCTTCTCACCCATTCAGAATTGCCAGCTTTGCCCAAATGCCATTGTTTACATAGATGCTGATATCCATGCGGCTTCTTAGGATTAGTGGCGGCGCGTGCAATCTTCATCTGGGAGCAAAGTTCAACAATGACTGCCTTAACTGCTTGACGAATAATGCAAAATTTGTAGTCTCCAATTTTGTCGGGGAGTTTAGCTACAATTGCTGAAGAAACCCAGTTCGGTAGAGAGGCAACAAAAATCTCTTTCCATTTTGGTTCAAGAATTAAATCAGGAGAAAGAGTATGGAGACGATGCAGATATTCATTGAAATATTCATCAAAGTACTGCATGTCATGTAGTTTCATTGCAAGCAGAGTAATGACAGTTATATCATTGGTGATCTGAGGAAATCCAATGAAATTAACTGTGATGCCATAAATCAAGCAGCCTATCATATTATTTACAGGGAGAGTAGTGACGGGGTCCATGTATGTAGTGCCATCTGCATTTAGAATGACTGATTGTTCCCATTGTGAAAGCAAAGTAGGTAACTTTAAAGTCTCAGCTTTAAGCCAAGAGTCTAATGTACCTTCGAAGCCAGCTATTATTCTTCTTGTAGCATTTATTGGACCAATTTCATCTGCAAGATAAGTGCGATAACATACAAGCATAGAATGCAGAACAGACATTACTTCGGCTTCGGTACAGTTATCAATGTTCCATGAATAAGTGGAACTTGCTGACCAATCCTTATGATATTCTGATTTCATTAAATCACGACGGTCAGGAGCAGGGTTCCAAGTAGAAGTCCAAGTAGATCTGGAGGTAGTAGCATGGACTTGCTGGTCAATGTCAGAAGTCTCCTTTTCTTCAGAAAGATCCAATTTTGAAATACCAAATTTTTCTTTATCCTGCTGAGAAAAATTATTTATGCAGCTTTCTAGTTCTTCAAGTTTAGGTGTATCATCTATCTTATTGATACTAGTAATTGCTGCATCTGATTTTTCTTCTTCTTCATCATGACTAGATGAAGCAAAGAATTCTAAAAAACTTCCTTTGAATTCTTTAGATTCTGCTTCTTCTTTCTTTGAACCAGGAGTGTCTTTAGGGACCGGCTTTGGAAGTGGTGTAAAGAAACTTGGATTAGCAAATAGAGAGTATGGATGGGAAGAAGTGGGAGGAGGAAAGTTTATAATGCTTGGAGTTCTGATTAAACTTTCTACAGAAGGAGAAATAGAATAACGAACAGTAGTAACTGGATTGGAAAACAAAGTTGCAGATTTATAGCTTTCAGTATTTGGCTTTTTCTTTAAAGTAGCTAAATCTGAAGAAACAATTTTCACATATCCTTTTATCAAATCTAGATTGTTATTGACTCTAACAATCTCTCGTCCATGAGTAATTGATACATCATGGATCTGTCTTTCTGTCTTTAAAGACAGCTTATCAAGACTCTGTGCTATAGTCTTATCATTTTCAGCCAAGGTCTTTACATGCTCATTTAAGTACATAGTATTGTAATCTTGCTTTTACAAAATTCTATCCAGAAGTGCTTTCATTTCACTATTTGCTTTTTCTAAATTATCAAATTTAGCTTTAGCAAATCTTTCCAAGCTAGATAGAGCAAGATTAGTCCAATTAGTAGCAGCTATCATCTCTTTGGCTGAAGAATTTGGATCATCTGGAAGGGAAGGCAAAAGTTTATACAATTTCCCATCTTGTCCTCTAATGACCAAGTTTTTCCAAGGAGGAAAATCATTTTCAGTTTCAAAAATATTTCCATCAAGGAGCTCCCATTTATGCTTTGCAGGGGTTTCTGATCTTATCATGTTTATTCTAAGATTAGAACAAACTTCTCTTACTAGTTCTTCTCCCTTTTGTCTAATATAAACCAAATTTCTAGGGGTGTTTGGTTTACTTATCATTTTCTGAACTTTTGGATCAAACTCTGGAATCCTTAGAGGAGAAGGAATTATTACAACATTTTCAGCCATTTTTTCATCAACAAAATTTTCTGGATCACTTAATCTTTTCTGCTTTGCTTGATTTCTGAAAGATTTCATCAAGGCATCTTCTACCTGATTAATTGAAGGATAATACCATTCATAGAATGATATCCACTGATTATTAATAGTCATCCAGGCTTTCCATGACTCACTATTTTGCTCATTAAATTTCCCGCGATCCTTTTTCTCTTGCAGCAACATTTCTTGCATATAGAAATGCTCTTTTTCATGAGTAAAAATATCCCAATGGAACATTTTATTTTTCCACGGATCAGCTGGGTCATAAGGGCCAATTCCTTTAAAGATTTTCAGAAAAGAGAGGATTTCTTCATCAGACAGAATCTCTACAGACTTTGGAATCTTGTCTATAGGACGTCTTCTATATTCTGGAATTTGAGAAGAATGTACAAAGCCTAATCCTGAAGTAGAGGTTGGGCTGACTGACTGAACAAGCATTTCTTTACAAGGGTTGAAGAATGCAACTTTAGTATAACTCTTATCAGGACAAGCAGAGTTTTCAACTGGTATAAAATTGATCATATTGATATGAAAGTCTTGAGATGAATTTCCATGAGGGTTAGGAGGATCATTTGAAAACTGACAATATGTCTTGGAACAGTGAGGATGATCGCAAACTGAAGATAATACATTCTGAGAAGAAGAGGATGGATTGCTGAACAAATTTTTTAAAGTTTCAAAAACAGCAGGGTCAATGACAATCTGCTGAGGACTTTGTACAGAAGGAATGATATTTGAGGGATTTGTATTTACAGTAGGAATAGAAGTGACAACAGTGTCAGAAGGATTTGATCTGGGAAATCTTGTGACAACTTTGTCATCCATCTCGGTTATTATGGATTGAGCAGCATGTACTGTCCTTTTTGCAGGTTTTTTCCAGTTAGTAACCCAATCATCTGGAGGACACAAACGTTTTCTTGAAACAGAGACTGGGGCAAATGGGTTACAAGATGAATCATACTGAATAAGAGTAAATTTTCCATCATCCTTGTCTGGAGTATGCAGGACAATAGGAATAGTTGTATTGTAAAACCGAACACAAGTAATATAAAATATGGCTAGATTTTTGGATTTAGACTTAAAATTCTCATAGCCTTGAGTCTGTATACCAAGAGTCAGACACTGTAGAATATTTACATCATCAAGTGCAACAGAAAAATCTGGAAAAACATCATACTGTACAGGGCCATCGGACAAACTTGTTTCTATTCCTCCTATCAAGGCTTGTGTAAAGGATGACCATCTATTATCAAAGAGGGCTGAGAAGACATAGGCTTTTTGGCCTTTTCGATGGAGTGCATTCAGACCGACTCTCACCATCCCTAGATGGGCATACTGATAACCTGCCTTGCGGGTTGCTTGTATATGGCGAATTTCAAACATGGGAATTGTCATCATAGTATTGAGACTTAACTCAGTCTTTATGGATTTTTCTTTAATCTTTATTTGACTGTACGCGCGGAGATTAAAAGGAGTTAATCCGTGGTAAACCTCAGAAGGGGATACAGGAGGAAGTCTCCAATTGACAGAAGGGTTTGGTTCTTCTTTTTCTATGAGAGCAGAATTTGCAGGGGTTTCTTCATCAGAACAAATATTTAAACCACTATGCAATTCGTCTTCATTTTGAATTTTTTCTAAATGCTTACAACCAAATCGTCCCATAAATGCAGAGGAACTTGCAGAATCCATTTGGAATATAAAGAGAAATACCCGTAAAATAGTTTCACAACACGAGTATTGCTTGCTGATATCTGCGAAGAAATTGCGGCTTCCAACTACGAACAAATCGCGGCTTCCTCGACTCTAGTCTCTACGCCGAATGCTACCCTTCAACGCCTTTAGCGACTCCGCACGGGCTTTACGCACTATTCACGGCCTCAACAAAACTAGTGATCCACTCAGACGATATGTTACCAATAATTTTTCACTCAGACAATATCTTCCCAACAGAAATTTTTGAACAACAACTCAGGCTCTGATACCATTAACACAGGATCATTAACTCAAATGCGGAACAGATATGGAAGGTAGTAAATGAAGATAGCCAGAGGCTTTGATTTATATTTATCAGAAATAGGATTCAGATATTACATAAGGATTATTTCTTTACAGAGATTGACTGTCGTCGCATTTACCGGACTTCATACCGTTCGCTGGGAACAAGTATTACCGGAGGCTGCCTGGCGATGGACAAACTCTGCCTTAGAAATATTATGACAGACTTTCAGACTTTTCCTATGGTTCAGCCACTTTAGGTTCTCACCAGTGCCGAGCACACTGATGCGCAACAAATAAATGTTCATCCAGGAACTGGTCCTCCACTACCAGTGTATCGTCTGTTCTTGGCACTCGAGAGAGGAAGTCTACAATGAGGTTCTCCTTCCCTGGTCAATCCCTTATAGTTATGTCAAATTCCTTCAAAATTAGTAACCAGCAAGTCACTCTTCCATTTGTAATGGGTTTATTGGCTAGATATTTAATAGCAAAGTGATTAGTATACAGAACTACAGGGTATCTGGTTATGTGGTGTCTAAATTTGTTGATAGCATAAATAACAGCTAGAAGCTCTTTTTCTGTTGCCGTGTAATTCAACTCAGCAAGAGTTAAATTTTTGTTGATGTAATATATAGCGTAGGGTTTATTGTATTCTTCTTGGCCAAGAACAACTCTGATAGCTGTATCTGATGCATCTGATGAAATTTGAAAAAGTATATCCTAATTCGGGCCTCGTAATACTAGTGCTATCGATACTAATCGTTTCAGATCTGTAAAGGCAGTGTCACATCTATTAGTCCATATAAAATCAACATTTCCTGTCAAGGCATATAAAGATGCAACAATCTACGAAAAGTTATTTATAGATGTATGATAATATTGAGCAAATCCCAAAAAACTACGTACCTCTATTTCAGTGCAAGGAGTAGCTAATAAGAGGATTACCTGTATCTTTATTGGATCTACCTAAATTCCAGCTGTTGAGATGTAATGACCTAGAATCAGGCCTTCTGTCATCATCATATGAAATTTCTCATGGCTTAAGCATAGTCTAGTAGCAATACACCGATCTAGGACTTTCTCTAATGTTTGTAATGACTAGTCAAAGTCATCACCATAGGGTGTGAAATCATCCATGTACATCTCCAATCCTTCATTTATCAAGTCTGCAAAAATACTAAGTGTGGCTCTTTGGAATGTAGCAGGTGCATTGCACAATCCGAAAGGCAATACCCTGTAAGAAAATGTTCCCCAGAGGCAGGTGAAAGAAGTTTTATCCTAGTCTTTAGGGGCAATTTGGATTTGGTTGTATCCATTGAAGCCATCCAGGAAAGAGAAAAATTTATTTCCTACTAGTGTATCTAGGACCTGGTCGATAAATGGAAGGGGAAAATGGTATTTTTGCATTTCTTTGTTGAGTTCTCTGTAGTCAAAGCATATCTGCCATTTTCCATTCTTTTTAGGGACAACTACTAATGAATAACCCCATTTACTATCCGATATAGGATAAATAAAATTCACATCTAATAGTTTTTGAAGCTCTTCTTTCACAATATCTTTTAGATGAGGATTTAATCTATGGTGTGGATGTTGAATGGGTCTTGCATATTTTTCAATGTAGATGTGGTGCATGCATAACTGAGGTTCAATCCCTTTCATGTCTGGGTCATCCCATGCAAAACCCCCTTTATATTTCCTAAGGACTTGGATAAGTTTCTATTGCTGGTCATTACTCAGATTACTGTTAATGTTTAGGATTTTCCCTTGCTCGATTTGATAGGCTTGCTATTATAGACAGTGGTTTTTGGTATTGGTTGGTCATTAATTTCTCTCAAGGAATCTTCTTCAATCTCATTATCAAGGACTGCTTCAATTGATCTGAATTGGATCCATGAAGATTATCAAAGAACCATGACTATATTAAGACAAGACAGACTTCGAATTTATGAACATAGAGTGATCAGGAAGACCTCTAGACAGTGGCATATTGCAACCAGCAAGGAACAGCAAGGACCTCAATCAAAGCGCACTAACCGAGGCCCATGGAGTCTGCAGAGGAGGCAAAACTGGCACTTGGGAAGCCCAGAACGGGAAATGGAGGCCATTTCTGATGCGTGATTAGTGCTTAGCGCTAATCGCACATCGTTGGGCAAAACCCCTCGAGAAGGAAAGGCCCAAAACGCTTGGTCACATGGGAAGCCAAGAAACCATGGGGAAAGCGTTAAGGCAAAAGGCAGGACCTGCGCTCCAAAACCAGCGGTATATCAGGGGCACCCTTGGGCGATAAGCGAATTTGGTTGAAACTGAGTGATTCCATTCAGCACTCGATGCGTGTCCAGTGGATGAGAGAGAAAATCGCCACCCATCACATGCTAACAGTCGAGCAAGTCAACCTCGCGAAATGAGTGAATACCGTCGGATCTGGGAGCTCCAGATCTAATGGTGGAGATCGCGCCTAATGGAGAAACCAGATTTGACATGGGAATTAAGCCACGACATAAAAAAGTTTGAAGTCAGATTTGACCGCTGAGTTAGAGGATGAGTCATTCCATAGTGTAACTGGATATTACCGAACCGTCGAGACAGAGCTGGCACAGTTTGTAAGAGGACAAGTGGCCACTCCCTGTAAATTGTTGACGATGACACAGAGGTAGGGAACTCCAAGTGAACAGTAAAAGGCGAACCAAAGGGCCGAAAGAGGAATTGAACAATCATGAGATAGATCGGCTTTAATCCATGAACAGACAGAGAACAGAGATGGATGAAGAAGCGAGAAGAAGAGAACAAAGACAGAGAGAGTGAGAGAAAAGAAGAGACAGTGAAGCAAAAAGTAGAAAACAGAGAGCCAAGCTGACCTAAGGCAGCATCGGGCAGACATAAAGCTTGAGAGGTTTAAGCAATCCCTTAGAGGATCTATCGAGAATCGAGCACCACATTGGGCTTCTCCCATTAAATACCAGAGACGTCAAGATCTGGTAAGGAAAAGAGTCTGTGTACTCTAGTGGCTTGGGGAATCCAAGAACCACCCTACCAAGCATCATCTGTTTCAGGAGACTTTAATTGAGTGCCTCACTGTAAAAACCTTGCTTTAAGGACACAATAAAAGAAGGCCACCATTGAAAGCTGGACCAGAGATGTAGCCCTGGAGGATAGGGTGAACTCCTTATTAATTTGTTGTGTTCTTGTACTTGCTTACTGTGTTTCTCTTATTGTTTCCCATTCTTCCAGTGTCTGTGTATTTTTCAATCTGATCGATCTGTTGCCTAAGATAACATAGACACACACCAGCACATGAGTCTGTAATACTTTCATTCAATAATTCTTTAACTGAGATCACCCAAGGGTGATTTTCAGATCATCAATCATGTGACATCTCAAATTAGACATTGCAACAAGGTGATTAATAAAGGTATTAATGACATTGTCTTCTGTTTGGTTTTTGAATTCAAGCGCATCTGCCACAGTCAATGGTGAACGAATATTTTCTTTTAAATATGTTGTTAGTTGTTTCCTAGTTTTTACAATGGTTAGGCTTGGCTGAGCACGAGGGTATAAGGCTAAATTCTTTACATCATTCCATCTGGTTATGGTCATACTGCCTATTCGGCAGCCCATATAAGCATCAGTTGTTGCTAGCCAAGGCATTCCTAGTATTAAGGGATGTCCATCTAGCCGATTTTTGGGTTAATAATAAAAAAATATGTGAATATTCCCATGAGTCCATAGAAACCATCACATCTTGTAATGTTCCTTCTGGCTAAGGTATGTCCATCTAGCCGATTTTTGGGTTAATAATCAAAAAATCTGCGAATATTCCCATGAGTCCATAGAAACCATCACATCTTGTAATGTTCTTTCTGGCCTAATTACTGAACAGTCAACTAATTCCAGCAATGTAGTGGTTGGTTCTAAGGCTGTGATGTCAAGCACTTCGCAAGTTTATGTTGTAAGAATATTAATGACTGCCCCTAGTTCAACTAAAGAATTGGGAAAAGAGCGCCATTTATTTATACTGTGACAATGGGATTTCCCGGGTCTTCATATTTTACAGGTGTCTCTTTGCCTAGTAATAAATCAGACAAAGTTCCGACGACATGAACAGTTGGTGTTATTTTTGTTTTCCTCACAGACTTCTTTGCACGCAATTCATTAATGGTTTTATCATATATCGGAATGTCTTGAATGGCCTGGAGGAGGGGTATTTTTATACAGAGAATTTTGAGTTCACCCAGAATATCAAAGTCATGATGTTCAAATGGTCGAGGTATTATCAGTCTTTCTGGGAATGGGGGAGAAGTAATTATAATTTGCTCAAGACCTTTCTACCAGACTGTATCTCCTACCTCTTTTATTTGTTGGTCATCTATAGTCGAAGGCTTATTCAGATGCGTTTCTTTAACCTTCGGTTACAGATTTTTGTCCTCATCTAGAGCAATTACGCGTCCAAATCTTAAGTTCATTACATTCTCTCATCTCAACTTCAGGGTTCAAACTTTCAATAATTTAGACTGACTGGATTGGTCTGTTGTTAGGATTTGGGTTGGGTTGAGCTGGGAGTTGCGGCCGCATATTAGGTTGAGGATTTTTCTGCAACATATAAGGTTCTAGTAAGGTTGGTTGAGGTAGAGGAACTGTGCCCATAGGCTAGTTTGCAGATCTTTTCCAATTTGGTTGCCAATTCTGATTTTGCGAGGTAGAAGGAGACCAATGAGAGGAATAGGGGGTGTTCTTCCAGAAAGGTGGAGGGTAAGAGGAATTTGGCTAGTTATTATTTGATTGGTTAGGCCATGGTGGCATAGAAAATGCTTGAGGTGGCCATGTGGAGAAATGCGGTTGGTTCTGCCATGTTTCTCCTGAATATTGCGGAGAATTAAATTGCGAAGAAGGAAAGAACGAAGATCATTCTGTAGGCATACCTGTCGGACATGTTTGCCATTGAAGATGTTGGTTCATTAGATATATTGGTTCCACTTCCTCTTCTACTTCCTTGAAGTCGCCTTTAATCTAGGAAGCGATGGGCAGCTTTCTATAGTGTGATCCTTAGAGCAAATGGTGCATGTTTGAATCATATCTAATAGACATTCTCTATGATTGTGTTTTTCTCTGCAACATGGACAAAAAATAGCCAAATTCTGTTTTTCTTCGGCTTGTTTTTGTTTGGCTTGCATGATATCCAATTGTGTGGTCAGGGTCCCCAAGATATCAGTCTTGAAATCTTCCAATAGATTGTTGATTTCAACTTGTGTAATGCTTCCTTCCGAGGCTTTGTTGTCTCTGGTGATCGCATCACGCCCTGTTGGTTTCATCTTTGTACTGTCTCTGGAACACCTAATGCACAATTGTATAATATTGTCATAATCCTCTTGATAAATATCACCCTTCCCCATTAAATTTAATGTTTCTACCAATTAGTCTTTCATACCTTTGATCATCGCAGTTTTAAGAACTTCACGAGGCAAATTTAGATAAGGAGATCTTTGAAGATTATATTGAAAATGTTCTACATATTCTTCAAGAGTCTCATTAGTCTTAGCTACCATTTGAAATATTTCCTCCTTCAGTTCCCTAGTTCAGCAATAATCTTGGTATTTTTTTAGAAAGGCTATTTTCATTTGGTCCCAATCATTAATGGTACCTCCACCAAGCCCCATAAACCAAGATAGAGCTGCTCCCTTCAGAGTAGAGGGGAGCAACTTCAATTTCTGGGGATCACTAGTGTAATCATATCCCCTACATAAAACATTGAATTCGAAGAGGAATGCATCAAGATCCTCTAAAGTTAACCCATGGAAGGTAGGAATATCTTGTAATGGTATAGCTTTCGTGGGATCATTGACAATTGTATCAATGATAGGGTATTGTAATGTGGAGGTTTGAGGCTATCGCAGATTATTGGCCATTTGGTTAAAAATATGCCAATATTCTTTAGGGATTTTTGGAGTTGGAGCTCTATTTCTAGGGGAGTCAAAAGGGACTTTTAAAATTATTTTAACAGCACTACTTTGGTCCGGAAAACTGGGTGCCCTCTGTTCAACTACTACTTCAGGAGATTTGGGTTTTGATGAATTAATCTTCTCAGCGCTACCTATTTCTCCTTCTCCTTCACGGAGATTGCAAGAATTCCCTTCTTGTAAAGGGATAAACTACAAATTTTCATTGTTCTAAAAACTCTATTCAGACCCTTTAGTCTTGTTGTGAATCTCAGCGTCAGCTACAGATGGTGATCCTGCAACCTAAAGGGTTACAGTAGGATTTCTTGTAGAAACGATTCGGGGTTCTACTAATGACTGATACTCAACTTTCCTTATGATTTCGTCAATAAAAGTTGATCGTCCAAGGGGCACCGATCCCTTTGATTTTTCAAATATGGGCAGAGGAATTAAATCTTTTTCTACTATTTTCTTCTTAGTCATTCAAACAGAAATTCAAACATTTATTTCTACTTTAATTCCTATGCAATTTTGCTAAAAAGTGGGTGAGAGAGCAAGAACTTTACTTACTCGTACGCAGGTTCTTACATTTTGTTTTTAATACCCAGTTCTTTCGCAGCAAACATCTATTCCTATGCAACTGTGTTGAAAAGCGGGCGAGGGAGCAAGCACTTTACTTACTCGTACACAGGTTCTTACCTTTCGTTTTTAATACCCAGTTCTTTCGCAACACACAAACATAAAACACACATCACCTTCTGTGAAATGGAAGCACTCTCCCCGGAAATGACACCAAAATGTTGGGCACAAATAAGGTGTATTTTAGAACTCTTAAATGCCTCACATTAATTATCAACCTGGGTAAGTTTTTTTGTTTCAAGAGTGTACACAATATGTGCAAGTGATGCAAATCGTTGAATCTACAGAGAGTAATGCCTTAAAATAACTTATTGATTTCAATACAAGAGAAATGGATCAAACCATAAACTACAAACTTGTAACTTCAAGGAAATTAACGTATTCAATCATCAAAACTCAATCTTAATTGAAATCGCTATTCAATCTTAAACGAAATTTCTAACTGCATTTACATCAACTGAGTGCACCGTAGTGATAACAGAGCTCTTTCAGCTAAATATAGACTTATGCATAAAATTAATATGCTTGATCTAATAGATAACACTTTGGCTTTTAATTAACAAGAAATGATTCTACAATTAAATCATACACGACATAAATAAATGAAGCTAATCAAACGGAAATAAGAATCAATGCAGTGAATGCACAAAATCAACACTAATGAAAGTAAATCAATTGTGAAGCTATGAAACAAAGTAATTAAACTTTACAGTAAAAGAAAGGTAAACTATAAAACGAGGAACAATAGTGAAATCCACTGGTGACCGGGCCCAAGCCGCCAATGATTACTGCTTGATTACTTCAGGATCTCGTAAATGAACAACAACGTGAATTATATATTATTCATCAAATCCAAATGTCATTACAGCACAATGTCTTTCAGAATAACGCTCTGTATATTAAAATTACAAATGAAGTAAAAAGGCAGAAAGTTCATCCCCTATTCTATTCGTCTTTTTCTTCTTATAATCAAAGAGGAAAAGAGATAAATGTGATTCCTCGGGATCAGGAGATCCTAAAGAATTCGCAACTAAGTGATATTATCAGATAATCTTTCTATCTTGCGTTGATCCTCCTGATTCGCTTCTTTATTTGTTCGCACAAGATACACGTTGTTTCCTCTGTTTAGCCTTTGTTGTTAAATAGTTTGAATAGCAGTTGTTCCATTCGCCAATTTCTGCATAATAAACAACGAAAGTTAGTTTTGACAATCAAATCGCATCAAAAGCAGTTTCATTAACTTTCTATCGAAATCTTATCAAAACCTTATTTTGTCATGGAAGAAATGCAAAAAAAGGAGGATAAAGATAGTGTAATCAAGGGTAAATTTATACCTGTTGCACGGCCCAACACTTTCTCAACTAGAGTGTTTCCTTGCCCAATATAGATTTATCATCAGTGTTGCAAATGAGCGAGAAATGGGATACTCATTTATTCTAGAACCTGTCAAAGATTACCATCTTTCTCTGACACTAGACTCAATCCCAAATGATAGATGGAAAGAACTAAAGTAGATTTCATGCTTCATTGAAATCCTTAAATACTTAAAAAAACTACCTACTAGAAAAGAAATTACAAACAAAAATAGGTAGTAACCAAGCAACTCAGCTATCCACTATGTACACACTAAACAACTTGTTAAATTAAATAGTGGAAGTATTGTTGGGGTGCATTTCATTGGTGAGTAGAGGAATTCGACTCCCTCCGAGTTCTAGATGGATTAATTTTTCTTACCTTCTTTCTCCACAATTCGGTAAGGACCTAACCATGAGGGTGAAAACTTTGGATGCTTACCATTGGGTTCATGGGCTTAGTCCCAAAATAACACAATTTATCTTATTTCTAACTAGATGATTGATCAATCCATATTTTAATGAGGAATTAATGGGCAATGTTGGATGATTATATTTTCTAGAAGCATCCTAGTCATTGTATAATGCTTGTAATAATATCTATCCTAAATGAGAATGCTTATATTTTCTGGAAGCATCCAAGTCATTGTATAAGGCTTGTAAGAATACCCATCCTAAATGAGAATGCTTGATTCTTAATGCATCCTCCCCATTGAAAAAATAAGAGATGAAGAAGATTTCCATAGTGTTAGCTAGTAACATAGCAAACTAGGGAAGTGAACAACCTAAGACTTGGACCACGTTGAGTTATAAGTGAACCATTCTATCTTTTCTAAAAATATAAGCATTTCTTACTATCCTACATAACATAATTGTGTCTCAGTGGAAATGGCTAATAAAGGCCATACTTACGGTTGGTTTGCTTATGTTGGTTGTTCACAGAACAAGCCAAAGAAAATGAGTTCATGGTATTTAGATTTTATGCTAAGTACAAACTATGGAAAGTGTCCATATGTTTCAATGGTTGTGAAGCATTTACAAATGTTTATTAAATTTTCAAAATAAAATATCAAGACTATATATTATACGTGTTTTCTTGGTAGATATTAATACTAAACTCCCTAATACCCATGGAAGCTTAGTTTATTACATTACATTTTTTATATGTTTTGCACTTATAAGTTCAAGAAAGGAAATGTTAAAAAGGCTATTCGAATTTGGCAAACTAAACTGACGTTGGGTTTCAAACGGGTGAGGATGCTTCCTTTGAGACTTCCTCTTATGCTAGATGTACTTCTTATTCCAATCCTTCTCAACTGTAGGTGTAATCTAGTGTGCCCCTCCTGATCACCACGAATTCATCTATTACCTACTAGCCCTTTCGAAGAGTCGGAAAGCTACATAATTTTCTGTCATCGAGGAATATGTTGTTTGTCGCCATCTGTTTGACTGAGATCGAATGACAATAAAGATACAATTATGCTTTAGATGGCCAAATAGCATGGTAAAGATTCAAATATAAACTGGTAAATTGGAATTAAAATTATGTTAATGGTCTTTTTTTTTAATATACTATAATCTTTGATATTACAATTCTAATTCAAAAAAACTTTAATGATGAGTAACATCAAATTATATTAAAATAATCTTAAAAAAATATAATGAAAAGAGATTTATATTAAAAAATTAAAATAAATACAATGAAATGAGATTTATCATAAACATTATAATACTAGTATAAACCAGAAGTTGCACAATTACTTCAATTATGTTACCATAGTGATTATAATCTATGATGCTTTTTTAAATGTTGATTTGGTATAATATCTTATCCTGGATACTCTTCCTCATGGTTGATATGTGTATTAATGATCTCTTTCTAATCACTTCAATCTAGTGATATGTTAGCTACTCTGTTGATGTCCTTTGTTATCAGCTACTCTGTTGATGTCCTTTATTATCTCATAATCATCACTCACATATTTTTGAGCACAAGATTACATGACATATTTCCATATTTTAAATCATGGCTAACATTAATATCACCCATCTTTTGCTCCATGTTTGACATTGAGTATTTCAGCGTTGTTCACTATTTGAATATATGTTCGACAATTATGGTGTTGACGTGATGGAAACACATGCTTCTTTTACATGTTTCAACCACGTGGATCATGAATTTAACGTATTATTCATCCATTAAACCATGTAACCATTATGTCATCTAATCTATCATTTAAAAGTTATGTTACTATCATTAGTTACCTTCAATAACTCTATGTCGTTCATCATGTCATAGTCGACTAGTTCTGAATTTAAATTTGATTGATATTTCATTTGCTAGATATACGTACTTAACCATGGTAGTAGAATTAAAATATATTTAAATGTTTATTTTCTTCTCACATTTAAATTCTCGTCTTCCGAGAGTTGAGAACAACGCATTAAATACCGCAGTGATATTATCCTTTTAAGTGCACTTTTTTAGGTTTAAAATCACGTTAACAATGTTTGCAACAATTGTAACCCTCACAGGTCCATAAGAAAACTAATGCGACATGCAACAAAATTTTTCTTATGTGGCATGCAACAAAATAAATATGAGTTATAATGTTGATTCAATTTCAGGGTGAAATTTTTTAATGAAAACTTGGATGTGGTTGATGATTAAATTTGTATATATATCAGAAGTTTTAAAATGAAATTTACTATATAATATTTAGAAGTCAATATTAATAAATAAATAAAAGAAAGTTATCATTTTGTTAACATGGACTTCGAAATTACACTAATAGTTACAAGTTTGAGTCGGTTGTAATACAAGGCTTGAGTTTGTTGTAATGGTGAATTCCGATTGATCTGGAGATAAATCAATAGCTGATTTGGTTGTATTCTTTCCATCGAGGTTTAAGTTTTATTCGCGACTCTTATTGCGTGAAAAGATTTGAGGGTAATGCCGCCCGATAGAGACGGCCGAAGCTTCGTAGTTGTACAGGGCTTTTCCATTTGATTAAAGCGTATGGTCCAAATACTTACCAGGAAACATCGCTCATTGTACTTTTCCGCGTCCTGGCGCAACGTGAAGAATAACAACTCAGTGGCATCTGACTTCATTAATGCAGAGCGAATCGGCGATGCCGTTCAATCCTAACGAGCTTCCAGGAACATCTATAAAAGGCTCCACACTATAGAATTTACTTGTCAATCATGGAAAATTTTCTAATGGAAATTCGATAATTAGCCGACACATTTGACTCTTCTAAAAGCTGAACTTGTCAATCAGGGAAATTTTTCTAATGGAAACTTGATAATTCGCCGACACATTTGACTCTTCTAGAAGATGACATACAGAAAGACATTTGTCTTTTCTGACCTCAACACGCAGAAAGTTGCAAGGTTCGCAGAATGTGATTATTTTTTTTGGATTTGCAGAAATTCAATCTTTAAAATCGAAGTTCAATGAACTGAACTATAAGTGCGATAATAAATGAATGATGACACATTTGTAATTTTCTTACTAAGTTCAATGAACCTTCTAGCATAAGGTATAACTGCGATAATAAATGCATGGTGGCACCTTTGTAATTTTATGAATAGACAAATAAATAATAATTTCCTTTGCAAAATTTGAAAATTGCAACTCATAAATAATCGCAGTTTGGTGGGTTTTTCGGTCAAAATCCGGTAGCAATAGGTAGTTTCTGCACAATCAAAGCATCTCCGGGATTTTTCAGGGTGGTGAATCTAAACATGCAATTAAAAAATCATTTTAAATAATACAAATCAAAATTTAACCTCAATTTTCCGCCAATTCCATCAACAAAATCTCCAAAAAATCACATTATAAACAACTCCCGAATAATCCAGGGATAACAGGCAACCCTTGTAATTTTCTTAATAGACAAATAAATGAATCATTTCCTTTGCCAAATTTGAAAATTGCAACCCACAAATAATCAAAGGGATAACAGGCATCCTATTAGCATACTGTGGAGTAAATTAAATAAACAGCCCACAAATAATCAAAGGGATAACAGGCATCCTATTAGCATACTGTGGATGAAATTAAATAAACAGAAGCCTATGGAAATGGCTTCTATAATTGAACAAGTCAGGGAAGTCACTGTGGCTAAAAGTTAAAATTGTAATTGACAGCACCGTTGGGCTTCATGCTTTAGGGTCTTTTTACAATTACGTGAGCACCACATCACTCAAGAGATAAGTCTCTTAATGAACGTAAATACTAGTCGCATTAAATCACGTTAATCATTTCTGGCTTCACTACAATCAGGATATAAAATTGATATAAAATAATTTTATATTTCCGCCTATAAAAGTGTTATAAATAATCAAGTAAAAATGAGTTTATTTATTATAAACATTTGGTTATTAATATTTTTTTTAAATATATAGTTTTTATACTTTTGTATTTAATTATAAATAAATATATTTTAATAACATAAAACAATAAATATATTATAAATTTTCATAATATTAAAAAAAATGAATTAAAATAATAAAGTAATATTTATATATAGTTATTTTAAATATAATAATTATTATAAAATTAAAAAAAAATTGTGTGCTAAAAGGTATGATTATTTCTGAAGAAAGGTTTCAGTCATTTTAATTTAATTGTTAATAATTAATAAATAGATGATAGGGATTTAACCTTTACAAAATATCTTCATAATATTTTTAATAATAGTCAGAGTAGAAAGTTGAGATTTATCACATAGATATTATGCCTTTTTACTTTTAAATTTTATTTTAAAAAATTATTAAATCAAAATAAAATGAAATATATGTAAAATATTATGACTATAAAATAATTTTTGGTTTTGGGCCATATAATATTGATAAGTCATGGTATTATAAGAAAACTTATCTATAACTTCAAAATCTCCATATTTTAATTGTGAAGAATCTTGTTACATGTTTTCTTAAATGTATAAATTTTTAAGTCATGTATTAATTCTTTTTATGATTAACAATTAATAATTAAGACTGTAGGTGTTTCTCTTTTGGAATAGGGATCCTAGACTTTCAATTTAATTATCAATAATTTTTAGGTGGAATATTTTGGAAGATCTTAGTTGTGGTCACCAATCAAAGATTGACTTTTATTTTAAAAAGAGTTATATCCTTTAATTCATTTTAATTAAATTGATTAACTAAAAAAAATTTCATATGAAAATGAGTTATTGTTTCTTTGACATGGTATTAACAAATCATGGCCATGACCCATAGTATTGTAAGAAAGCCTATTTATATATTAAGAATTTCCATGGTAAGCATAAGGTAAAGTAAAATGATGGTGAATTTCCATGATTAAGAATAATGTTACATGTTTCTTTTTTAATATATATTTGTTAAACAAAATGGTCTATATTCAAACCTCAGCGGAATACTAAACATATGCTCTAAAAGAAAACATCTAATTTAGAAAAAAAAAAACCCATAAAATTATAATATATTTAATTTATGATTTTTTTTAAAATCTTAGATATGAGAAAGACTTCCTTTCTTATCATAAATCAATGCTTATTGATATTTATTGAAGAATTACTTTATATAATTATAATCATTTACAAAATATATTACATTTTACCAATTAAATTAATTTACTAAATTATATAATTTTAATCAAATAAAAAAATATTAAAATATCTCAACTCAGAAAACATAAGTTCTATTATTATTAACTGCTTAATGATATATATATATATATATATATATATATATATATATAAATAACTGTACTATAATTAAATGAGGCCATTATCATTAACTACTTATCCACAAATTTTTAAACATCACATAATTAAAACAAAACAAATACTATCCACAAAGATATGTCTTCGTATTATCCCTCTGGTTAGTTGTGTGTTACGCCTCTTTCTTATCACATAATTAAAACAAAACAAATACTATCCACAAAGATATGTCTGCGTATTATCCCTCTGGTTAGTTGTGTGTTATCCCTCTTTCTTAGTTCTCTGCAAATATTTTTTCTCATTTTGAACCATCAGGTAACCCTATTCGACAAACATAAACGTGCATTGGTAATGACCTAGGTTAGAGTTTCATACACAAGCCCACAAAGACTGAGAATGTAGGCGAGTGCAATGCTTTGTCTCAGTTCAAATTAGTTCAATTTTTTTCAATTGTATTGTTGTTAAAGCATTGTTGTTAAATTTTGCAGGGTAAATTTCTGAATAACTTGTAATCTGCAATTGGTAACTCAACTGAATAACTTGTAATCTGCAATTGATAACTCAACTGAATAGCTCCCTCGTAGTTCTCTGAAACCCTTTTTGGAAAATGTATTTCAATTGCCTTCTTCCTCGATTTGAATCATTACTTTTGCATGGTTGTTTGTGTTTAGATTTAGGGAGGTGGCCCCACAGAGGGTTACTGTTTGAAATCCTCAGAGCTTTTCGAATCACAGAGGGTTACTGTTTGATATCCTTATGCAGCTTCTAGCAAAATGTCCTCTGGTTGAAAATTTGAGAATTGAGATTGTAAATGCCTAAGTGATTTGAAAATGTGTGAGGTCAAACTCAAGTATTTAGGTTTTAGGAAATTATACTACAAATTCAATTACAGTGAACTTGCACAAAGATGGTAGATGTCAAAGTATGGAGCCCAAGGTGACCAGAGAAAGTAGGCAAGTGTGAAGCTTTGTCTCTGTTCAATTTTTTTCAATTTGGTTATTGTAAAAGCATTGTCGTTCAGTTTTGCATGGTAAATTTCTGAATAACTTGTAATCTGCAATCGATTATGTGAACCCAACTGAATAGCTCTGTCATAGTTCTCTCAAACCCTTTTTGGAAATTGTATTTCATTTGCCCTCTTCCTAGCTTTGAATCATTACATTTGCAGGGTTGTTTGTGTTTAGATTTAGGTAGGTGGTCCCTCATAGGGTTACTGTTTGAAATCCTCAGGGATTTTCTATTCACAGAGAGTTAATGTTTGATATCCTTGAGCAACTTTTAGCAAAATACCTTTTTCTTGAAAATTTGAGAATTGAACACTGTAAATTCTTGAGGGATTTGAAAATGTGTGCGGTCAATCTCAAGTAATTATGTTTTGAAAGAAATTACACTACAAATCCAATTACAGTGAATTGCCTAAAGCTAGTAGATTTCAAAGTATGGTATTGTCGCTATACATTGGATATGAAGCTTCAGTCATGCACTGCTATGCATTTCTACCCAATAAGTGATGTCACACTTCGATGTCTTCCGACCATGAAGTTATTGAGAAAAAATACGTTTTTTTCAAGTCATGCATGTTTGTGATTTCTCTTACAATTTTGAGTGATTTTCATTACCTAGAAGAACTCATCATACAAATTACGGATAAGATAAAAACTTGCAGAAATGTTAACAATATAAGCAAGTTACCATCTGATTAAAATGATAAGTTTTTTTTTTAACAACTTTGTGTTATATCCTTAGAATACACTATTGTCTTTTGAAGTTTTCTTTTTAGACCAATTTTCCATCGAGAATATACCATTTAAAAATAATTGATTTACAATGCTGAGATAAATCCATAGACGCATAGTTGCTCGAGCTACTGGTCACCAATGGTAAAATTCTCAAGGTAAATCTTAAACATGGGCGATCAAATACCAAGCTAATAAAGATAAGCCACACCAATGTGTTTTACCATATCCAAAGTTCTCAAGGTAAATCTTAAACATGGGAAATCAAATACCAAGCTCATAAAGATAATCCAAAAATACGATTATTTTTGCCTTCTAAGAAATTCTCATTCTCTCCATTCAATGACACATTACCCAGTTTCTCTCGATATATATTTAAGCAGAGATTCTTAAAGCATCTTTTGGATATGTAAATATATTTTTGGAAATGTTTTAGTACATAACATAAAATCGTAGTGAATATTGCGAGGGTTGTGGCCTTCCCTCATATGACGATGTTTATTATTTATAGACTAGGGAAAATGATGAATGATCCTTTATTTAGGGAATTAGATATTTTCCAAAAATATTAATAGTTTCATAGACACAATTTTCAAAATAAACAAACTATTCAATTTGTATATCGATATTTTTTTTGGTAATTATTAAAGTTAGATTTTGTTTTTATGCTTTTTATTGATATTTTTTTTATTATTAAACTTAGGTTTTGCTTCTATATCTTCATGGCAAGTATCTAACCAAATGTGCTTTTAGATTATACAAGCCTCAAACCAAATGTGCTTTAAGAGCAAACAGTGGGTGAACTTTTATGGAAATTTGGAATTTCACTCTGATTAATTATGAAACTCAACGTTCCAATCTAATACAACTAATAAAACAAAAGTTTTTTTTTTTTTTCTGTAAGCTGAGGTAGAAATTCTATTAATTCAACATAGTAAAACATACAAACAAGCTATATACAAAGAGAGACAGGTCATTGCCCGCCCTTAAGGGAAACCGAGAACCTTCGATAGTTTTTAACCGCCATCCACAAAAAATACATATCCAGACTATCTATCCATACAAAATTTCCTACTATATGGTTATTGCTATCCACGCGCTGCATAAACCCCTGTCGATCATTAACTACCATGTCAGGTCGCCTCCCTTTCTGAATAGGGAAACATTTAATGATTTTCTTGTAGTGCCATGGCCGCATCATAATCCGTTTGTAGTATATTGCGTAGTACGCTCCATCGTGGATCCTCGTGGTATGCATCCCAGCTCCCATCCATTATTCTTCCCGACGCTTCGCTACTCCAATTGGCTAAGAAATCTGCAGCTTGATTACCATTTCGTAGGATGTGAGTAACCATCATATACTCAATCCGATTGAGCAATTCTGCAATATCTTGTATGATCGCAGCTGTTCGCCAGCTCGTCGCCACTTGGTCCCACCGTTTGCCATTCCGCAATTTGCTTAGCATGTCAACTGTAATTTTGGAATCCCCTTCCACCTCAAGATTCCGGTAACCATTTCGAACTGCAATTCGAAGTCCGTTATAGAGGCCCCATAGTTCTGCTTCATTGTTGGTCATATCTCCACCCCATTCCGCATACACCCACCGTGTTCGCCCTGAATTATCTCTAAATAGGCCACCCCAGCCTGCGCTTCCCGGATTACCCTTTGACGCCCCATCAAATGTCAGTTTGATTCGCCTATCCCCTGGCAATCTGAAGTGATTTGGACTGTGTAGCTGATATCTATTTCCCCGGTCCAGGTTAGGGAAAATCATTGTATAATCTAGAGTCAACCTTACAAGGATTCGTTGCTCCTCCTGGGGCATTTTCCAATCATTCTCATCCCATGCTTCAGATAAAACTGTCTCCTTGATTGATCTGCAGATTGTTTCCCAAACTCTTACTTGTGGAGAAGCTTGTCCTCTAAAAATTCGCCGATTGCGCTCCTTCCAGACTTCCCATATTGCAAAGCCAATCACCAGAGTCCACAATCTCCGAACAACTTTACTCTGAAAATTCCCTTTACCCCAATGGAACAAGGTAACCCTGAGACTAGTTGGATCCCTATTTGTTTGACCAAATAATACTCTGATTTCCTCCCATATACTCTGAGCATAGAGGCATCGATTTAGTAAATGCTCCAGATTTTCTTCCTCATGAAAGCACAAATAACATCGGGATGGTCCATGCATACCACGTTTTTGAATGTTTTCCCATGTTAAGATCCGGCCATTACAAACCAGCCACACAAAGAACGTTATTTTGGGCCACCATTTAGCCTCCCAGATCTTGTTCCATTCCAGTTGATCGCCAGCCCTTACCCCCCTCGACTTCCAGTGATATGCTTCTTTGACAGTGAACAAAAGTTTTAATATTTTTTTGCCAAAACATATTTAAAGCAAATATAATAATTTTTACTAGTATAAAATATTGATACATAATATGGAAGAAATGTAACATCTTTTTTTTATTTAGTGGGAAAATCTATCATAACTTAATTTTCAAATCTAAGTTGGGATAAACATCACAAGGTATTATCCATAAATGCAAGGTCACTCATCATTGTTATTCAAGGAAAACTATTTGGAAGAGGGCAGGTTTTCACTCTTGCAAAATTCTTTTGGGTCTTGGAGCATCAAACTTGTCTCCTAACCTTTAAAAAAACAAACTCTTAATCAAGCCAAAGCAAATCTAAAGCATACTCCAAATTATAAAGAAATATAATATTTATCTGCTTTTATCATTTTATAATATGATAACAATTTTAATATTTTTTTTAATTGATATATATGAATATATTAACTGTGTGAAAAACTAGTATCTTCATTGTAATTCACTATGCACAATTTGTTTGGCTTAAACGCTTTTAAGTTGGTTCAGAAAAACTTAATATTTCGATGTGAAATTATCAATCTATTAAGGAAATAAAAGAAAGCACAGGGAGATAGAAACAAAAATTCTTTCTTGTCAACCCAACATCAACACAAGATTGTTCAATCATGAGATTACCCCATTAGATGGTGATAACTAGGCTTACTTATTCACAAACGATTTTTTTCATCTTGTAAATAACTACTACCATCTACTACATCTTTGAGGATGTCGAATATATTCGAGTACTATCATCCTAACGTTATGAAAACATCTTCCATCCTACCTTTATGAGGACATATTCATGACATTAATTTGATGTTCCACACAGATATCTTGACATTGTATAATAAGGCCAGTAGGGTAATAAGACCGATAGGGTTCTTTTTTAGGGTTTCTTTTTAGCTAACATCTGTATATAGATAGATTAATCTCTTTATTAATTTGAATTCTTACTTTATAGTAATAAATGAATACATTCTCATTTTATAGTAATAAATGAATAAATTTTCATTTTATTTTGAATTCTTATTTTACAGTAATAAATGAATACATTCTATTTTATAGTAATAAATGAATAATTTTTTATTTTATAGTAATAAATGAAATAAATTAGCTAAAGATGTAATTTTATCGTGTTTAAAAATAGATTAAAGTGATAATATTGACATTTCTACGCAATAACCTCATTTTTTGTTGTATCTTCATTTCCTTTTCTAATCTGCAAATTTTTTTTCTTTCTTGTCAACAAACCATTCAGACGAGATTGTTCAATTTTGAAAACCATTCAGACAAGATTGTTCGATTATGAAATTACCCCATTAGATGGTGGTAATTACACTTAGTGATTCAAATGTTTTTTATATTCTTGTAAATAACTACTACCATCTCTTTTCTATTTTTAGATGATTCCGTGATTGACCACCATAATGCTTACAAAAGCCTAACATTGGTGCCATTTGAACTTATTGTAATCAAGCTTACTATTAAGCCTAGCATTTGTAAAATCAAATTTTATTTAAAACCCCGTATTTCTTCTCTTATCTTAAAAAGCATTTTTCTTTATTAACTCTCTAGTTTTTGAAAACATAGAAATTAATGCTATAAAAAAAATTGTCAAATAATAAGTGTGCTTCCAATAAAATTATGTAGAGTTTTGAACCTGGGAGAAGTGTTAAAATGAAACCCCAGGGCTCTTTTAATAACCACACAACCGAAAATTTACAACTTAATTTTTTTTTTCGGCTTGGTCTTCCCAAAAGATATAGAATGCCAATAGCTATCCATACAACTACTATTGTGTCTCCCGCTTCATTCTCTCCATTCGACATCTAGGAAATAAGTTGTGCCTGTGGGTGTCCATGTAGCTACTGTGATGAAAGGTTTTTAAGGATATGTTGAAATCATAGAAAAATTAAATGATATTGTTAATGAAAAGAAACCATATTATTAGAAAAAGACAATAACAAAAAAAAATCCTCATTATTAGAAAAATATATCAACCAAACTTGAAGTCATCCGAAGGAACAAATTTAAAAATCATTCTTAAACAAAAAATAACCACCAACCAAGCCATAAAACAACAACACGAAGTATATTACATATTACAATATTTCCCTATTAGGTATGGAAAACTTTCCTTTTAATTACATAAATTTTTGAATCTATAGAGCTTGAAGTTTTTAATGGAGATGAAAGTCTATTGATAGTGTTCTTTGATTGAACAATGTTAAGAGAAAAGTTCAATTCCCTTGAATGTTGAAGGTATATATTTGTTTTTTTGGCTTGCTTTAAATTGTATCAAGCTGAACAAATAAATTAGAAACAAATGAAAACTATAAATACTTTTTCCATTGTGCAAATAGATTTATATTTTCAATGATGTAAATTCAAATACTTTTGAAAATTATCTAATGAGTAGAAGAAACATATGTTTACCTTTTTTAATAGAATTTGAGAAAAATGTTTGCCTATCTATTAAATTCTATTGAGATTTTATAGTGTTTTAATGTAGCCACTTTTTAAATTTTAAAGATTTAGAAGGACACCCTTTCATTTTGGCAATTTTTTTTATAAAGAGTTTATTTAATATACACTTGTTAATAGAAGTACAATTTTTTTTATAACTTTTCATCTTTTAAGGGTTAGATAAATATATGCCCTTCCAAATAAAATTAAGACCAGCACTTCAAATTTGATCACTGTGTGAGATACATGTATTTTATAATTGCTTTTCCAAAAAGATATAATTTCCTATATTTAAAATATTTATTATTTCCTATGTTTAGAATATAATTTCTTATATTTAGAATATTTCAGTGTTACACTTATAAGTAGTACATCAGTATTACAATTGATTTATAGTGCTATTCGTTTATGGCACCTTTTTATAAAAATTGTATTTTTTTTTTTAATTCTAGTGAATATCAGAAGAGTTTTTTTTTTAATTCTAGTGAATATCAGAAGAGTTTCTTTTCCTTGAAAAAAAACATAAGAAGGAAAAGAAAAATGAAAAATTGACACTAAAATAGCAAACATGAGTATTTGGTGAGATACATTTATTTTCAGTTATAATTGTTTTTCCGGAAAGATATAATTTCCTATATTTAGAGTAGAATGGTTCATGTTTCCATGCACACCCAAGGCTTGTGTTTATCTCTTACACTGCCCTTAACCCAGTGAGATACATTTATTTTCAGTTATAATTGTTTTTCGGAAAGATATAATTTCCTATATTTAGAGGAGAATGATTCATGTTTCCATGCACACCCAAGGCTTGTGTTTATCTCTTACACTTCAATATAGCAGAGGCATTGGGATGGAGGCAAATCATCTACAAGGTTTTCACAACCCTCACATAGCCACACCGTTCATCCAACTCAGAGAGACCTCTGAAATAACACTTTTAACACAGCTTCTATTGAGATATTTACCCACAATCCTTTGGACTCCATAACTTTCATCCAACATACAAAAACCTGTGGAAAAAACCCTTTAACACAGATTTTACTGAGATATTTTCCCAGTCCTTTTGGGCTTCATAGATATGTTTTTTACAGCTTTGTAACCTTCTTTCTTCAGAAAAAACCTGTTGAAAAAATCACTTTAACACAGATTCTACTGAGATGTTTACCCATTCCTTTGGGGTTTCATAGATATGTTTTTATAGCGTTGTAACCTTCTTTCTCCAGCAAAAACCTGGGATAAAAACCTTCTTTCTTGAGCAAAAACTTGGGAAAAAGAACCCTTTAACACAGATTCTACTGAGATATTTACGCAGTCCTTTTGGGCTTCATAAAAAGGACTTCATAGATATGTTTTTACAACTTTATAACCTTCTTTCTTCAGAAAAAACCTTTAACACAGATTCTACTGAGATATTTACCCAGTCCTTTTGGGCTTCATAAAAAGGACTTCATAGATATGTTTTTACAGCTCTATAACCTCCTTTTGGGCTTCATAAAAAGGACTTCATAGATATGTTTTTACAGCTCTATAACCTTCTTTCTTCAGCAACCTATCTCGCAACCTAGGTCACAACGTATCTCTACTTGATCGAAGGAGTTCATTCTTCAAACATAGAGATTCTGTAATATTTAACAAGAAAACAAAAAAAATCTCAAGGGGATTTGAACCCTGTTAGCTGGTTGGACAGTACTCCCATTTCCCCAACTCTAGCCAAAATAGCATTGAGCAAGAATGGAGAGGAATAGAGTCATACTTAATGAGAAAACAAAAAGAATCTCAAGGGGATTTGAACATTGTTCGCTGGTTGGAAAGTATTCCCACTTTCCCCGAACTCCAACCACGGGGCTTTACTAGTGAAGAAATACCATACCACGTGGGTTAATATTGGGGGATATATAGGGGGCAAGAGGTATTTATACTAGCAAATATAAAAAATGGAGCTCAAAGGGTATAAAAAATGTTAATGAAAAAATAGATACCTACAATATCTCGTGAAAGTAGGGGTTCTTTAAATTGAGGAGGTGTATTGGGTTCATATTGGTAGGGGATTAAATAATGTGATTTTTAGAGGTATTTTCCAATATGTAGTCCAATTAGGGGTATTGTTTAGTATGCCATGAACACATGCGATATGTCAGAGGTTCATTGAGTGAGACCCCCGCGACTCCAACCAAGATAACATTGAGCAAGAATGAAGAGGAATAGAATCATAGACTAGAAATCCACATTAGCCAGTACACCGAAACCATATTCCTTATAATTCTCACCCAGAAGATAACTGCGAACTCCTCTCTTCACCCAGACCAGCCCTTTTAGAGCACTATATACCCAACAAAAAATTATGCCCAAAAGCCTTTACATCCAAAAATCCAACCATTATGCTGCTTGATACAATGAATGTTATCTCCAAAACAATTACTGTCCAAATCATAGGAATTTTTCTCCAACTAAGTCCATCATTGATGGCATTCAAATAGTCTAAGCCCAAGGAAATAATAATGGCTTCCATTATTACAACAACTCTGACTTTAGAGTGTGGCATGGACTTTGTATCATACCATTTTCCAGTGCCTCCTTCGAAACCAATAAGAAGAGCCCAACTAATGGAGCAAATCAAGTTGACAAAACCCACTATAAAGGACAATGTTCTAAGGGTTAGACGATTACCTCTGAAGGTTAGCACTTGGAAAACATGGGTATTAGTAGCATTTGAATTAACTTGAGCCTCGGTTAAAAAGGGCATTGGAATTAAGCATAGTTGTGAACCATTCATTTAAGTATTAATTAGGAGATGTTTGTAACTTAGATTTATAAAATTAAGAGTTCACTTGTATATATATTAATGTCCATATTCAGTGAGACAGATTCAATTTGTACTTGCTCTTAAATTGGGATTTTCATTTCCTTTGAAAGATTTTTAAATTGGGATTTGCATTTCCTTTGAAAGATTTTTTAATTCGTGTACGGAGACTGTCATTGGTATCTTATGTTTCTATACCATCCTTGTGCAGAAGGTTTCCTGCCGATGTCAAGTTATTCCACATAATCTCCTCTATATGTGATGTAGGCACATGAGACTTGGAGGGAAAAAAACATCAAACTTATTCCAAAAATACAAAAAATCTACAAGAAAATGAGTGGGATCCTTTAGCCATCAATTTCCATGTTTCTTTAGTTAAGCATAGAGATAGAATCTAGGAATAAATCATGATGTAATAAATGTTAAATAGTTAAGCTGTAGTGGAGGTTCTCGAGGAAGATGTCTCGTAGAACTAATAGTTGCAATAAATTTAAGCCTCTGTTTTAGGATCTGGTTGATAACACGAACCATTATATATGTAATTTGGATGCTATTGTAAAGGGATTTTGACCGCATGCTTTTATCACATATCTCTCAAAGGAAGAAGAGGATTTCTCTATGTATTGGTTGATCCCAGAGGCATGGTGACCTCCGAAACCCTTTCTGTGCATCTGAACTTGTATTTGTCTATTAAACTGGTGTTTATGCGTAATTTTGGCTTCATGCAGCGTTATCTATTAAACTTTTATAACAGTGTTTTGGCCTTGTTTCCCAACTAATACTTTGATTAAAGCTTGCTGGAGTGTGTTTCCTTCATATCGGCGTGTCCCATTTCCTTTAAATGCATTGTTTAGTTCCGCAGGTGAAACTCCATTTTACACTGACAAACCGTGAAAAACTTAGTCTGAATTGAGAATCCAGACTTGAAATTTTATTAACTGTGGCTGATACCCATATCGGGTCCGCAAAAATTATCGCATCGTAGTGTTTGAGCAGAGAGGAACTCACCCTTTGAAGTGCCAAAGTCTGAAGTTGCGACATTCGGATTCGAAACATTATAAAGGAGGTTTTATAACCTATTGAGTCCGTGGGGCTTATCGCATAGCAAGTCTTGAGCGGGAAGAGCCTAGCAAAGGAGCATTGGAATCACTGATTGTGATTGCCAATAACACTACAGTGTTATCGCATCGGGAAATGACCATTAGCAGAGCACAATGTTATTGTTTCGTTCCACGTGGAAGTGCCAATACCGACTGCCGATCATGTTATTCCATTCATATGGAATAAAGACCTCACTGATAGTGTATTTCCATATTAACGCATTCCTTTAAAAAACTATGTCAATAGTGTATTTCCCTGTGTAATAGCTCTATGGCAATTAAACCCTGCCGATAGTGTATTTCCATGGATAATCGCATTATGGCGATTTGAAACTGCCAATAGTGTATTTTATGCCTAATTGTGTTATTGTTGTTCAAAAGCCCGCCGATAGTGTATTTCATAATTCCCATCGAATTACAGCTCTGATAGTGGAAAAAAGACTCTCTTGTGTAAATTGTTCCCGATAACAAGGGTTGGGGAAATTAAGGGAAAAGGATTGGTAATAGTGCTAAAAAGGGGAAAATTTAAAAACAGTTGGTCTGGGAATACATGACTGATACTCCAGTTGGGATTGACGAAGAGATTCAGCCAGAATTAGAGGAAATTATATCAGGGTTTGAACGTTTGTTCATATCGCCTGCAACCAGGCCACCATTAGTGGTATCAGAGCAACCCGTTGACACTAAATTGAATCTCAGAAGCAAGAGAATGAAAGTTAATATGGATTTCAGAGTTGGAAGAGGACGATGACGTGGTAGAAGAGGACGGCGAGTTGAAAATGCTGAAGTGATGGAATCTATGCAATAGATGCAGGCTAGAATGGAAGCATTAACAACAGGGAGAAATATAGATGATGGAGATGTTAGTGAGCCCGAGGTTGAAACTGAAGGAGAGGAGGAAACTATAGCTATTACTCCTGAGATGAGGTTCTTACAATTAGTGTTGAGATCCACAGCTAGGCCAAAGACTAAGGTTTCAATATATGAAGGAGGATTGAATCCAGAAGAATTGATAGACTAGATTAATGGCATGGAGAAATTCTTTGACTATGAAGAAACAGAAGATGATAAGAAAGTAAAGTTTGTTGTCACCAAGCTAAAAGGACATGTAGCACTTTGGTGGGATGGAGTGCAGGTGGAAAGAAAGAGACTTGGCAAGCAACCTATCAAAAATTGGAGTAGGATGGTAGCAAAGCTAAGAGGTAAGTTCCTACCAAGTAATTATCAGCAAACCTTGTTCAGACAGATGCAGAATCTTAGATAGAAGTCTATGACAGTGAAAGAATACATAGAGGAATTCTATATGGTAAGCATAAGAGCTAGACAAACTCAGGATATAGATGAGAAGGTGGCTAGATATGTGAATGGTCTTAGGATGGACATTCAAGATGAGATAAGTATACTATCCCCTAAAACACTACAGGAAGATTATTAGATGGTACTGAAAGCTAAAGAAAAACGCATGAGGAAGTAGTCTGCTAGAGGGAGAGGTAATTTCCAAGGAAAGGGAAGTCAAGGTGGTAGAGGAAGATCTACAGCACGTAAAAATGGAACTAGCAACAGCTCAACCCAGCATGCAACCACAGGAGGTGATGTCAGTGGTAGAGGGAGTTTTTCTAGAGGAAGAGGAGGCAGAGGAAGAGGAAGAAAAGTAAGATGTTACAGATGTAACAAACTGGGACACAAAGCTTTTGAGTGCCCAGATAATGCAAAAATAAGTCAGAGGAATGTAATTGTTGCTCAAGTTGAGGGAGAAGCAACAACAGTGACAGAAGAAGAAAATATACGAGAGAGAGCAGAACCTTTAGTAATCAATAAAGCTTTGCTCGAGCAAGCAAAGGAGATAGTTGAACCATCACAAAGAAAGACTTTGTTCAGAACAATGTGTAAGGTTTGAGGGAAATGCTGTTAGATGATCATTAATAATGGCAACACTGATAATTTGGTCTCTACAGAAGTGGTGGAGAAATTGAAGCTGAAGACAATGAAACATCCAACACCTTACAAGGTGTCATGGTTACAAAAGGTACATCAGCTGTTAGTGAATGAACGGTGTGAAGTGGAGTTGCAATTGGGAAAATATAAGGGCAAAATTGTATGTGATGTGATGCTTATGGATGTGTGTCACATATTGCTTGGAAGACCTTGGCAATATGACAGAGGAGCTATGCATGATGGGAAAAGAAACACTTACAAGTTTGGTAAAGATGGTATCAATCATACATTGCTGCTTATGGGAGAAGAAGATGCATCAGGAAAGAAGACTGATCTAAAAACTCTATTACTAGGAGGAAAGGAATTCTTGCAGTAAATCGAAGAGAATGAGGTAAATTTTGTTGTAATTTGCAAACCCAATGTAATAATGACTTCTACTAAAGTTTTTGATTTACCCATTGAAATTCAAGAAACGTTGGAGAACTATTGTGATATCATTGTTGATGATTTTCCTAATGAGTTACCACCCATTAGAAGTATTAACCATCATATAGATTTGATTCCTGGAGAAAATCTACCTAACAAAGTAGCTTACATAATGACTCCCACAGAAAATGAAGAGGTTATAAAGCAGGTTCAGGAACTGCTTGACAAAGGACTGATCAGAGAAAGTTTGAGTCCTTGTGCAATACCAACAGTGTTGAGTCCAAAGAAAGATGGAGGTTGGAGAATGTGTACTGATTCAAGAGCCATCAATAAAATCACAATCAAGTACAGATTTCCTTTACCTAGAATTGAAGATTTGATGGATTGTTCGAGTGGAGCAAAGTATTTTACAAAACTAGATCTTAAGATTGGGTATCATCAAATAAGGATAAGAGAAGGGGATGAGTGGAAAATTGCTTTTAAGAAAAATGAAGGATTGTATGAGTGGAGAGTAATGCCTTTTGGGTTGTCAAATGCACCAAGTACATTTATGAGACTCATGAATGAAGTTCTTAAGGAATTTATTGGTAAATTTTTAATAGTATATCTGGACGATATATTAGTTTACACCAGGTCTACAGAGGAGCACATAAGACATATGAATTATGTCTTACAAAGGCTACAAAAAGAGAAGTTATTGTTGAATTTGAAGAAGTGTTCATTCATGAAAGAGGAGTTAGTGTATTTGGGTTTTGTTATTTCTGTTGAAGGGCTGAAGATGGATCCAGAGAAGATCAAGGCAATCATGGAGTGGCCTTCACCTAAAAGTGTTTTTGAGGTAAGAAGTTTTCATGGTCTTGCTAGTTTTTATAGGAAATTCATAAATAATTTTAGTAAGGTCAATGCCCCTATTATTAAGACCATAAAGAAGGATAAATAGCCATTTAGATGGACTGCTGATGCAGAAAAGAATTTTCAGATGTTGAAGAAGAAGATCATTGAAAAACCTATTTTGGTTCTGCCTGATTTTAGTAAGCCTTTCCAAGAGAAATGCGATGCCAGTGGAGAAGCTATTGGAGGTGTTTTTGAGTCAGAAAGACAGGGCCATAGCTTATTTTAGTGAAAAGCTAAATGATTCAAAGAAGAATTATTCTTCTTATGATAAAGAGTTCTATGCAGTTGTGCAGTCATTGAAGAAGTGGAGACATTACCTAATGTCAAAATAGTTCATACTTTATTCAGATAACCATGCATTGCAGTATATTATGCAGCAACCAAAGCTTAACCAGAAACATGCTAAATGGGTAGAGTATCCTCAGGGTTTCCATTTTTTTTGAAGCACATAAATGGCCAATCTAACAAAGTTGAAGATGCCTTAAGTAGGAGAAATGTATTACTTCAAGAGAGTCAAATTCAAGTGTTGGGTTTTGATTTTATTAAAGAATTGTATGAGACAGATTCAGATTTTGAAGAGGCATTTGAAGCTTGTAAGAATCATGTTTTGATGGATGGGAATAAATGGTTGGATTATTTCTTACAAGATGGACTGTTGTTTAAAAGAAATCAGTTGTGCATACCAAACTATTATATGAGGGAGAATTTAATCAAAGAGAAACATAGTGGTGGAATTGTAGGACATTTTGGTACATAGAAGACTTATGAAGAGTTGAACAGATTTTATTTCTGGCCGAAAAATGAGATCTGAAGTGGAAAAGTATCTGAAAACAAGTAAAATCTGTCAATATGCAAAGGGAAGAATCCAAAACACAGGTTTGTATGTTCCATTACCAATTCCAAATAGGCCTTGGGATATGGTAAGTATGGATTTTGTTTTGGGATTACCAAAGACTCAAAGAGGGAATGATTCAATTTTTGTTGTAGTGGACAGATTTTCAAAAATGGCACATTTTATTCCATGTTATAAAACTAGTGATGCTACTCACATTGCTAATTTGTTTTTCAACGAGATAGTAAGATTGCATGGATTTCCTAAGAGTATTGTCTCAGACAGGGATTCCAATTTTTTTGGACATTTCTGGAGGACATTATGGAAGAAGTTGGGAACTAAACTAAGTTTCAGTTCTCCTTATCATCCACAAACTGATGGACAGACTAAAGTTGTGAACAAGAGTTTGGGCAATCTTTTAAGGAGTTACTGCAGAAAATCCAAAACAATGGGATCAAGTGTTGGCACAAGCTGAATATGCATATAATGATTCACCTAACAGGAGTACAAGACATAGTCCATTCCATATAATTTATGGAATGCATCCAAGAGGAGTATCTGAGTTAAGAAACGTGGGAAAAGATGAAATGAGAAGTGCAGAGGGAGAAGATTTTGCTTCAGAAATGCAAGCAATACATGAGCAAGTGAAACAACAGCTACAGGATAGCAACATCAAGTACAAAACTAGAGCAGACATGAGAAGAAGAGAGGTGAACTTTGAAGTTAGAGATTTGGTTTTAGCACACATAAGAAAGGAAAGATTTCCAAAGAGGGAGTATAACAAATTAAAGTTCAAGAAAATTGGACCATGCAGAGTATTAAGGAAGTTTTCTACAAATGCATATGAAATTGAATTACCCCCTGATGTTGGAATATCTCCAATTTTCAATGTTACTGACCTATACAAGTATGAAGGTGAAACTACAGATGAGACAACACAAGATCAGGAGACACAAGAAATTGACTGGGTAAAATAGTTACCAACAACAAAAGAATTACAGCCAGAAAGGATTTTTGACAAGAAAGTGTTCAAGAAAACCAGAGGAGAGGAGTACTTCCAGTATTTGGTCAAATGGAAGGATCAACCAACTGCTAAAGCTACTTGGGTAATAGAAAACATGCCATAGAAGCTAGGAAGTTTTGTAGAAGAGATCATTGATGGGAGCCCATGAAGAATTTTGTCCTCAAGAGTCTAATGCAGGAGCATGAGACTTGGAGGGAAAAAAAACTTCAAACTTATTCCAAAAATACAAAAAAATATACAAGAAAAGGAGTGGGATCCTTTAGCCATCAATTTCCATGTTTTTCTAGTTAAACATAGAGATAGAATCTAGGAATAAATCATGATGTAATGAATGTTAAATAGTTAAGCTGTAGTGGAGGTTCTCGAGGAGAATACCTCACAGAATAGATAGAATTAGTTAGCATAGTGGAGGTTCTCGAGGAGGATGTCTCACAGAACTAATAGTTGCAATAAATTTAAGCCGTTGTTTTAGGATCTGGTTGTTAACACGAACCAATATATATGTAATTTGGATGCTATTGTAAAGGGATTTTTTACGGCATGCTTTTATCGCATATCTCTCAAAGGAAGAAGAAGATTTCTCTATGTATTCGTCGATCTCGGAGGTGTGGTGACCTCCAAAACCCTTTCTGTGCATCTAAACTTGTATTTGTCTATTAAACTGGTGTTTATGCGTAATTTTGGCTTCATGTAGCGTTATCTGTTAAACTTTTATAACAGTGTTTCGGCCTTGTTTCCCAACTAATACTTCGATTAAAGCTTGTTGGTGTGTGTTTCCTTCATATCGGTGTGTCCCGTTTCCTTTAAATGCATTGTTTAGTTCTGTAGGTGAAACTTTGGTTTACACTGAGAAACTATGAAAAACTTACTCTGAATTGAGAATCCGCTCTTGAAATCTTATTAAGTGTGGCTGATACCCATATCGGGTCCGCAAACATTATCGCATCGCAATGTTTGAGTGGAGAGTAAATTACCCTTTGAAGTGCCGAAGTCCGAAGTTGAGACATTCGGATCTGAAACAATATAAAGGAGGTTTTATAACTTATCTGGTCCGCGGGGCTTATCGCATCGCAAGTCTTGAGTGGGAAGAGCCTAGCGAAGGAACATTGGAATCACCGATTGTGATTGTTGACAACACTACAGTGTTATCTAGTGCAGGGTATGGGTAACACCTGCACATACCCACAGTATGCATTTAACAGTAATGCATCCACAACTATCCCAGGATATTTAAATCTACAATGGAGTTAAATCTTTAGACCATAAATGGTCAAGTGGCCCTTTTATATAGTTCCTGTGTATAGGAACTTCAATCACCCAGCCTGAAACCTCCTATCAGAATCAAAACAGTCCTCAAACCTTTATAACCCACAATCCATATATATATATATATCCTTCCTTTCCTAACCTTGGTTATATATGGTTTTACGTATAAAACCTTCTATCACGCTTATCCACTTTATAAAGCATTACAAAGGAATTAATCCCAAAGTAGCCTTTGCCACCTATCATACAGTCTCGCATACATTCTGAGGTTAAAATCTCTATTGCAATCACTATCAGCAATCTTCAATGGCATTACGACATATGTGGTACATCACCCCTTCTCCAACTCTGATATGACTATCGGGTCATTTGAGCCTTAAAAGGCTCACAACACTTTATCGCGATTACAAAAGGAATTTCATTAAAATTCCACTCCGCACATGTATTCCAAACTTTAAATATATATAGATCCGAATCTATATATTGTCGGGTCCGCTATTTCAAAATCTGTCTGATTGCCGATAAGCCCCAACGTCGATCACCGATAAGCCCTGACGTCGATCGCCAATAAGCCCCGACGCTGATTGCCAATATATCACTATCGGCGATATTGCATGCCGATCACTGATATATCACTATCAGCGATATCGCAACATTCATAAGTCACTGACCTTTGGTACCTTTGAACACCGATATGCGATGAAATCGTGACCGTTGATCTGGTCATGATCCAACAGTCCATGATTAATCGCTACTCATTCTTATTCTGATAACTTAAAAGGGACTCCCCCGATGCGATTGATTCTCAACTGTTGATCTAACTGATCCAACGGTTGTTGAGCATCAATACTTCACTTCTCTACAATTCTTTTTACTTAGAAATTCTCCACCATTTTCAATGGTTCTTGTGGTTTCTAGGTTTTCACGAGGTTCCAGCTTTCTCTCCTTCTGCTGCTCAATCCATTCTGGATTGAGCTTAGCTCTATGGACTACTCAATCACTGTCCTTTGGGACTTTAATCGCGTACTTGAATGGATTCAAAGGTCCATTATAACTCTCTGTTCTGTTGCTTCTCCAGAGTTTCACGTTGCAGCTTCAATTAGACTCGATGGTCCATTTCAATTCTTCTGAATCATTCTCCTCTCTCTCTGTGATTTGCCTCGGCTATGTTTGCTTACAATTATTGCAAACCTACAGTTTCACATCATAAAAAATTATAGAACATGCATTTCATACATTCTGTCATAGCCAGCAAAACTCTACATATATTAATATGAAAGCACAGATTACACCCGAGACTCCGAGGTCTCGCACAGGCCTGATTCTCAACACTTGTGGCCTCTTCTCTGCCCGTAGGCTTACATATGCTTATATGGAAACTTGGATTGGATTACTAATCCCATCCTTTCCTTAAATCACTCAAATAAAGCCATAAATCTTGCTACATGCATACGTATGTGGCAGACTTTATCCACTCCATATTTTCCCTTTGTTTTAAAGCAGAAAAGTCTCCTTATCAACTCAATGGTCCATATCTACTCTAATTAATTCCTAAAAGCTCTCTCTTGCTCCTAGAGAGTTGGATTTGACTTTTACCACTCATTTTCTCATTTATTCATTTTGAGAACATTTACATATTCTCCCATTATCTAATAAAATCACATTTAAAAGCCTAAATATTACATTGACTTGGAACTTAGGAAAAATATTTCCTAAAATGCACGACCCCCTATGTCTACTATTTACAATAATTTTCCTTGGGCTGAATGCTCCTGCAACAGACTCCCAAAGTAGAAAATATTCATGATCTGATCATGTGTCTTTTAGTCTTTGTCTTCCTAGATCCCATACTTTGTTCTGTAACTGTCTAGATGCTTTGTTCCTTTGCTGCTGCTGTATTTCAGCTTTCTTTTGCTCCATTTTCTTACTGTCAATCAGGTTCAACTTCTGATAGATATTGCTTGATGTTGTTACCATTTTTCTCCATTTGAACTGTTGCATCATCAACTGCCATATTTCTTCAATTTCTATGTCCAACATATCTTTGGGCTAGTCCATATTTTGCTTTGTATTTATATCTCTTTCTTTGTGTTCCAGGTTAATGTTGTTGTCTTCTATGCTGACTCCTCTTTTACTTGCTTCATTCTTTGCTTTACTTGCTTTACTGGCTCTTGCTTTACTTGCTACCTCCCTGTCATCCTTACCCTCTTTCATGATTAAATCATGATTGTTTAGCATTCTTTCTAGCAATTTAACTTCTCTGCTCCATGGATTGAATTCTTCCATAGAATTATCTTCTTCTCTCATATTTATTTGGATTTTTACCTGTGCCAAATCTCCTTTAGCATCTGCAACAAAACCTGCACACCCAAAACACTTGTTAAAATTAAAAACATAAGGTTGTTGTGCCTTATCTTCCTTTGGCAACAATTTATTTTGCTGCTCTGTTTTCTCCTTCTCCTATGTCAGCACATCAGTATGCTGATTCGAATTCTCAGCAGAATTCATGAGACTGCCAATTAGTCTCTCTTCCACATCATCTGTTCTAATGATGTCTTCCTGCTTGGGTTCACAGTAGTGAACTTCTCCTCCTTTAACCTACTGTTGGTTATCTTCACTTTGAAATTGTTTGATTCCTACTGCCTCTTTACCATCTTCAAACAACCTCTGCTCAATCTCTCTGATCACATACTCATATTCATTCATGCTTTTTAATGAACCTGCAAACAAATTATTGCATAACCCTGTCTCCATGGCTACTTGAGACACATCTTCTTCTTCAAAAACTATAACTGCAGCTTATGTTCTACTGTCAGGTTCTCTCATCAGTTTCTCCAATAGTTTAATCTCCTCTTCACACTTAGCAAGCACTTCATCGCAATGCTCTCTTCTTCCAGCTTTATCCTTTACATGTTGTGTTACAGTATTAAAATATTGTCTTCCTTCAACCCTTGTAATCTCAAGGTCTTTCTATTGTAGCAAATCACTATTTACCTCATTCAAGAGGTCTTCTCCATCATACTTTTTTCTCCTAGAGTACTCCTCCAGACTTTCGACATCTTCAAAAGATTATCCATCCTCTTCAAAACACTCCTTTGTTAGTGTTCTCTCTCCCTTTTCTAAGTCTTTTTCATAGACTTCTTCCTTCTTAACATCTTTCAGTATATGTCCCTCTTCCCTACTGTCTATCTCAATAGTTTCGATGGCTATCTCCACTGTGCCTATCATCATAGTGAATTGATGATCCTTTACTATGTTTTCAACTAACATAGTCTCTTCCTCAAGTTTTCCTTCAGTCCCTTGTTGTTTATCTCCTCTGAAGATATCTTCAAATGACTCCTTTTCTCTTGCAATATCTGCCATCATACGCAAACTATCAGTTTTAAAAATATAAGACCCTATGGGCTCACTTGATGGTTCAGCCATCATATCTCCTTGTTGTTCTAAATCATTCATATGAGATTCATAAATTCTGCAATTTCCTCCTCTTCAATCTCTTCAAGCCCTTCACTTGGTTGCTTTATATCTTTCTCTAGCTATATATGAGATCTACCTAGGTCATCTTTTTCCAAAACAGAATTTTGATTCTGCTGGTCTTCTTCCTTCTTCATGACAATATCAGCAAATTGTCCTTCACATGTTTCCCCTGCAAACATACAAAAATTGTCAGATTTAAAATCATCAGACCTTTTGGTCTCACTTGAAGTTCCAGTCTTCAAGTCTTCATCTTCAGTTTATCCCAGAAATTCTCCTTGTTCTGGTTCACAAATGGATTCTTTCATTTCTAACTCAACTTCCTTGAGTTTTTCCTTCAGCCACTTTACTTGATTTTGTTGTAGCCTTCTCTTCATCTCATGCCATTCCACTAGCTTCTTCCTCAAGACCAACCTAGCCTCTGGCTTTCCTCAAGCATTCTCCTTAATGTATTTAGTTGTCCTTTTAATTCAACAACCTCTTTGTCAATTTCTTCTTGACTTATCCTCTTGCAATTTTCTTTGGCATCCTCTTTCTTATATCCTTTGTTGTGGCTTTTCTCTGAACCTCTGCTATGACTATCAGTAGTCATCTTCTTCTCTTCTTTCTTCATGAGCTCCTTTTCAACAAGCCTCTGCAACAGCTAGTCCTCATGGCTGCAATCTTACCTCACTAAGCTCTCCTCACTCAGCCTTTTGGTAAGCATAGGTCCTTTGTCTAGAAGCTCTTCTTGACAAACACCTTTGCTCCTTCTAGGCTTCTGCAATCTCTCACTCTCTCTTGAGAACACTTTAGCTGTCCTCTCTATCCAATCTCTTGTTGGATTCTTCAGGTTCACTACCACTTCTTCTTTTAGAGTATTCTCTTTACTATGTCTTCAAGAAATCAGCTGGTTCTTCTCTCACAGCTTGTCTTGTTGTCCTTTGTTGAGATGCTTCATCTGCAACCAACAATCTTCAATTTAACTTTGAGATAAAATACACTGTCTTACCTCCAAGATCTATGCATGATCTTGTTCTCCCATTCTTCTGCACTTTGAATGGCTTGTCCTCTGGTTGGTTTCCAAGTCCTCTTTCCTTCAAGGAATCCTCTGTTCCTGTCTACTCCAAGCCTCTGCTGGAATGCTACAGTCTTCTAGAACTTCAAAAGTTCTCCTTTCACAGATTACAAATCTACTCTGATGCCACTAATGGTGCAGGGTATGGGTAACATTGGCACATACCCACAGTATGCATTTAATAGTAATGCATCCAAAACTTTCCCATGATATTTAACTTTGCAATAGAGTTAAATTTTCAGACCATAAATGGTTAAGTAGCCCTTTTATACAGCTCCTGTGTATAGAAACTTCAATCACCCTGCCTAAAACCTCCTATCGGAATCAAAATAGTCATCAAACCTTTATAACCCACAATCCATACACACACACACACACACACACATATATATATATATACATATATAACCTTTGTTTCCTAACCTTGGTTATATAAGGTTTTATGTATAAAACCTTCTCTTATGCTTATCCACTTTGTAAAGCATTACAAAGGAATTAATCCCAAAGTAGCCTTTTCCACCTACCGTACAGTCTCGCACAGATTATGAGGTTAAAACCTCTATCTCAATCTATCTCAATCATTATCAGCAATCATCAATGGCCTTACCACATATGTGGTACATCACCCCTTCTTTGACTCCGATATTGACTATCGGGTCGTTTAAGCCTTAAAAGGCTCGCAACACTTTATCGCGATTACAAAAGGAATTTAATTAAAATTCCACTCCACACATGTATTCCGGACTTTAAATATATATAGATCCTAAATTATATATAGTCGGTTCCACTCCTTCCAAGTCTGTCCGATCGCCGATAAGCCCCAACGCCGATCACCGATATATCGCTATCAGCGATATTGCAACATTCATAATCCGCTGACCATTGGTACCTCCAATCGTCGATATGCGATTAAATCATGACCGTTGATCTGGCCACGATCCAACGGTCCACGATTAATCGCTACTCGGTCTTATTCCGATAACTTAAAAGGGACTCCACCAATGCGATTGATTCTCAACTGTTGTTCAAACTAATCCAACGGTTGTTGAGCATCAATACTTCACTTCTCTACAATTCTTTTTACTTATAAATTCTCCACCATTTTCAATAGCTCTTGTGGTTTCTAGGTTTTCACGAGGTTCCAGATTTCCGTCCTTCTGCTGCTCAATCCATTCTTGATTGAGCTTAACTATGCGGACTACTTCAATGACTGTCCTTTGGGACTTTAATCGTGCCCTTGAATGGATTCAAAGGTCCATTATAACTCTTTGTTTCACTGCTTCTCCAGAGTTTCATTTTGCAGCTTCAATTAGACTCGATGGTCCATTTCGATTCTTCTGAATCGTTATCCTCTCTCTCTGTGATTCACCTCGACTGTGTTTGCTTACAATTATTGCAAACCTACAGTTTCACATCATAAACAATTATAGAACATGCATTTCATACGTTCTGACATAGCCAGCAAAACTCTAAATATATTAATATGAAAGCACAGATTACACCCTAGACTCCTAGGTCTCGCACAGGCCTGATTCTCAACACTTGTGGCCTCCTCTCTACCTGTAGGCTTACATATTCTTATATGGAAACTTGGATTGGATTACTGATCCCATCCTTTCCTTAAATCACTCAAATAAAACCCTAAAGCTTGCTACATGCATACATATGTGGCAGACTTTATCCACTCCATCTTTTCCCTATGTTTTAAAGCAGAAAAGTCTCCTTATCAACTCAATGGTCCATATCTACTCTAATTAATTCCTAAAAGCTCTCTCTTGCTCCTAGAGAGTTGGATTTGACTTGTACCACTCATGTTCTCATTTATTCATTTTGAGAACATTTACATATTCTCCCATTATCTAATAAAATCACATTTATAGGCCTAAATATTACATTGACTTGGAACTTAGGAAAACTATTTCCTAAAATGCATGACCCCCTATGTCTACTATTTACAATGATTTTCCTTGGGCTGAATGCTCCTGCATCACTATCGCATCGGGAAAGGACCGTTAGCGGAGCACAATGTTATTGTTCTGTTCCGCGTGGAAGTGTCGATAGCGACTGCCAATAATGTTATTCCATTCCTATGGAATAAAGACCCTGCCAATAGTGTATTTGTGTATTAACGCATTCCTTTGAAAAATTGCACCGATAGTGTATTTTCCTGTGTAATAGCTCTATGGCAATTAAACCCCGCCGATAGTGTATTTCCATCAATAATCGCATTATGGCAATTTGAAACCGCCGATAGTGTATGTTATGCCTAATTGTGTTATTGTTGTTCAAAAGCCTGCCGATAGTGTATTTCATAATTCCCATGGAATTACAGCTCCAATAGTGTAAAAAGGGCTCTGTTGTCTAAATTGTTCCCGATAACAAGGGTTGGGGCGATTAAGGGAAAAGGATTGGTAATAGTGCTAAAAAGGGGAAAATTTATAAAACAGTCAGTCTGGGAATAGATGACTGATACTCCAGTTGGGATTGAAGAAGAGATTCAGCGAGAATTAGAGGAAATTGTATCAGGGATTGAATGTTTGTCCATATCGCCTGCACCTAGGCCACCAATATGCTCCTTTAGATTACCAATGTAAGTATCAAATTACCTTTATATGAGGAGCACCAATCTTTAATTTTCCAAATGTATAACCTATATAACTGTTGGAATATCTAATTCCTACTTGTATTAGTTGTGATTCTTACTAAGTAAAGGAGTTTGTCCCTGGTAGTTAGGATCTATTTCCTAGATTGGTGTTTGTTTGAGATAATCTCTCAACCAACAGATTTTGTGTCCAAGATAGCGTACCTATCTTGAGACAACACTTCTTGTATATATGTAATTGCATTTGATTAATAAATTAATCTAGATTCTCATATTTTATCATGGTATCGAAGCTGTGAGGGTCTGGCCCCTCCTGGGTCGAGGAAACAAAGAGCTTGGTTTTCCAATAACCTTTTGAGTTTGTCCATCATCGATCTTACAATGTGGAGGTGCCATTGGTAACCCGCTCCCTGGATGGCACAGTGGCGGTGTGGTGAATCCATGCCATGGAGGTTGCTAGGAGGCCAAGTGATGGAGCAACGAAGGTGGAGACTCTGAGGCTGTAGCAAATCAATTGCGTGTCAGCCTATTGGCGGATCTATGGAGGTAGTTTGTTTGTGCTACGTGTTGGTGAGGTGGATCAACGGTGAGGGCGGTCGGTGGAAAATCTATGATTCTGCATATCTGTGAGTCCACTGATCGAGGTCATGGTGAAAGACTCATGGATCAATTGTGCCTATTCATGGTGGTCGTCGAGCGATTGTTGGATTGAGAAGGGCATCTAGGCACTGCTGATTTTTTGTGACCCAGTTGCTTCTCAAAAGCGTTTGGTGACTAGTGAGGTTCTGGATCCGAGGGAGCAGTCTACCAAGACCTCCATTGATCGCCTTTGCTAATTTGATCAGTGGCCAATACAAAATTCTGTTAATAGAACTCAGGAAGAAATTGCAAGTTAACCCAACTTCTTGATAATGAATAAAGGGCGTAGACAGTGGGCGAAATTAAGGGTTGTGACTTGGGCTCTTGCCATAACCTCAAGGCCTACTAAACTGCTTAGCGGATCGCTAGATGAGAGCGCCAAGATATGGAGTGGCGATGAATTGGAAGAAGAGGCCACCAACATTAGCTTTTCCCTGGGATTGGTGGTAGTGGTCGCCCATCCTACGACCCCAATTGCCTCTTCCACCTCCCTTGACAGCTTCATCCACGTCTTCGATGTCGACACCAACACCATTATTTCTACGTTCGAGTCACCCCCTTCAGAAGCTTGGAACAGGTGGTTCCATCTCAAGGGGAATATGTTTGTTGTAGCTGAAGTGGGTAGCACCTCTGTGAAGCTGCGGGATACTACTTCAAGGCGGACAGATGTTTCCCTTGAAGTTCCTAAAGGAGAGGGTACTAGCACAAAATCATCAGAAAAATCTGGAGGGAAATTTGTTCTAGTTGTTGCATGGAGTCGAGATGGAAGTCGTCTTGAATGCAGCACAATGGATGGGATGATTGCAATATTTGATGTGGTATGTGGCAAATTCCTGCACTATTTGGAGGCTCATTACATGCCGGTGAGATCCCTTGCTTTTTCTCCCACTGATTCTCAGATCTTATTCTCTGCTTCAGATGACAAGCATATTCATATTTATGATGTTGACAACAAGAGCATTATCTGTGCTATGTATGGGAATACAAGTTGGGTTCCAAGTATCGACGTCAACCCAGATGGTTTAGCTGTTGCCACAGGATCTAGTGATAGAACTCTGGATAGTGTGTTGCTCATGCAACTAGAGGTTTACCACCTTCTTCTTTCTCTTTGGGTCAACTTGACAGAATTGGAGTTTGGTAAGGTAAACGCATTGAGCCTGATCATCTCAATGTAAAAGTGAAATTTGTTAAAATATCATATTTAAAATAAATAAATAAAACTCTAATGAGAAACAAATTAATATGGTATTTATAAATGTTTTGGAATTAGAAGCATTGAGCTTAGCTAACTCAATGGAGTGTTTTTGTTAGAATTAGCTACTCTAACAAATCATGCAGGTAAATCCAAGACAATTAAATCAGAAATAGAAAGAAAAGACAAAGATGCCTAGGATGTGATCAAAAGATGAAGTGCACGAGCAACATCAGAGATTGGACGATGATGGACAACTAGGTGAAAGTTTGTGTGAGCTTGTGGAATAGACTCACTAGCATGTTGTTTTATGAGTCACATTTTATTAGTAAGCAAGTCTATGGTGTTTTATAGTGGTCTTTGTTAACTGTGTACCTGGTAACTCCAGAGTTGGTGTGTGAAATGTAAGCCTTGTAAGGCATGTGTATCCCCATACAATTTTTGGTAATCTAAAAACCACTTTGTATTTGCGGTGTCAGTTTGTGGCAAGCCATAAACCACGTGTAAGAGTGAAGTGGGATAGAGATTCTTGTAAACATGGTTTAGGGTTCGACGACAAAACCCTTGGCCCATGGTGGCTGGAGTGCCCGAGTGGTATCTCATTTTAACATGGTACCATTTTAACATGAAGAGCCTTCGTGGATGAATTGAGTGCCTTGGTGGCATTGTTGAGCCTTCATGGTTGTGGTTAGCCTTGCTGGCTGAGAGCCCTTGGTGGCATGGTTGAGGGTGATCCGATAAAACCCATAGCATGGTTACGGGTAATTCGATAAAACCCATGATGATATTGGAGGGGGATTTACAGGTACAGGTACAGGTGTGCAGTTATAATGGTTGGAAGAACCATGTATGTGAAGGACATCCTACAAGACTAGTGGTTGCAGCGGTTAGTACCCATGCATTCCGGTAGATGGTTGCTCCTTTATATGGACATCAACATATTCCTTTTGGTATATTTGACCACAACTATATTTTTCAGATTGATATGGAGACAAGTACTCAATAAGGGGGAGTGTTGGAATATCTAATTCCTACTTGTCTCAGTTGTGATTCTTACTATGTAAAGGAGCTTGTTCCTAGTAGTTAGGATCTATTTCCTAGATTGGTGTGTGGCTGAGATAATCTCTCAACCAACAGAGTGTGTGTCCAAGATAGCGTACCTATCTTGAGACAACACTTCTTGTATATATATAATTGCATTTGATTAATAAATTAATATGGATTCTCATATTTTATCAATAACTTTGCTTCACAACACCCCTAATTGTGAAGGTATATCTCAACTACTTAAATTTTTGCGTTCTATAGCAAAAGATACAGAGCATTCCAACCAGTGCTTATTGCAAATAACTTTGTATATAGTGAAAATAACAAAATAAGTTCCAAAAATGATGCCCTTCTCTAGTTTGAGATATAGTACAAATCTTCCCCAATTTAAATAAAGATTAAAGTACTAAATCGTCTTAAAATTAAAGTATTTCAGATTATATATACTAGAATTATTTACCAATGCCAATAGTATTGTTCTAATGAGAAAAAAAGTTTAATGGTGGGTTTTGTATATTTTAAAATATTAAGTTTACAGTAATGTATTATTTTAATGAAATTGTACTAAAAATTAATGAAATTGTATTAAAAGTTTAATGGGGAGTTTTGTATATTTTAAAATAATGGTGGGTTTTGTATATTTTAAAATATTAATATAAAATTAATATTTCAAACTAAAGTAAAATTTTCCAATTTTTCCAAATGAAATTGTACTAAAAGTTAATGAAATTGTATTAAAAGTTTAATAGTGGATTTTATATATTTTAAAATGTTAATAATATAAAAGTAATATTTCAAACTAAATTATAAATTTTCTAATATTTCCAATTTAACAATTTTATGAGAATCTCTTTGCACTTTTGGAAAAACAACTATTGGTTTCTAATTTCATACCAATTAAAAATGTTTACAATTTAACAATTCTATGGACGTCTCTTTGCACTTTTGAAACAATTGCGAGAAGGCTTGGAATTTCAAATCCTTTATGCCCATCAAATGAAAATTTGATGACGTTTTGCATTTTTCATGCTTTACATTTTAAGTTCTACCCAAATTTGTGGGTGTCAACTACTCTTGCATTTCAACTTTCATTAAGCTCCCTAAAAGAGTGCCTTATTTTTTCCTAGATTAGCATATGTGTTTTGATAGAGCATACAAACATACTTTTGATATAACACATTATGAGGTTTATTTGTTTCGATATAGCATACAACCATACTTTTGATATAACACATTATGAGGTTTAATCGTTACAGTTAAACTGCTCTAATGGTAGCCGAGTATGTTTTGATTTCCTGATTATGAACTAGTTTTTTTTAGGACCTAAGAGTCAACACAACATATATTTCGATATGAAATATAATGATTTTTTTTAGAGAAAAAAATAATACATGTTGCAATAATTGATAGATATTGTAATTTTGTTTCTAGTCAGATGTATAAAGGAAGGGACCTTTTTTATACGTCAATGACTTTTATACTTAAAACAAATCATCTCTCAAATTCTTTATCAAGTCTTTTTTTACTATTGTATATATAATGAAATTAGTAGACTAACATGTTAAGCTCAATATTTAAATGAAATGCCTTCAAGCTAAGCACCAATCTTTTTATAAAATACCTTCATGTTAAAAAGAATATTGAAAATATAACAAGTTGCAAAAGCCTACCAAATACTATATATTTTTCTAATGTGACCTTTTCTCAACCATTAATAGAAGAAAAATAATAAGACACCACATAGAAAATGAGCTACACTAAAACATCTAGGTAATAACTCTACCAAGGAGATCCTATTACAAGAAAGACATCAGATACACCAATCACACATTAGATATATCAATCACAATTTTTAAAGCCCCATTCACAATTTTTAAAGCTCAATAATCAATTTTATAGGAGAATCAAACAATAACCATTTTCACCCAAAAAAAAAAAAAGCCACTGAGTCACTACAGCCAAATTTACATCCTTACCCCGAGTTAACTTATAAGTTTCACATATAACATCTAAATTGAATCCACGTGTAACCTTGACACGAATACTCCCAATATCTTCAATGAAACCACCATACTTTCCAACCATATATGTGATGCACACCTTTAAGTGTCCATGTTACACCACTATTAATTATATTACAATTATTCCATGATTCTATCACACTCCTTTTAATATAAGTGGTATTTGTTAGGCAAAGAACTAGATTATCTTTTGGAGTTTCACCCTGCCAATTGAGATTCGACGCCAATTCAAACGCTTTTCTTTCCCTTAATTTATTTCACTATTCAAACGAATGCTCGACTTGATTATTTTCCATGTTTCCAGGTTCCTTAAATTTCCCCATGCATTGCATCAATTTTTTCATGTCCTTTACTCCACACTAATAAATAATTTACATTCGTAGTAAACAACATCTTAGATGGCAGGAATTTACAGGCTTTCAGTTCCAATAAGATAAACGACAAATTATGCGTCCTATATCATAAGAAAGATATCTTAGACCAGAGGAATTCATAAAAGGCAATTCAAATTGTGCAATATATCTTAGGCCAAAGGAATTTATAATAGACTCCCTACATCCCAAGGGTTGCGAAGACAGAGATTTCAAATGATTGCCATTCGACATTTCAAGCATGTTCACTGTGATTTCCATTTAGCGTTCTAGGCATGTTTACTGTTTATTGAAAAAACCGAGCACCGAGCATGCTTATGACCAAGGATCAAAAGGATGCTCTGAAATAGAGACGCAATGATGAGAATGATAAGAATCCTAAAGAAGAAATACAGTGACTTTCAAAAGATGCGTTGTAAAAGAATTGTCGCCCTGATTGAGAGAATCAACGGGTGGCTCTACAGGAGTATGCATGAACTTGTACTCCCCGGTGATAAAGGCTAATCAATTTGTGCCTCTTTCCAAGGTTGAGTAGGAAATTAGAACCTATAACCTATCAAGGAAATTAGTGTTGTAATCGTAGGTCTGAGTGTACAACTTCATCTAATAATTGATGATTGGTGGCTCCTGACCTATTGTCTTTGTTGTAATCGTAGGTCTGAGTGTACAACTTCATCTAATAATTGTTGAATGATGGCTCCGTACCTATTACTAGGTAAATGTGTACGAAAATTAAAAAGTTATATATTTTAATTGGCATGAAATTAGAAACCTGCAATTGTTTCAAAGGTGCAGAGAGACATCCATAGAATTGTTAAATTGGAAACATTTTTAATTGGTATGTGCAAAGAGATTCCCATAAAATTGTTAAATTGGAAATATTAGAAAAATTATACTTTAGTTTGAAATATTATTTTTATGTTAATATTTTAAAATATATAAAATCTACTATTAAACTTTTAATACAATTTCATTAACTTTTAGTATAATTTCATTTGGAAAAACTGAAAATTGTTTACTTTAATTTGAAATATTAATTTTAAATTAATATTTTAAAATATACAAAACCCAATATTATTTTAAAATATACAAAACTCACCATTAAACTTTTAATACAATTTTATTAACTTTTAGTACAATTTCATTAAAATAATACATTATTGTAAACTTAATATTTTAAAATATACAAAACCCACCATTAAACATTTTTTCATTAGAACAATACTATTGAAATTGGTAAATAATTCTAGTATACAAAATTATTAAAACAATACTATTGACACTGGTAAATAATTCTAGTATATAAAGTTATTTGGTAAAAATTTGATTAAATTTGTTTATTATAATTTCATTAATTTTATAATATATAATCTGAAATATTTTAATTTTAAGACAATTTAGTACTTTAATCTTTATTTAAATTGGAGAATATTTGTACGAGTCAAACGCTATGGCTATCTCAAACTAGAGAAGGGCATCATTTTTGGAACTCATTTTGTTATTTTCACTATATACAAAGTCATTTGCAATAAGCACTGGTTGGAATGCTCTGTATCTTTTGCTACATAACACAAAAATTTAAGTAGTTGAGATATACCTTCACGATTAGAGGTGTTGTGAAGAAAAGTTATTGATAAAATATAAGAATCTAGATTAATTTATTAATCAAATGCAATTACATATATACAAGAAGTGTTGTCTCAAGATAGGTAAGCTATTTTAGACACACACTCTGTTGGTTGAGAGATTATCTCAACCACACACTAATCTAGGAAATAGATCCTAACTACTAGGAACAGAATCATTTACTTAGTAAGAATCACAACTGAGACAAGTAGGAATTAGATATTCCAACACTCCCCCTTAATGAGTACTTATCTCCATATCAATCTATAAAATCTAGTTGTCGTCAAATATACCAAAAAGAATATATTGATGTCCATATAAAGGAGCAACCATCCACTAGAATGCATGGGTACTAACTGCTACAACCGCCAGTCTTGTAGGATGTCCTTCGCATACATGGTGCTTCCAACCATTATAACTGCACACCTGTACCTGTACCTATAAATCCCCCTCTAGTATCATCATGGGTTTTATCGAATTATCCCTAACCATGCTATGGGTTTTATCGGATCATCCTCAACCATGCCACCAAGGCACTCAATTCATCCACAAAGGCTCTTCATGTTAAAACAATACCATGTAAAATGAGATACCACTAGGGCACTCCAGACACCATGGGCCAAGGGTTTTGTCAGCGAACCCTAAACCATGTTTACAGGTATCTCTATCCCACTTCACTCTTACACGTGGTTTATGGCTTACCACAAACCGACACCACAAATACAAAGTGGTTTTTAGATTACCATGAACTGTATGGGGATACACATGCCTTACAAGGCTTACATTTCACACACCAACTTTGGAGTTATCAAGTACACAGTTTACAAATACAACTATAAAACACCATAGACTTGCTTACTAATAAAATGTGACTCATAAAATAACATGCTAGTGAGTCTATTCCACAAACTCACACTAACTCAAACAAACTTTCACCTAGTTGTCCATCATCCTCCAATCTCTGATGTTGCTCATGCACTTCATCTTTTGATCACATCCTAGGCATCTTTGTCTTTTCTTTCTATTTCTGATTTAATTGTCTTGGATTTACCCGCATGATTTGTTAGAGTAGCTAATTCTAACAAAACCGCTCCATTGAGTTAGCTAAGCTCAATGCTTCTAATTCCAAAACATTTATAAATACCATATTAATTTGTTTCTCATTGGAGTTTTTTTATTTATTTTAAATATGATATTCTAACAAATTTCACTTTTACATTGAGATGATCAGGCTCAATGCGTTTACCTTTCTAAACTCCAATTATGTCAAGTTTATCCGAAGAGAAAGAAGAAGGTGGTAAACCTCCAGTTGCATGAACAACACACTATCGAGAGTTCTATCACTAGATCATGTGGCAACATCTAAACCATCTGTGTCATGCCCCTACACCTGCGGTAGTCTTCCAACCGCTTATAGCGAGGTGCGGCACCACCGAATGCTTTCTTCTCACCAATAATAACATTCATGGACTACGCCTAATTCACTTGTCCTTACTTAGTTTGTGTTTCGCAACCAAGTAAAATTATGTTTATCCTTTATACTAATGAATACCCATACTCATTCATTATCAATGGCAATTATAACAAGAACAACAATTGCACAGTATAAAGGGAGGGGCAACTCCCTGAACAATGAGTTTTCCTGACAATATATTATAGTCAATCTTTCTTCAATAATACAAGTATACTTGGCAAGATCCAAGTCTATACTTAGTCACTTTTACAACATAGGCAAAACAGCCTTTTACAATACATGTACACACCTTGCACAAAGAGTGGGTGCTCACCCGAGCCACCAAGACACCCTTGTCAAGTCCTGACACAATGTCACAACCGAACTCCAACCCTGGGCACACCTTGCCCAACACCTTCACCTCTCACCGTGAGCGATTTCAACAAGTGCGTGCTACTAAGGAGAGCGCATGAGCTATGCGCTCAACTCTCCTCTTGAATTGTGCACTTTTTCCTTCTCCTCAAGAGCGAAGATGTGTTGTTCGAATTGAATGTTTGATGCTCAACGCATTGCCATAATATATACACTATGTAAGTGTGGGTGGGGCTGCCCAGCCGACCACCCACACACCCTTCCATCGCACAGTTTGGGCGTTCCTAAGGTCGGCCACACCCCTTCATCTTGAGTCGGCCACCCCATCACCGAAAACGTGCCAAAGGAGGGTATAAACCCATCACACTTGTATTTCATTACAAGTTCGTCGCATTTCTTATGTCGCACTTCTGTCGTGCAGCGCGCCCGCCCGTGCCCACGCCCGTTTCTTGTCCGTCGTGCGGCCCGGCTCGCCGCGCCCAACCGCGCCCGCTTCGCCCAACCGCGCCCAGCTACCCGAGGACCTTACATCCTCCTCCACCTGAAATCGTTGTCGTCCTCGACAACATATCATCCCAGTGTCCATCTCTCAAGAACATCTCCATCCATGATGTCAACTCTTCCACATAAGGCAAACATCCCTGCAACATATGTAGAACTCCATCTCCATCATGTCTCACCTTAGTGACCAACTGCCACCAAGTACTCTATCAAATATCAACTTGATCCATGATCATCGACCCTTTTGTCACAATCTCTACTACAACATCTCGTGTCGACCTCATCATGTGTCTCCATGTGAATCTCTGTCATGATACTCCAACAAAACGCTAACACATCTCTGCACACTTCGCGACCCCATGTCTGAACTAGTTGGGTAGCTAATCCAACTGTCACGCTCAAACCATGAGAGTGAACATCCTCATGCCATCATCAGTTGTTTCTCAAAACATCTTGCCACATTCTTGACTCATCAAGAATCTATTTCCACAATCCATGCTCAGGTCCATGGAAACTCCATCCCTCTGCAACATGTCATGATGCTTGATTCCAAGCCATCCCTGCACCATTAGTCATGCCTGCTCCACATGTTTAGGGACTCACTGCCATGAGTAGCTAACAATGAGCCCCATCTTCTAATCCATCTAAGAATATGTAGAGGGAGTAGAGCCTGAAGGCTCTCCCTTACTAGTCAACTCGATCCACCTATTAGGATCCTCAACCTCCATCCTTTGTAGATAAGCAACCCGGTCTTCCTTCTGGACATCCGGCCTCACATACACCTCCTCATCATCATCATCATCATCTTCAACCAACTCTGGCCTTCTTGACAAGCCCAAGATGCTATCTAAAAGTGATCTGATGACTAATGACTGCTCGGTAAGCTTTGCCTCAACAGTATACAACCGCTTACTCATGTCTCCCATTCTCCTCTCATCCTCCATTTGCATCACTCCCAATTTACAATCAGGCCTTGTCACTCCAATGGTTGGCACACCAATGGGTACATCTTCCCTTCCATCATAAATGTAGAGCTTCTTCAAATGTGGGACAATCATAGCATCAAATTGTTTCATGAATTCCATCCCCAGTACAACCTCATAGTCATCAATTTGTACTATAGTGAGATCAACCTTCCCTGTCCATTCACCAAGTGTAGTGTCCACCCTCTCAGCTATACCAAGAATCTCAATAGGAGGAGAATTCATTGTCTTCATTTGTGCGTTTGCTGGTACAAATTTCAGCCCAATTCTTCTTGCAGTATCTTCACCCATGAATTTGTGAGAAGCCCCACTATCCACCATAGTGAGTACATCAGCACCTCCAAACTTCATTCAAACATACTCCAATCTGTTCCTCTCAAGATCCCTCCTATAGACCACCTCCATAGTAGCAGAAGCACCAACTATCTGCATCATCCCCACAAAAGCACCTTCATTCTTCGCATCAGATTGTGCAATAGAAGCCACCTTTGGTTTAGAAGGACAATTCTTCACCGTGTGTCGTCCAGCACATATCCAACACTTCAAGGCTTTCTTCGTCTTCGAACTATCATCCAATTTCGAAGCATCATCCTTCTTCTTATCTTTCGGTTTATCGGACGTCTTCTTCCTATCATCAGAAGTCTCATCATAATGCTCCACGAACCTGTCAACAACAGCAAAAGCTTCTTCAAGTGTCTTGATCTTCTGCCTCTTCACTTCATTGCGTGCCCAAGGCTTCAACCCAATAATGAAGTTGAACACCTTGTCCCTCTCCGCCATGTCAGGAAGTTCCAGAGCTGCACTTGCAAACTCTCGCTGATATGCTTGTAGGCTCTCGGTCTGCTTTATGTACTTAATCTTTGTCCTTGCTTCCCATGTTTCATCCCGAGGACTGAAATGGGTCTGCAAAGCTTTCTTCATGTCATCCCACGAAGTGATGTCATCAGCACTGCCATTGGCAATCTGATCCAGCCTCCTTCGCCACCACATCTTAGCATCCTTTGTTAAGAACTGAGCAGCTACCTTGACCTTCGTCTCATCATCAGATAGACCCAACCGTTCCAAGTATTGCTCCATGTCCCATAGAAAGTTGCCAAGAGTCTTTGCATTCCTTGTACCATCATAAGATTCTAGTTCCTTGACCTTCACATGAGGCACTCCTCCACCTAAGTTATGCCTCACGGCCTTCTTCAACACCGTGATCTCATCCTTGGCTTCGTCAAGAGTTTTCTTCAAGTTCACGATCTCTGCAAGACCCTGATCCCTTGCTTCTTCAACATCCTTGATCCTTATTTCAAGTTTTGTACACATAAGATCAGTGTACTCATATTGTGTCCAGAGTTCATTGTGTTGTGTTCGGAGTTCATCGAGTTCTTCCTTCATCTTCGAATTGGCCTCTTGTTCTTTAGCGAGCAAGTCCATCTTCTTATCCCAGGAAGTCTCCATAACCTCCATTCTCACCAACACTTTCTCCATAAGTGTGATGGTAGCATCCTGCACACCCTGATGACTAGACCCAGCCTGAGATTCAGTTTCCATCTCTAACAGCTTCTTCTTCTTTTGTGATCTAGTTTCGACCATCCAACAGCTTCACCAAGATTCCTGCAACCCAAGTCCTTGATGCAACACTTATTGGGAAGTGTTTTCACCAACCTCTTTCACCTGCAAGTATCTGCTTCACTGTTACGAGCAACCCTACTTAATGGCTTCAAACCGAAGTTCTATTCCCACCTGTCAAGTGTGTATCAGCTTCAATGCTTCAACAACTGAACCTGTTCACAAGCTTCAAACCTGCACTTCATCACGAGCAACCCTGCTCTGATACCAACTTCACTTCGGTGAAGTTGTGTAGTAGCTTCAACCTTCAATGCCCAAATCAGCTGCTCTGATACCACTTGTCACGCCCCTACACCTGCGGTAGTCTTCCAGCCACTTATAGCGAGGTGCGGCACCATTGAATGCTTTCTTTTCACCAATACTAACATTCATGGACTACGCCTAATTCACTTGTCCTTACTTAGTTTGTGTTTCGCAACCAAGTAAAATTATGTTTATCCTTTATACTAATGAACACCCATACTCATTCATTATCAAAAACAATTATAACAAGAACAACAATTGCACAGTATAAAGGGAGGGGCAGCTCCCTGAACAGAGAGTCTGCCCGACAATATATTATAGTCAATCTTTCTTCTATAATACAAGTATACTTGGCAAGGTCCAAGTCTATTCTTAGTCACTTTTACAACATAGGCAAAACAGCCTTTTACAATACATGTACACACCTTGCACAAAGAGTGGGTGCTCACCCGAACCACCAAGACACCCTTGTCAAGTCCCGGCACAATGTCACAATCGAACTCCAACCCTGGGCACACCTTGCCCAACACCTTCACCTCTCACCATGAGCGATTTCAACAAGTGCGTGCTATTAACGAGAGCGCATGGGCTATGCGCTCAACTCTCCTCTTGAACTGCGCACTTTTCCCTTCTCCTCAAGAGTGAAGATGTGTTGTTTGAATTGAATGTTTGATGCTCAATGCATTGCCATAATATATACACTATGTAAGTGTGGGTGGGGCTGCCCAACCGACCACCCACACACCCTTCCATTGCACAGCTTGGGCGTTCCTAAGGTCGGCCACACCCCTTCATCTTGAGTCGGCCACCCCATCACCGCAAACGTGCCAAAGGAGGGTATAAACCCATCGCACTTGTATTTCATTACAAGTTCGTCGCATTTCTTATGTCGCACTTCTGTCATGCAGCGCGCCCGCCCGGTGCACCACGCCCGTTCACCCGCGCCCGTGCCCGTTCACCCGCACCCGAGTCCGTTCACCCGTGCCTACGCCCGTTCACCCGCACCCGCGTCCGTTCACCCGTGCCCGCGCTCATTCACCGCGCCCGCGTGCCCGCATTTCTTATCCGTCATGCGGCCCGGCTCGTCGCGCCCAACCGCGCCCGCTTCGCCAAACCGCGCCCAGCTACCCGAGGACCTTACAATCTGGGTTGACATCGATACTTAGAAACCAACTTGTATGCCCAGACATAGCATAGATAAGGCTCTTGTTGTCAACATCATAGATATGAATATGCTTGTCATCTGAAGGAGAGAATAAGATCCAAGAATCAGTGGGACAAAAAAAATGAGGGATCTCACCAGCATGTAATGACCCTCCAAATAGTACAAGAATTTGCCACGTATCACATCAAATATTGCAATCATCCCGTCCATTGTGCTGCATGCAAGATGACTTCCATCTCGACTCCATGCAACAACTAGAACAAATTTCCCTCCATCTTTTTCTGATGATTTTGTGTTAGTACCCTCTCCTTTAGGAACTTCAAGGGAAACATCTCTCTGCCATGAAGTAGTATCCCACAACTTCACAGAGGTGCTACCCACTCCAGCTACAACCAACATATTCCCCTTGGGATGGAACCGCCTGTTCCAGGCTTCTAAAGGGGGCGACTCGAGCGTAGAAACAATGGTGTTGGTGTCGACATCGAAGACGCAGATGAAACTGTCAAGGGAGGTGGAAGAGGCAATTGGGGTCATAGGATGGGCGGCCACTGCCACCACTCCCAGGGAAAGGCCAGTGTTTGTGGCCTCTTCTTCCAATTCATCGCCACTCCATATCTTAACGCTCTTTTCCGATGATCCGCTAAGTATTTTATCGGACCTTGAGGTTGTGGCAGGAGCCCAAGTCACAGCCCTTAATTTCGCCCACTGTCTACACCCTTTATTTATTATGAAGAAGTTGGGTTAACCTACGATTTATTCCTGAGTTCGATTAACATAAGTCTGTATTGGCCACTGATGAATTAGCAAAGGCAGTCAATGGAGGTCTTGGTAGCCTACTCCCTCGGATCCAGAACCTCACCAGTTGCCAAACCCTTTTGAGAAGCAACCAGGTCACAAAAAATCAGCAGTGCCTAAATGCCCTGCCTGATCCAACAATCGATCGACGACCACCATGAACAGGAAAAGTCGGTCCACAGGTCTTTCACCATGACCTTGATCAGTGGACTCACAAATCTGCAGACTCATAGATTTCCCACCGACCACCCTCACCGCTGATCGACCTCACTAGCACGTAGCACAGAAAAACTGCCTTCACAGATCCGCCAACAGGCCAGCAAGCGATTGATTTACTATAGCCTCATAGCCTCCACCTCCGTTGCTCCATCACTTGGCCTCCCAGTAACCTCCATAGCACGGATTCACCACAATGCCACTGCACTATCCAAGGAGCTGGTTACCAATGACACCTCCACATTGTAAGATCGATGATGGAAAAACTCAAAAATTGATTGGAAAACCAAGCTCTTTATTTCCTCGGCCCATGAGGGCCCAAGCCCACGAGGGCCAGACCCTCAGGTCTCCGATACCATGATAAAATATGAGAATCCAGGTTAATTTATTAATCAAATGCAATTACATATATACAAGAAGTGTTGTCTCAAGATAGGTATGCTATCTTGGACACACAATCTGCTAGTTGAGAGATTATCTCAACCACACACCAATCTAGGAAATAGATCATAACTACTAGGGACAAACTCCTTTAATAATAAGAATCACAACTGAGACAAGTAGGAATTAGATATTCCAACAGTTATACAGGTTATACATTTAGAAAATTAAATATTGGTGCTCCTCATATAAAGGTAATTTGATACTTACATTGGTAATCTAAAGGAGCATATAGAGGAGACTATATGGAATAACTTGACAACGGCAAGAAAGGATGGTATAGAAACATAAGATACCAATGGCAGTCTCCGTACATGAATTAAAAAATCTTTCAAAGGAAATGCAAATCCCAATTTAAGAACAAGTACAGATTGAATCTGTCTTAGTGAATATGGACATTAATATATATACAAGTGAACTCTTAATTTTATAAATCTAAGTTACAAACATCTCCTAATTAATACTGAAATAAATGGTTCACATTTGTGCATAATTCCAACGCCCTTTTTAACCAAGGCTCAAGTAAATTCAAATGCTACTAATACCCATGTTTTCCAAGTGCTAACCTTCAGAGGTAATCGTCTAACCCTCATAACATTGTCCTTTATAGTGGGTTATGTCAACTTGATTTGCTCCATTAGTTGGGTTCTACTTATTGGTTTCGAAGGAGGCCATAGAAAATGGTACGATACAAAGTCCGTGCCACACTCTAAAGTCAGAGTTGCTGTAATAATGGAAGCCATTATTATTGCCTTGGGCTTAGACTACTTGCATGTGTATTTGAATGCCATCAATGATGGAGTTGGTTGGAGAAAAATTTCTATGATTTGGACAGTAGTTGTTTTGGAGATAGCATTCATTTTATCAAGCAGCATAATGGTTGGATTTTTGGATGTAAAGGCTTTTGGGCATAATTTTTTGTTTGGTATATAGTGCTCTACAAGGGCTGGTCTGGGTGAAGTGGCGAGTTCGCAGTTATCTTCTGGGTGACAATTATCAGGAATATGGTTTGGGTGCATTGGCCAAGGTGGACTTCTAGTCTATGATTCTATTCCTCTTCATTCTTGCTCAATGTTATCTTGGTTGGAGTTCGGGGAAAGTGGGAGTCCTCTCCAACTAGCAAACAAGGTTCAAATCCCCTCTAGATGTTTTTTGTTTTCTCGTTAAATATGACTCTATTCCTCTTCATTCTCGCTCAATGTTATTTTGGCTAGAGTTGGGGAAGTGGGAGTACTCTCCAACTAGCTAACAGGGTTCAAATCCCCTTGAGAATTTTTTTCTTTTCTTGTTAAATATTATAGAAGCTCTATGTTTGAAGAATGAACTCCTTGCTTCGATCAAGTAGAGATATGCTGTGAGATAGGTTGCTGAAGCAAGAAGGTTACAGAGCTGTAAAAATATATATATGAAGCCCAAAAGGACTGGGTAAATATCTCAGTAGAAACTGTGTTAAGGGTTTTTTTTTCACATGTTTTTCTATGTTGGATGAAAGTTGTGAATTCCAAAGGATTGTGGGTAATCATCTCAATAGAATTTGTGTTAAAAGTGTTATTCAAAGGTCTCTCTGATTTGGATGAACGGTGTGGCTATGTGAAGGTTGTGAAAACCTTGTAGATGATTTGCCTCCATCCCGATGCCTCTACTATATTTGGGTTAAGGGTAGTGTAAGAGATAAACACAAGCCTTGCGTGTGCATGGAAACATGAATCATTCTACTCTAAATATAGGAAAATTATATCTTTCCAGAAAAACAATTATAGCTGAAAATAAATGTATCTCACCAGGTTAAGGGCAGTGTAAGAGATAAACACAAGCCTTGGGTGTCCATGGAAACATGAACCATTCGACTCTAAATATAGTAAATTATATCTTTTTGGAAAATCAATTATAACTGAAAATAAATGTATCTCATCAAATACTCATGTTTGCTATTTTAGTGTCAATTTTTTTCCTTTTTCCTTTCAATTTTTTTTTTTAGAAAAAGAAACTCTTCTCATATTCACTAGAATGAAAAAAAAAATACAATTTCTATAAAAAGGTGCCATAAATGAATAGCACTGATAAATCAAGTGTAATATTGAAAAACTGATGTACTATTTATATTTATCAAGTGTAACACTGAAATATTCTAAATATAAGAAATTATATTCTAAATATAGGAAATAATAAATATTCTAAATATAAGAAATTGTATTTAAATATAGGAAATTATATTTTTTTTGGAAAAGTAATTATAATCCAAAATAAATGTATCTCTGATCAAATTTGAAGGGTTGGTCTTAATTTTATTTGGAAGGGCATATATTTATCTAACCCTTCAAAGATGAAAAGTTATAAGAAAATTGTACTTCTATTAACAAGTTTATATTAAATAACTCTTTAAAAAAAATTGCCAAAATGAAATGGTGTCCTTCTAAATCTTTAAAATTTAAAAAGTGGCTATATTAAAACTCTATAAAATCTCAATATAATTTAATAAATAGGCAAACATTTTTCTTAAATTCTATTAAAAAAAGGTAAACATATGTTTCTTCTATTCATTAGATAATTTTCAAAGGTATTTGAATTTACGTCATTGAAAATATAATTTTATTTGCACAATGGAAAAAGTATTTTTAGTTTTCATTTGTTTTTAATTTATACTATCTGTTTTGTTTAGCTTGATACAATTTAAAGCAAACCAAAAAAACAAATATATACCTTCAACAACCAAGGGAATCGAACCTTTCTCTTAACATTGCTCAATCAATGAACACTATCAATAGGCTTTGATCTCCATTAAAAACTTCAAGCTCCATAGATTAAAAATTTATGTAATTAAAAGGAAAGTTTTCCATATCTAATAGGGAAATATTGTAATCTGTAATATACATCTGCAGTGTTGTTGTTGTATGGCTTGGTTGGTGGTTTTTTTTTGTTTAAGAATGATTTTCAAATTTGGTCCTTCCCATGAATTCAAGTTTGGTTGATATATTTTTCTAATAATGTGGATTTTTTTCGTTGATATTTTTTTTCTCATAATATGGTTTCTTTTCATTAACAATGTCATTTATTTTTCTATGATTTCAATATCTCCTTAAAAACCCTTTATTGCAATAGCTACATGGACACCCATAGGCACAACTTATTTCCTAGATGTCCAATGGAGAGAATAAAGCGGAAGAAATAATAGTAGTTGTATGGATAGTGATGCAGCCCAGGCCGCTCCCAAGCCGCTTCTACCAAGATCTTCCGATCACCATGCATATAAAAAATAGACATGCGCATACAATATTTATATCTATGTATTTACCTACGCACATCCGTAGGATGTTCTCCTCTTTCTTCGATATCGCCGCACGTTATAGTCTGGACTTTCTTATAACCAAAGCTCATGTGCATATATTGTATAGGCAAGGCATATATATACCTCTGCGCCCTTCATACAAATTCGTTCCTCCTGAACCGATATCCTCTTATGCGATGGTTAACACCTCCGCAGGGATTTGATGAGTGATTGTTCCACCTTCGCACGACGGTTCAGGCGATACATATATATTGTAATTTACATTAAATCGCTCTCAATTTCCAGAACTCGCCTTTCAAGCATCCGCAGTCTATCCTCGTGGTTACCTTGATATGGCGTAGCTTTTCAAGGACTGCTTGCCACATATACTCGCATTAATTAACTATTGAACCTGTTATCAATTAACAGTTAAATTCTCATTTTACATATATTCGTTCAAACCTCTTATCGCTCAAAGTCCGAGCTCCAGAGGTCTTCGACTCCGCTGTAGTTTCAACAGGAATAATAAACTTCCGGGTATAATTCAAGTATAAACAGAGATGGAGATTCAAGAAGTCTGCGAAGACAACATTCAATCCAAGGCGGTATATCTTCAGAAAAACCACCTGCAAACTGTATATTCAAGGCGATCTATCATAACACGAGAGCCAAGCGGATTAACAATTAACAATTAACAATTAACACAGCGCTTCCATATGAGGGAAAGTAGAACCATCAGCACCCATGCAATTCCAACGTTATATAACATTGATTTCTGCAACCATGTGCAGAATCACATCTCAGAAATTGTTAAACGCAACCATGTCCATACAAATCGAATTCAACATATTCATATTCACATAAAACAAGTATTCACACAGAGCTTTCTATTCATGGCCAGATATGCAAATCTATGGCCCTTTTACAAACTGCCCGAAGGCTCCCAAGGAGAACCTTGCTCACTCCTCACACTCACTCCTTACACTCCACTCCTACCTTCAATGCCTTTGAGCTCCATAATTTATTAAACTTAGCATGATCTAAAAATCCTAAAATCACTCAACTAAAGCTCTAAGACTCTACATGCAATGCATACATATGGCAAAAGCATCTTTTCAGCTTTATTCCATCTTTTTCCCTGTTCTAAAATAGAAAAGCTTCCTTATGATCCACATCCATTCCTTTATGCCTAAAAGCTCTCCTTAATTCCTATTTCCTCATTTATTTATTTTGAAAATATCTAATAAAAAGCCTAAATATTAAAGTGACTTGCAATTTAGGAAACTAATTCCACAATTGCATGACCCCTACGTCTATTATTTACAATAATTTCCCTTTGGGCTGAATGCTCCCGCATCATACTCCCAAGGTAGAAAAATTTCATGATCTCCTGATCATGTGTTCAGATCTATGTTTGCCTGGATCCCATATCTTGTATTGTAACTTTGCATTTGTCGTTGCTTCTGTCTGTTGTTCTTCTCCAGGTCTCCACACTTTATGCTGCTTTGCTCCACTAGTTGTACTCTTGCAATCTTCTGCTGTCTTCCTCTTGCTGCTTCTGCTACTTCTCTTCTTTGCTGATGTCTTTTTCTGAGACACTTTCAGCATGATTCTTTTGATTAATTCAATTTCCTTGTCCAATAAATCTTCAAGCTGCTGATTTCTTGCTTCTATGTTGGTCTCTGTTCTGACTGCCCCCCGATCATCCACCCTCTCTTGTCTTCTGGAACAGAGAACTTCTTTTCCCTTCAATTAACTGTTCAGCTGAGTCAAATGTTTCTCAGCACCGGCGACAATACCTGCATTCACAAAACACTTGTTAAAACAAAAATCATAAGGCATCAGTGCCTTACTTCCCTCTGCCAGCATCTCAGTATGCTGTTCTGAATTCTCCATCTCAATCAGCACATCAGTATGCTGATTCTCTCTGCCCAAAGAATTCTCTAAAGAACTCTCAAGACTATCAACCAGTCTTCCTCTCATACCATCTGTTTCCATGATGTCTTTCTCCTCTCATTCACTATACTGAACTCTTTCATCTGCTGCAATCTCCCTGTCATACTCTGGATTCTCCAACAAATATTCTAATAATGCAATTTCTTTGTAGCATTGCTGAAGCATATCATCATCACCTGCATTCATGCATAAACTTCCAGTTTTAACAAACTGAACTGTTGCTTCACTTATCCGTGCTACAGACTGATCCACTTCTTCTGCATCCATACGAACTTCCACTTGTACTGTAATAGTCGCACAAGGTTGCACATCCTCCTCAGTAAAACCTGTAATCACATCACAATTGTCAGCTACAAAAATACATGGTTTTACATTATCCATCTGATCTGGATTTGCCCAATAACTCAAGAAATCATCAATGATCTTCTCCTCTGTCTTCATTTCCTCCTGTGATCTTGTTATCTCAGCATCGATCTGAACAGTCTTCAGATTCAACTCTTCTTGAACAAACTTCAAAATTTTCTCATCTTCCTGTATTGTACCTGCAAACATACACAATTCATTAGCTTTAAAACCACAAGACTTTTCAGTCTTGACTGCTTCCTTCAACATTTTTATTTTAATATATCTGCATGCGGGAATTTCAAACTCCAACTCTGGCGCAAGAACTCTAAGTCCCTTTTTCAACAAGGCAATCACAATTTGCCTCAACCTCCTCTGCAACTGTCGCCAAATCACTCTCTTTCCCTTCAGTGGAAAGATCCATTTTCCTTTCCGATTTCCCCGCTCTTGTAGCCATTTTTCTAGTACCTGCAATTGTACCTTTATCTCTGTAATCTCTCTTTTTCGAACCTCTGCAGTCATTTCATCTCTGTGGCATTTCTTTGAACCTCTTCTTCCTCTAGAAAAACTCTCTCTTCCTCTGCCAGACTGCTTCCTCATAAGTTTTCTATTCACCATGAGTTGTACTAGCCTCTACAATAGCAACCGCTCTTGCTGCAACTTACCTCACCGAGCTCTCCTCACTCAGTCTTTTGGTAAGTATTGGTTCACTGCCTCTGGAACCTCTTGAGCACTCCTCTGCTCTCTCTAAGCTATCTCTTCAACTCACCTTCTTCTTCTTCTTCACTGCAATTTTCCTCCCTATCCAGCCTTCAGCTGAATGCCAGGTTCACTGCCACCGTCTCTGCAACCATAAACTTCATTTATAAATTTCAAATCAGAAAAATAATCTCACCTCTTAAGATCTTGCATGATCTTGTCTTCTTTCCTCTTCCGCAATCTTGTTCACTTGTGTAGTTTGCATATCAGATTAAAAATCATTCATCCCACTTCAGTTCTCAAAAAAAACAAACATCTTCAGTTGAGCATTCTAGCTCTGATACCACCTGATGCAGCCCAGGCCGCTCCCAGGCCACTTCTACCAGGATCCTCCGATCACCATGCATATAAAAAATAGACATGCGCATACAATATTTATATCTATGTATTTACCTACGCACATCCGTAGGATGTTCTCCTCTTTCTTCGATATCGCCGCAGGTTATAGTCTGGACTTTCTTATAACCAAAGCTCATGTGCATATATTGTATAGGCAAGGCATATATATACCTCTGCGCCCTCCATACAAATTCGTTCCTCCTGAACCGATATCCTCTTATGCGATGGTTAACACCTCCGCGGGGATTTGATGAGTGATTGTTCCACCTTCGCACGACGGTTCAGGCGATACATATATACTGTAATTTATATTAAATCGCTCTCAATTTCCAGAACTCTCCTTTCAAGCATCCGCAGTCTATCCTCGTGGTTACCTTGATATGGCGTAGCTTTTCAAGGACTGCTTGCCACATATACTCGCATTAATTAACTGTTGAACCTGTTATCAATTAACAATTAAATTCTCACTTTACATATATTCGTTCAAACCTCTTATCGCTCAAAGTCCGAGCTCCAGAGGTCTTCGACTCCGCTGTAGTTTCAACAGGAATAATAAACTTACGGGTATAATTCAAGTATAAATAGAGATGGAGATTCAAGAAGTCTGCGAAGACAACATTCAATCCAAGGCGGTATATCTTCAGAAAAACCACCTGCAAACTGTATATTCAAGGTGATCTATCATAACAAGAGAGCCAAGCCAATTAACAATTAACACAACGCTTCCATATGAGGGAAAGTAGAACCATCAGCACCCATGGAATTCCAACGTTATATAGCATTGATTTCTGCAACCATGTGCAGAATCACATCTCAAAAATTGTTAAACGCAACCATGTCCATACAAATCGAATTCAACATATTCATATTCACATAAAACAAGTATTCACACAAAGCTTTCTATTCATGGCCAGATATGCAAATCTATGGCCCTTTTACAAACTGCCCGAAGGCTCCCAAGGAGAACCTTGCTCACTCCTCACACTCACTCCTACCTTCAATGCCTTTGAACTCCATAATTTATTAAACTTAGCATGATCTAAAATCCTAAAATCACTCAACTAAATCTCTAAGACTCTACATGCAATGCATACATATGGCAAAAGTATCTTTTCAGCTTTATTCCGTCTTTTTCCCTGTTCTAAAATAGAAAAGCTTCCTTATGATCCACATCCATTCCTTTATGCCTAAAAGCTCTCCTTAATTCCTATTTCCCCATTTTTTTATTTTGAAAATATCTAATAAAAAGCCTAAATATTAAAGTGACTTGGAATTTAGGAAACTAATTCCATAATTGCATGACCCCTATGTCTATTATTTACAATAATTTCCCTTTGGGCTGAATTCTCCCGCATCAGATAGCTATTGGCATTCTATATCTTTTGGGAAGACCAAGCGGAAAAAGAAAATTAAGTTGTAAATCTTCGGTTGTGTGGTTATTAATAAAGCCCTAGAGTTTCATTTTAACACTTATCCTAGGTTCAAAACTCTACATAATTTTATGGGAAGCACACTTATTATTTGACAATTTTTTTTATAGCATTAATTTCTATGTTTAAAAAAACTAGAGAGTTAATAAAGAAAAATGCTTTTTAAGATAAGAGAAGAAATACGGGGTTTTAAATAAAATTCAATTTTACAAATGCTAGGCTTAATAGTAAGCTTGATTACAATAAGTTCAAATGGTACCAATGTTAGGCTTTTGTAAGCATTATGGTGGTCAATCACGGAATCATCTAAAAATAGAAAGGAGATGGTAGTATTTATTTACAAGAATATAAAAACGTTTGTATCACTTTAGTGTAGTTATCACCATCTAATGGGGTAATTTCATAATTGAACAATCTTGTCTAAATGGTTTTCAAAATTGAAGAATCTTGTCTGAATGGTTGGTTAACAAGAAAGAAAAAAATTGCAAATTAGAAAAGGAAATGAAGATACAACAAAAAATGAGGTTATGACGTTTGAATCACTTTAGTGTAGTTATCACCATCTAATGGGGTAATTTCATAATTGAACAATCTTGTCTAAATGGTTTTCAAAATTGAAGAATCTTGTTTGAATGGTTGGTTGACAAGAAAGAAAAAAATTGGAAATTAGAAAAGGAAATGAAGATACAACAGAAAATGAGGTTATAACGTAAAAATGTCAATATTATCAGTTTAATCTATTTTTAAACATGAAAAAATTACATCTTTAACTAATTTATTTCATTTATTACTGTAAAATGAAAAATTATTCATTTATTACTATAAAATGAGAATGTATTTATTTATTACTATAAAATAAGAATTCAAATTAATAAAGAGATTACTCTGTGTATATACCGATGTTAGCTAAAAAGAAGCCCTAAAGAAAGAACCTTATTAGTCTTATTATGTTATCTCAAGATTTCCATGTCAAACATAGACAACACTTCATATGACATTTTATAATATTATTTAAATTAAAAAAAAAAAACCTGTAAAATCAAAATTTAAATTTCTTTTCACTAGTAAATTTGGCTAAGCATTTCTCTGACGTGCTAGAGGGCCTCGGAAATGCTGTGAGGTGTTCAAATTTGAAAACTCACCAAACACCCCTGTTTGTTATTTGTTATTTTAGTGTCATTTTATTTAATAAGAAAAATAAACTCAACTCTTCTACTATTCACTGGAATAAAAAAAGTGTATCATTTTTATAGAAGGGTGCCCGAGATGAATAACTCTGATGATGAATAGCCCTGATAAATAAGTGTAATACTGAAATTTCTGATGTACTACCTATCAAGTGAAATATTGAAATAATGATGTACTACCTGTCAAGTATAATACTAAAACACTGATGTACTATTTTAGACAAGAATAAGACCACTGAAAGAAAGTATTGCAGATTTTCCGGATTTTGAATGGTCTAAAGAAGCTCATGAAATCTAAAACCAATTTTACATTAGAGGCGGCATCCCGATCACTAAAGAAAATGAAAAACTGTAAATTCCAACTAAGACTAGTAAACTGTAAAATAAGAGAAAAAACCTTCGAACAATAACGGAAATGATACCGGAAAATCCATCCAGAAAATGGGCATCTTACACGAAAGCAATGATGTCCTTAATTTAGGTGGCATGACCAAAAGATAATGGATGGTCTTTTTTATTTTTCCCCAGATGTTTTAATATATTAATCATTTTAAAAATGATTTTTAATGTAGGTTTTCTGTGTTTGTTTTGATTTTTAATGCTTTTAAACTCACATTGAAATGCCTAGTCTTTCTGTAGCAATTTAAGAGTTTTTAAATCCACTAAAATATTAAATAGTCTATAAAATATATTTTTTATTTTTTATTTTATTTTTAGATTTAATTTTACATTGGAGCTTTCTAACGAAAGAATTTTTAAACCTAACAAATTTATGTAACAACTTGAATTTCTGTAACAACAATTTTTTAATTGTTTTCAAGTATATTTTCCACTGGTTTTTTTTTTCTATCTCCCAATGCTTTCTTTGATTTCTTTAATAAATTGATAATCTCACATCAAAATATTAAGTTTTTGTGAAACAACTTAAAAGCGTTTAAGCCAAACAAATTGTGCATAGTGACTTACAATGAAGATACTAGTTTTTCACACAGTTAATATATTCATATATATCAATTAAAAAAAATATTAAAATTGTTATCATATTATAAAATGATAAAAGCAGATAAATATTATATTTCTTTATAATTTAGAGTATGTTTTAGATTTGTTTTCATTTGATTAAGGGTTAGTTTTTTTAAAGGTTAGGAGACAAGTTTGATGTTCCGAGACTCAAAAGCATTTTGCAAGAGTGAAAACTTGCTCTCTTGCAAACCACCAACAAGTAATTTCAGGTGGCATAGTTTTCCTTGAATAACAATGATGAGTGAACTTGCATTTATAGATAATACCTTGTGATTTTTATCCCAACTCAGATTTGAAAACTAAGTTATGATAGATTTTCCCACTAAATAAAAGAAATGTTACATTTCTTCCATATTATGTATCAATATTTTATACGAGTAAAAACTATTATACTTACTTTAAATATGTATTAGAAAAGATATTAAAATTTTTGCCTTATTAGTTGTATTAGATTTGAAAGTTGAGCTTCATAAGTAATTTGAGTGAAATTCCAAATTTCCATAAAAGTTCATCCATTGTTTGCTCTTAAAGCACATTTGGTTAGATGGCTAGGTCAAGAATTTAAAAAATATTGGACATATTACAAAGTAAGCAACTTTGCTGCCTTCAATTTACATAAAATAGATGGACTAACCCTAATAGTAATGACTAATATAAAAGAGATAGACTAACCATAATAGTAAGTATTAGTATAGGAATTAGTAGTGGTCATATTAAAATAGCATGAAGTCAGCTTTATAGGTGATAATTGATGAGTTTGGTCTATTTATGGGTTGCTAGTGAATTTTTATTTTTAAATTAAATTTTCCTAAAAAAATAGATAAAAAACTATCTCAGTGTAAAATTTATGAAAAGAAATTGTTAATAAAAACTCCCACATTTATTAATGGAAAATGAAAAAAAAAAAAAAAAACAACACAAAACTCTTTGCTAAAGTAATTGTGTTAATAAACAAATGATAAATGCATTAATTAAATAACCAATGAAAAGGAAAACTAACCTGGAAAGAAGCCTTACTATTAAATTTACAATGTTATGAAATATGATATATGCTAAAGGATTAAATTTGATGTTGTAGTGACTTCAAACGATTTTGTTGTGAGTTTAAAAATCCAGAATTATAAGGCTTTTGCTGTAAGTTTAAAATGCTGGAATTACAGGTAAAAGCCAAATACTCGCCATTAGAATATAGAAGTAAAATCTAAGTTTAATGATTATATATATATATATATATATATGGAAAACCTAAATTTAATAATTATACAAAAGAAATCAATATACAAATTGAATAGTTTGTTTATTTTCAAAAATTGTGTCTATGAAGCTATTAATATTTTTGGAAAATATCTGGTTCCTTAAATAAAGGATCATTCATCATCTTCCCTAGTCGATAAATACTAAACATCGTCGTATGAGGGAAGTAACCCTCGCAATATTCACTACAATTTTATGTTTTTTTTTTCTAAGCAACATTACCTACTTTGTATTAATATTTACAGCGGAAAATTACATGCAGTATGTCTTGCTGCCCCATGGCAGCTGTAGCATAGTCCCCCAACCCATTACATTTCTGAGAAACCCACCTGAAGATACCTAGATTGCTCCCTAAAACCTTCAACAAAAAGACAAAAACCATCTCTGTAAACCCCTCGCAGGGGCAGAGATTGTCACATAGAACCAGGGCTTGTGGAGATAGCCCAAGCCAAACAAAACTCCATTCCATAACGGAAGAGTGACCCAGAAACAGCAGATGATTCATATGACCGAGAACGACCAACATATAACAGAAAAAAACAAACTAGAACGACTAAAGACAGCAGGAGAGAGAGCCGACCACGATCCCACACGCGTCCAGTCTTCATGCATGAGAGCCATCTGGGCTTAGCCCTCTCTCTCGTCATCCCCGGGCTCGCCCTCCCCTGGTTTAGCTTCCCGAATCCACGCCCAGCCATGTCCTTCTGGTAGGCCGTCCATGAAAGCCGGCAGCACAGGTTCGCTCTCCCGCAATTCCGCCTCCCTTGAGCTTGAGGCCTCCCCCACAGGCCTTTTGCCTTTATCCACGAGCCTACACTCTGCCTCCATAGCCTGAGGCAGATTTTCCTCTCGCTCCGGGTGGAGTCTCTCTTCAGTGACCGCGGGGTGCTCCATTGCAGGTGGCCGAGGCATGCCTTCTTCAAATTCGTCCGGTATTCTGGTAAACAACACTGAAATATGAGCATTGATGCCCAGATTTTCTCTGGGATTGCGCAGCGAGAAGATGACAGAGCCGAATGCTGGTAGAGTTTGCTCGCCATTGTTGGACCCTCCAGCTTCCACAACTTGACTCGCCTGCACCTGAGGTGCTCCTCCTCGTCGGTGGCAGTAAATACAACAACAATGGTGGTGTTGGTCAGCTGCAGGCCCGCGAGCGGATCTGGCTCTCCCTGAGCCTCTGCCCCGACGGCATGGCATTCTTTCACGCACCATGTTCCCAAATTCCACTTCCTCAGACGAAGCTTTCTCCCAATTCGGCTCACTATGACAGACAAAAGACTGTAGGCATGAACCAGGGAGGACCAGCAGTCGACCAGTCTCCCCCAATTCCACAAAGACTCCAGAACTCTCAGGACACAGAGCAAGAACACCATCGCTGTGGGCTTCGTCCGCTTCCAAATCAACATATTTAACGACCTCTGCATTCCGTCGGAATGTCCCCGCATTGAATGCGGCCATCCGCCTTCGCTGTGAAACCTGCGCCTTCATTAAGGCTCGAATGCTGCATTGCAGGTCGATGGGAGGTGGCGGCGAGGAGCCTTAATGCTCTCCGTCCGTCGCGTGTCCTGTCGACCGTGGCAAGTGGCCTTACCAGGTCATGCACGGTGGCACCCGCATCCGGGACTACAATTTTATGTTATGTACTAAAACATTTCCAAAAATATATTTACATATCCAAAAGATGCTTTATGAATCTCTGCTCAAATATATATCGAGGGAAACTAGGTAATGTAAGTGTCATTGAATGGAGAGAATGAGCATTTTTTAGAAGGAAAAAATAATGGTATTTTTGACTTATCTTTATGAGTTTGGTATTTGTTTGCCCATGTTTAAGATTTACCTCGAGAACTTTGGATATGGTAAATTTTGTTGGTGTGGCTTATTTTTATTAGTCGTTGCTTCCGGCATAGCAAGGACTATAGCGAGCGATCGATCGTTTGACTGCCTATTAATTGATCAGTTGACCCGTTTTTTTTTTGGGTTTCTTGTATTTTAATACAAAGTTTGATCATAACAATTTTATTCAGCTAAATTTTATCCAATTTTATCCAATGTTTTAAGAATGAAAGCATTCTACTTCTTATTAGAGCTTCACATGGCCTGATGCAAGAAAATTGTGGCAATACCATTTTATCCAAAGTTCAGCCGGCCAATATACTTCGAGGCCCTTGCAAGGTCCTTTCCACATGTCTATCAAGGCCCCTTCCACATGGCTATTAGCATGCAACTCTAGTATGGTAAAAGGTAGTCGGCGCAGAAGGCTCAAGCAGAAACTAGGGCCACTCCTTCACTATTTTGTCGTCGCTTGCCCAGAAGAGTCTGCAAGATTTCAATTCCAGCATTTGGACATGCTTTGTTATCTACACACTTGAGTCTACAAGATTTCAATTCCAACGTTTCAACGTAGTTCATAGCTAGTTGCACTAAAGAAAGGCAGTGGCATTGTAGTTTGCGACTTGACAGACTTGGTATGTATCAGACTATCTTTATGTATTTGGGCAAGGTAATAATTAAGATTAATAAGTTTGAATGAAAAAAACGCTCTAAATTTTTCTAAGAATCTCTGAGTATCTCTTATCTATGTAAATAATAGCCCTGAATTCAAGCACTGGGAAAAAACATCAATGCAGAGAATACAAAATAACAGTGTACATGCGTTAAATTTTTTTCCAAGGAAAAAAACGAGCTTTTCTATTATAAAAATAAAAGAGCTACAAACCGATGAGTTAACATCCATCAGTTTGGAGAACTGCCTAAAACCGGGGAGGTAGAGAAACCGTCCTCTCCCATGCTGTCATCTAAGATGACTGAAATAACCAAAAGATAAAAAAAACACCAAGTTCAAAATAAACTCGGCCTGAACGCAGCCGCCCCAAAAAATATCAGAGGCTGTCAAAATCCCACCGGGCCTCCATAAAGGAAAACGACCCACGACAAAAGCAGTATGAAAATCATAGAGTTTTACCCGAGTTTCTCCAATACAGGAGCTATTAATGAAAAAAATTTTTAAAGATCATATACCAGAACCGCCAAAAACAATTTAAGACACAATTGTTTCTGACGCCTTCCCAGCTAGCTGCAAAAACATTAAGTATATGGGGCCAAATCCGTCTCACGGATCTAGTCCTGAATCTGTTCCTTTATCCTCCACGTACCCATAGCCTGTTGTAAACCTGTCTTAGAATATTCGTCTGCTTCAACATTCCTGTCCCTGTATATGTGAGCAAGAGAGAAAGCAGAGAAAGAAGATTTTAGATTTTGTATTTCTTCTAGCAGAGGCATCAATAAATAATTCCTGCATCTAAATTTTCCATTGACCCAATTCACAACATTAGATGAATCTCCAAAAATCTGAACTGTGAGGACTTGTCTATGGATAAGCCAACAGAGGAGCAGTTTTAAAGCTGATAATTCGGCAAAATTGTTTGTGCCCGTCCCTAACCCCACTGAGGCTTTTAGAGAGTGAGAAGCGCTAAGATGGATAATAATTCCTGCCCCAGTAATATTATTTTGTGCTGCCCCGTCGAAAAAAGCCCAGGGGATGCCATCTTTGATCTGAATTTCTGCCCTCTGGAGTGAGACTGAAGGGGGCTCGGGTTCGGGAATGCTGGATAAGATAGCTGAGCTCTGTATTGCTATTGCTTCCGCTGGGATTGATTTTTCATTGAATATGCTGCGGTTTCTGGCTAACCAAATGCCCCAACAGAGGATAGGAGGAAGGTTCCTCAGATTCTTCTCTGGGTGATTGGACCACCAACCCTCCCATGCCGCATTGAGATCAGCCCCTTCCCATCTGGCATTGATCTGTAGTAGCCTTTTCGTTGCGTCCCATACTTGAATTGTGAATGAGCATTCCACGAATAGATGATTAATGGTTTCTGAGGCTACTTTACATAAAGCACATCGGCTCGGTCCCTCCTTATAGCGAGCTATCAGGACATCCCAAGTAGGTATCTTCCTTTTGAGTGCACACCATAGGAAAAGTCTGGCTTTTTTGGGGCATTTCAGCTTGAAAAGGGGTTTGGCCCACCAGATAGGGGGATCCCAGCCCTTTCTGTTCATCAGGAAGTTATAGCCAGCCTTTGGGGAATATAAGCCTGTCTCCGCATGTGCCCAAACAAGTGTATCTGGACGGTCCTTTATTCTGACACTAGATCGCTTGAGCTCGTGGATGAAACTCTGCCATTCATTTCTCCATAAGTTGTCAATACCGAGCTCCTCTACAGATTTCCATTCCTGACCCCAAATGGACTGCAGCTCCATGTTTGCTATCTGGCTTAAACTGTGAATCCCCCTTGAATCTAAATGTGCAAGGAGACCCGGGGGAAGAGCAAAAAGGTCACTGCATCCTACCCACGGATCCCTGCCTATCCGAATGCTTTCTCCATTCCCCACTTGCCAAGCAAGACCTTGTTCTATAATGAAGAAAGCCTCTGTAGTCGCCTTCCAGACTACTGAGCAGTTTCTTCCTTTTTTATTTGGGCTCCGGATCCAATCATCAAGAGGAACTGGGTCAATATACTTCCTTTTTACCACTCTGGTCCACAGGTTTTCTGCTTCAATAATTCTCCATCCTGATTTTGCTGCCAGGGACTGACTAAAATCGACGAGTTGTTTGATGCCCCATCCCCCCCAGTCCTTTGGTCTGGCTATCTTGTCCCAAGCTACCCACGAAAGGACTGTGTCTTCTTTTGCACCCGACCACAGGAATCTGCTACAAATTTGCTTAATTTTATGAAGAACACCTTTTGGGATCCAGGTCAGAGCAGCCCAAAATACCGGGATGGCCTGAAGGACGGAGTTTATCAGAGTTAATCTGCCAGCCCTTGATAACCATTTGAAACTCCAATGAGATATCCTTTGTTCAATTTTTGCCACCAGCCAGTTCCAATCCTGCTTCCTATATGAAGTGGGTTTTAGCCAGAACCCCAGGTACTTGAAGGGCTGATCCAAACTGCATGTTTCAAAAGGCAAATAAGAAGTGATCAGGATCTCCTCCTGTCTGGAGAAAGCTTCCATTATAAGCTACGACTTCCTGGGATTTATTTGCAACCCTGCTCTCTTTGCTTTTGAAATTAGTCGGCTGAGGCCTTCAGCAGCCAGAAGAAATAAGAGAGGAGAGAGAGGGCATCCTTGTCTCAGTCCTCGCTGGCTTTTGAAAAATTGAGAGGCAGCCCCATTTATCAATACAACAAAACATACATTTGAAATACACCCCATTATCCAATTTATGAATTCCACCTTAAAGCCGAGGTGTGTCAAAAGAAGCCTGAGGTATGACCAATTAATTCGGTCGTAAGCTTTGGATAGATCTAATTTCAGCACTGCCCCTTTCTTTTTTGCTTGTCTAATACTGTGGATGGTTTCCTGGGCCACCCCAATGGCCTCATGAATTTGACGGCCATCCAGGAACCCAAATTGCTCATTTGAAATACAAACAGAAAGAATGGGCTTTAAATGCACCGCTATGACTTTTGCTATGATCTTGTAAATAGTATTGCATAAAGATATAGGTCTGAAGTCCTCAAAGGTTTCCGGATCCTCCTTTTTCGGAATGAGCGCTATGAAGGTTGCATTGAAGGGCCCATAGATTTCTCCTTTCTTCCTTGACTCCTCCACCACATCTGTCAATTCATCGCCAATCTGCTCAAAAAAATGGAGAAACAATTCTATGGTCCAGCCGTCCGGGCCTGGGCTTTTATCTTTTGGCATTGATTTTATGACATGTTCCACCTCCTCCTTAGTCACTTCTCTGAATAGATTTTCTGCCTCCTCCTCCTCCACAAAACGTGGGAAAGCTTGAGCAGTACGAATGATTTCAGCTATTGATATCCCTCCTGGATCGGCAAAGAGAGATTGAAAATGGCTCTTCCCCAGGTTTGAGACTGCCTCAAAAGAGGAGTGCTCCCTGCCTTCTGCATCCTTCAGTTTCCATATTGTATTAGCATTTTTCCTTCCCTTTGCATAATTGTGAAAAAATCTTGTGTTCTCATCCCCGGCTTTCAACCAAATTGCCCGACTTTTTAACCTCCATTCATCTTCTCTGTCAAGAAGGATCTTTGCTCTTCTTTTTTCTAACTCCAAAATTCTTTCCTTCGACTCATGAGTTATGTATGCATTAGCTTCAGGGTCTTCTAAAGCGCTTAGGGCTTCGTCGATACTGGCCATTTCCTCATATGACTTCCTCCTTCTCTCCGCGGCCCATTCAATGGTTTCCTTCTTTAACCTTTTTAGATTCTCCATGAAATGGGCTCCTTTGTTTTCTGGGATGGAAGTGCCCGGGTGCCTCCAAGTATTTCTGAACAGCTGAATATAAGACTCCTCCTGAAGCCAGGAAGAGTTGAACTTAAAAGGAGAAGCCGGTTTGGGAGGGGTCTTGGAGAATTCTAGGAATATAGGAAAATGATCCGAGTTTCCTCCTTCCCCCACCCATTGCCTGAAGAGGGGAATGTGGGAGGCCAGCGAGTCGTTTATGAGGAAACGATCCAGTCTTTTTGCAACTCTCTCCTCCCCTGTTCTTCTATTTCTCCAAGTCGGTTTTGCCTTAATTATATTGACATCAAGCAGATTGTGGTTCTGAAGAGTTGATAAGAAGAAATCAGCCAGAGGGTCTTCCCTTGCATTTGGACCCCAAGCTTCAGCAATCCCCAAGGAGAAATTTAGGTCCCCTCCAATTAAAAGTTTTTTGTTTTGGAGCAGGTCTTTCGAGAGGAGATCATTCCAATAGGATACTCGACCCTGACAAGGGCCATACACATTGATGACCAGAAAAGACTGCTCAAAATCCGGGGACTGAATCTCCAATCCAAGTGCATGGGATAAGCCCCAAGAATTTAGCACTTTTAACCTTCCCTTCTTGAATCCGATTGCAAGACCACCTGAATGTCCGGAGGCATCCAGAGCAGTGAAAACCCAGCCCGGAAACAGTGAGCAAAGGGTGTCTTCAACATCAGTGCTGTTTCCCAAAGTTTCCTGTAGAAAGACCAAATCTGGGTTGTGGCATGTAACTAAATCCTTCAACGCTAGTTTTTTGGGTTTACTAGCCAACCCCCTACAATTCCAGGAAAGGCAGATCATTTGATAACCATCTCAGGGGGTTTTGCTGCTCTAAGCGCCCCAGGGATTGACATTTGTTTACCATCCTCAACATCAAATTTTGCCTTAACTTGAGCTTTAGAAAAAAGGGATTTTCTTCCTCTGTTTTTTTTTTTGAGACTTTTCGACGACTCAGGACAGAGGCCTCCTACTGAGTCTAAAACAGGTTGATGACTTGCCGGTCTTTTGCCATGAGACCTGAGATTGTAATGACGAACAGGGGATGTAGTAATAGGGATCTGAACCGGATTGGAAGGGTCCTCACAGTTCAGATTTAGGGAGGGAAGGGCTTCAGAGAGAGATTCAATATTTTGAATGGGGTCTTCATGATTTTTAAGCATATTACAATCTGGAGACATTACATCTTTTACAGATTCAGAAAGAGAAGAGAGTTTTTGAGGAGAAGCCTGCATACCAGATGGATCGTCCGCAGAGGGGTTGGCTGGACCATCCGGAAGAGGTTCCTTTGTAGACTGGACTTTATTGTTGCGCAGAGGGATCTCTTCCTCCCGATCTATGTCCTCTTCTGCCGGGGCCTCCTGATTTGCTCTCTGAGGTTCTGCTTCCAGTACTATATCCTCCATCGGCTCCACATTTTTCCTCCGTATGCCCTCCTTGTCCTCTTCTCTGCTTTTAAGCTTTCTTCTCCTCTTCCCCATGGGGCAGTCCCTTGCCAGGTGACCGTATTCTTGGCACCGAAAGCACCTGAAGGGAAAGAGTTCGTAATCCAACTTCTGTTCATACACAAATTCCTTATATTGTAATGAGACTGTTTTTGCAAGTCCTTCCAATGGATTTAACCTGACGAGAATCCTCGCCACCGCTCTTTCATATGTTTGCAAAAAAGATCTATCTGCGTCCAGGTAAGTTCCCAAGTGGTCTCCAATGGACTTAAAGACTGAGTCGACCCAGAGATAAGGAGGTAAATTAGGAGCTCTTACCCAGACGGGTTGATCGGTTACCTTCTCCTTTGATGCGTCAAACATGGGCGACCATCGTTTGAAGAAGACAGGTCGGTCTCCGAAAGCCCATAGACGTTCCTCGACCCATTCCATAGCCTTTTTGCAGTCGAATTTCACCATAAACCAGCCGTTCATCAGCGTAGCAGTCGAGAAATTGCTCGCTGGAGAATGAGACCACTGGCTCGCGGCCCACTGCTTTAGGAAATTGCCAGAAATATATCTACCCCTCACTCTGCCCACTAGAGTGCTCTCCGCCACATCCAGCGCCTCCTCGGCCTGAACGTCCATGCCTAAGACCAAGTTTGTGACCTTTTTGGATTTCCACGATTTTGTTTTCTTCCATTTTTCCCCTACCTTCGCTGCCTCTCTAGATGAAACTCGTTCCTCTGAGGAATGGTTTGGAACTCTTGCATCCCCGAAATTTCCGCATCCATCTTTCTCAGCTCGCTGGTCCTGCTCAATTAGGGTTTCGACCAAACCCTCCACCGGGCTCCCGGCTTCATTCGAATACGGATGAATTCCTTCAGTTACCTTCCCTAAATCGGGATGGGAGTCCGAAACCCTCGGAGAGTTAGTAACCCCGATACCAGCCAAACCCTCTGCTTCCTTTGACTGCAGCGGTTCGCTTGGAAACAAGGTTTTTTGAACCGCCGGCTGATTGCTTCCTTCCCCCAACTCTTTCCCTGCGCTCTGGACTCCTCCAACAGTCCTCCATACCCCTTTTAAAGTTGGAAAGTTTATAATGTCCTCCAAGCCTCCCGACGACGAGAAATTTTTTGACGGGGATATCGACTTATAGCTATGCACTTCGTCATTCTTGAATTTGGGCAGACCTGGCCATGCATGAAGGTTTGTCGTCTCCCAACCCCTTCCTCCGGCCCTGTTTGCTTCAATCGTGCCTCTGCTTCCAATCCCACCTAGGAGCTCCAAGCTTTCATCCAACAATCCTGTTGCCGCGTTTGTATGCCAAATGCCTCCTCCCGTGAGCAGGGCGTTCGCCGGACTGGCCGAGTGACCAAAAAAATGTTCTATGTTTTCCGATGAAGCCTCCTTTCCCCAGACGGAAAGAATGTCGGCCGGGGTAGGGTCCAGATCAACCGACTCTCTAGGGTTTACCATAGTAATAAACGGCGCCGTTTACCTTAATGTTCTTCTCAACCGTCACCGGATATGCACAGCGTAAAGAGCCTGATCTTTGAAACCTCCGAAAGCACAGGTAATGGTAACAATGCCGAAGAGGTTTCACCATATTGAAATCACCTTTTACGGAATGGTTCCAAAACCCCGTTCCGCTAGAAACCCCAACACCGTTTGCAGGTTCCAGCTGGCGGCTTGCACGTCTGTCCTTCTCCCGCTGCTTTGTTGACTCTGCCAGCTACAACCCAAAACCTGTACTGCTACTGCCATGTCTGTGACACCTGCATCACCTAGGCCTAGGGCCTAGGGTTTCCAGGTCGAGCCCTATTCCTTCCATCCGAGCAGCCTCGTGTACATGCGTTAAATGCTCAAAGTCATACATACATTTCAAGATTGTTAAAATATTTTAAATGCTTATTACCTGACGTTGTTGTGGCTCATGCCCATTCCAAAAGACATGTCTGAATAACATCTATTCCTTCGTCTTTAGACTTGGAAATAACATCGTTCCACATCTGTTTAATAACATGCAAAAAATTTAGGCAAATTGTACAGTTAACAATAAACAGAAACATAGCTAAAATAATGCCAAATGCAATACAAACCTCTGGGGTGATTCGAGGGTAATGTATGGACCCATGAATTAATAACGTACGCTGTGACATCACCTGGGAGCGCCAACGGAGATTGAAACCAAATGAGCAGCAAGCTGAGTATCAAGGCATGCCAGGGCAACTAGTACTATTGTATTACATAAGTAGTACTACCGTACAATTTACTACGTCAAAGATCTTACCTTGAAGCAAAACCCTGATGGTTTGAGCCTGCCTGTCCATCTCTTCTGCAAAACATGAACCGAGTAAAAATACCACAATAAGAATAGGATAATATAGTGATACTAAAGAAAGCATCTTGATATTTCTATTTTCAGATCCATGTGCTCCAATACTTAGAAAGAACCAGTTTGCTATCAATACATATTGATAGAACAAAATGACAAAGTGGTATTCAAGAAAACATCTTGAGATTCCTACATTCAAATCCATATGATCCATATTCAGAAAGAATCAATTCGATGTCAATATAAATCAAAAGAAGAAAATGAACCATTTTTTAAGATGAAATTGATACACCTCCTGATGTAAGACAAATTTCTAAACCTCACAGACATTCAATGTCCACAATCAACCTACAAAATGAAGTCAACTCCTCCAGCTTCATAGAGTAACTTGATGGCATAAGTTGATATTTTTCAGTGTTCGGGGTAGCAGAGTGCGCCATTCCCTTCGATTCTTAGTGGATCAGTTTAGAAATGTGGGTTGTTGTTGGTTACTTGCATGAACAGGAAGGAAACAATCCTCATTTCACTTTCACGCCTTTAGGAATAACCGGTAGTGAATACCCATGTTGTATGCAAGTTCTCTTCTAGATCCATTTTCCCTATTTTTCCTTGTGCATGAATGTTGCTATTAACTATCCTCCTGCAACCAAGTATGAATGCGGCTATTCACTACCCTCCTACAAGCAAGTATGTTGCACTGATTCTTAAGCAAGTATTAATTCCGCTATTCACTACCCTCCTCCAAACAAGAATGCTGCACTAATTCTTAAGATTACTACGAAATATTTGTAGATATGATATTCAATCGTAGATTTCAATTGCAAGGCATAAAGGAAATTTCAATGGCAGGGCTCGATCAAAATCGATGTAATCAAGCTCAACAGAGAGACTCCAAGTAATCACGGGGCATCCTCCATGTCTTGCATGGTTGTTTTGGGGAACTGAGTAGTAAGGCGTGTGGCCTTCATGTGGGGTCCACATGGCGCATGAAATTAGTAGTTTATAATTTTGGTTAGACAAAGCACTTTTGTCACTTACAATCTCTGCATGGCTTACAGGTGCCTCACTGTGAATCCAAGGGCGGTTACCCCAGGCTTATTGAACGAAATTTGAGCCAAGAAGGCAACATTAACATAATACCTGCAAAGCTGAGTTAAAAGATAGAAAGAAGCTGCCATGTCAAATTTTGGACAGAAGGGTGGCCACAACGGGAGATTGAGACTAGACAGTAAGCAGGAAAGCACGTATAGCCAGCATTCCAATTTTCACAAGATAGAAAATGAGTCAAATGGAGGATAAAAAGTACTAAAAGATGAAATGCATTAGATTTCGGATGTTATAATATTATATTTAGTTAATACTGGTGTGCATGTATGCCTTGGCTGAAAGGACATGCTTTGTGACAGCCCAGTGTGTTTTGTGAAATTGTGTTTAACGCTTTTATATATTTCTCAGTGATTAGAAAGGTATATGTCCACATTCTTGGCCTGGAGTGTGCTTTGCGTTTGCTTGAATGTGGTTACTCAATACTGTTGATTGCATATAATTGTCCGTAGTTAGGCCAACATAACTTATGTATAGCTTACGCTGTGAGATAGGTGAAACAATGATCATCTGGCAATGGTTCTGAATAGCTCCTGTAATACATAAAACTCTTCCTTGGACCGTGCATTATTCAATTGCCATGAAGCATTGCCTGATTCCATTTTATGTATGGACATGACTTTTATCAGATGATATTAAATGAAGCATTATCTGATTCCCTTTTATGTAAATACATGACTTTTATCTGAACATATTATGATATTTGAATATAAAATATCCATTACTAATTCTCTCAAGGAGCAGTTTTGGATGACAGATCGATGTTCCTTTATCCTGAGTTTTTCAGAGAAACTCAAACTTTGAAAATGCATGATTATAGACTTACGCTATCAGCGCAAATATTTACCATCTGTCCAAGGAATTTGAAGCACTTATGTTACCAGAGTGTTGATGGTTAGCTTTCCAATCACAACATCCTAGAAACGAGAATAATAATGAGACTTAGCATGCAAACGCAAAGGAAATAATATGCACACTTTTGTAGATGTACATGCCACTGTTTGTTCTGTATGACTGAGTATCACCAGTAATCCCCGCAAGAACACAACCCACCCTTGAAAAAATGGAAACGGCTTCCATCTCTCACAGTAATTTCTCGTCTGACAAACTTGGAGATATATTTGGTGGCACTGTGGCAGTCACCACACACAGGAAGGTTTTTGGTAATTCTAATCAGAGTTCCATGCCCTGTACTAATAATCCCAAAAGAAATTGCCAGTCTCTCACTATGACTGCAAAGCATGTGTTCCTTAATTTCCTCCTCCACATCGTGCAACACAAAATCTGTCTGAGTCACATAAGCTGCCTCCTTGATTTGCTCATCTAAAGTCTCCAATGCTGCATATATATTCTCAGACTGAGGGTGTGACCTGTCTCCCGCAATGAATTTGTGAATACTGTAATTAATCCCCTCTCTCTTTCATCATTACTCTTACCTTTCTTGCATAATCCCACTGAGAAGCTGTAGCATAAATATTTGACAAGAGGACATAACATCCAGCATTTGCAGGGTCCAATGCAAAGAGGCATTCTGCCACTCTTTCTCCTAACTCAACATTGCCATGAATTCTACAGGCACCAAGCAAGGCTCCCCACACAGCAGCATCAGGTTCAATGGGCATGGTTTCAATCAACTCTAGCGCGTCATCTAGCAGCCCTGCATGACCAAGAAGATCAACCATGGATGCATAGTGCTCTAGTGTGGGTTGGATGGCATAATCTCGCTGCATACGATCGAAATATTGACAACCTTCGTCCACCAACCCTGCATGACTACAAGCATACAAGACACCAATAAAAGTAATTTCATTTGGTTCCATGCCTGTCCGCTGCATTTGTTCAAAGAGGGCAATGGCAGCCTCACCATAACCGTCCATACCATATCCTGCAATCATTGCATTCCATGAAACAACATCTCTGTTAGACATGCCATCAAACAAGGTGTGACTTATGCAATCGATGGTAGCTGACAATCAGCGCATGCTACTTTGTATGGTGGCAGTGATGCGTCGGGCACATTGAGTAAGTCTACCGTGCGAGAAAATTGTTGGAAGTTTATGAGAATAGTTATAAGCTCAAAAAAATTACATTGAATTTGGTGGTTTCGTTACTTTTCTGAACTTTAATACCATATATTACCTTAGTAATTGCATAGTGTAATTTTTTACAGATGGTGCCTGTGGCTACGGTAATTTGTATAGCCAAGGGTATGGTTGGAATTGGTCAAACAAATATGGAAGTGTATTTCATACCAGTGTGATTCATGCACGTGGGTCTATTCGAACCGTATTACATCTGGTAAACATGCATGTTGATGTATTTCACTGTGGACAAGTGGTTGACAAATGGGCCCACTTAGTGAGTTTCTCAATCCCGGCAGGGACTACCGCTATGACAGTGGCTCTCTTGTTACCCTGGTATTCGATTACCCATGTTATATGGTAAAACACATTGGTGACTAGTAGCTCGAGTAACCATGTGTCTATGGATTATCTCAGCATTGTAAATCAACTACTTTTAAATAGTATATTCTCTATGGAAAATTTGTGTTATCTCAGCATTGTAAATCAACTATTTTTAAATAGTATATTCTCTATGGAAAATTTGTGTTAGAAGAAAAACTTCAAAAGACAATACTGTATTCTAAGGATATAACACAAAGTTGTTAAAAAAAACTTATCATTTTAATCAGATGATAACTTGCTTATATTGTTTATATTGTTAACATTTCTGCAAGTATTTATCTTATCAGTAATTTTTATGATGAGTTCTTCTTGGTATTGAAAATCACTAAAAATTGTAACAGAAATCACAAGCATGCATGACTTGAAAAAAAAGCAAATTTTTTCTCAATAGCTTCATGGTCGGAAGACATCGAAGTGTGACATCACTTATTGTGTAGAAATGTATAGCAGTGCATGACTGCAGCTTCATATCCAATGTATAGCAACAATACCGTACTTTGACATCTACTAGCTTTCGACAGTTCACTGTAATTGGATTTGTAGTGTAATTTCTTTCAAAACATAATTTCTTGAGATTGACTGCACACATTTTCAAATCCCTCAGGAATATTTACAATCTTCAATTGTGAAATTTTCAATAAAAAGGTATTTTGCTCAAAGTTGTTCAAGGATATCAAGCATTAACCCTATGTGAATGGAAAATCACTGAGGATTTTAAATAGTAACCCTATGAGGGACCACCTACCTAAATATAAACACAAACAACCATGCAAATTTAATGATTGAAAGCTAGGAAAAGGACAAATGAAATACAGTTTCCAAAAAGGGTTTGAAAGAACTATGATGGAGCTATTCAGTTGGGTTCACATAATCAATTGCAGATTACACAGAACTAACTAGAGGGATAATATGCAGACATTGCAGACGGACTTACCTTGACCCGACATGGTAGGAACTGTGTTCATTGTGAGTTATGGAAATACCAAGTTGTTGGTCTTGCACCATGAAAATCGACAGTATGAACTGCAAGTGTATGGGCAGTTGCGGGTATTTTCAGACAGATGCACTTAGCGGTTGTGGGTATCTTTAGGTAGACCTTGAGCGCACAGAGGAAATATGCTAGAAACCAAATGTGAAGAAATATGTCGGGGAGCGAATATCGAGTGCAAGAAAAAAGTGCAGATTAAAATAAGAAATGCTGATTCAAAATAAACACTTATCCACGTAAATATAAAAGTTTATAAACTATAAATTATAAAAAGAAAAAAATTGTTAAATATGTACGAAAATTAAAAAAATTTATATTTTAATTTTTATAAAATTAAAAAATATGAAATTTTATAAATTATAATTTTATAAAATTTTGTTTTTCACAAATATGTATGAAAATTAAAAATTTATATATTTTAACTCGTATAAAATTAGAAAATATAGAATTTTATACTTCTTCTCTCTCCTTTTCTCTCCTACCTCCCTCTCTCTTCCCCATCACTCTCTCTGTTTTCCCTCCAATCTCTCTATTAAAAAAGTATGCTTTCTTTGTTGCTAGTCTATATGTTTATGTATATGGAATTGTATCCTATATAAATCGATTTTCATATGGATGGATTTGTATTTGAAAGTGCATGAACCATAATTAGCACCCTATCCCAAGGTGGAGGACTACACTCACCAAGAATAGCATGGGTGATGGTTTTATGGCTTGCCTTTATCACTACCTTTTTGAGCCTTAGATGGAGTCTCTACTTAGAGTTAGAGAGATATTTAAGAATCCATTGATTTTGTTATGTAGTATGGTAAGAAACACTTATAATTTGAGAAAGGATAGAATGGTTCACTTATAACTCATTATAATCATGACTTTCAACATGCTAAAAGTCTTAGGTTGTTCACTTCCTTAGTTTGCTATGTTACTAGCTAACACTATGGAAATATTCTTCATACCTTATGATGCATTATGAGCTCAAGCATTCTCAATATGGAAACATTCTTCATGTCTTATGATGCATTATGAGCTCAAGCATTCTCAATTTGGATAGATACTCTTACAGGCCTTGTACAATGACTTGGATGCTTCCAGAAAATGTAATCATCCAACATATCCATTAATTCCTCACTAAAATATGGCTTGATCAATCATCCAACTATAAAATAAGATAACTTGTGTTATTTTGGGACTAAGCCCATGAACCCAATGGCAAGCATCCAAATTTTACGACCTCATGGTTAGGTCCTCACTGAATTGTGGAGAAAGAGAGTAAGAACAATTAATCCCTCTAGAACTCGGAGGGAGTGGAATTCTTGTACTCACCAATGACATGCACCCTAAGTAGTACTTCCACTAGTTAATTTAACAAGTTGAATAGTGTCTACATAATGGATAGCTTAGTTTCTTAATTATTACCTATTTTTGTTTTTAATTCCTTTTCTAGTAGGTAGTTTATTTAAGTATTTAAGGATTTCAATGAAGCATGAAATATACTTTAGTTCTTTCCATCTATCATTTGAGACTGACTATAGTGTGAGAGAAAGATGTTAATCTCTGATAGGTTCTAGAATAAATGAGTATCCCATTTTTGTATTGGGCAATGCAACACTCTAGTTGAGAAAGAGGGTTGAAATCCTAGGTCAAAGCCATATGGGTGCTCTATCCTCAATATGATAGTTTTGAAATACATAATATAAGGTTGAAGCCCCTCAACAATATGATTGTATAAATCACTATTTAGCTCAAGGGAATTTTCTTTTACATGTGTGAAATTCCCCTTGATCATTATTTTTCCTAGCTTTTATTCATATGATTAGATTGAGAAATAATCATTGGAATTATCATTAAGGATTCAAATTCAATGAATATCTCTTTAGATTGAAGTTTTAACTTGGTGAGTGACTTAATTCAAAAGAGAGTCTCTTTTGTTTTATTTTTTTCTTTTATTTTATATTTTGACAAAAGGGTTTTGGCAAAATTGAAGGGTTTTGTATTTTGATTAAGCATATTTTTTATATTGAAGTGGTTTAATACCATTCCTCCCTGCTTTAAAAAAATTATATATAAAAAGTATGTATAAAGGAAGAACCCATGCAAATTTATAATGGAGAGGGAAAAAAAATTATTTTCATCCCATGAAATTTGAGATACATCCTCCTAGTCACCCCCATTTATAGGTATGGAGATGAGTAGGGTTTAAAGGAGAATGATAAGTCCCTGATTTGTCTGGTGATTTGTCCTTGAATGAGATCCTACTTCTTTTGGGAAAAGGAACAAGGACAAGTGAAAGTGAAAATTAGTAAGTTTTTTATTTTTATTTTTAACCTATGTTATTTATTTGGTACTCTTCAAAAAGATTTTTTACAAGAGTCCAAACATATATGTCAATAATGATCAAAAGGAATATGGTAATATGGGTGAACAAAAAATTCACCTCGAGTGGAAGCTTAGTCTTCATTTAGTTAATAATGATGGTCATTTCTATCTACCAAAGTTCAATAAGGAATCTCAAATATATAATAATTAATAAGGGACTTCTTTGTAATGGAGAAAAAAGTTTAAAAAATGGCACCTATTGGACTAACAGAGAATAACCAAGCCAATATAGGCTAGAGAATGGAGGATTAGGAGGTTTAACTTAGTAAACAAAGCCTTAACAACCAAGTTGTTCTAGAGGGAATTCAAATAGCATTTCTTTAGTGTGGGAGGCCTCCAATGAAATCATTAGTCTGAAGTAGTATAGAAAGACACATTTATGTTATCTTTGTGACAAAAAATCTAGTATAGAAAACTCTATCATAAAAAAGAATTCTATGAAGTAATATATTAAAAGCAAATATTTGGAAGTGAATAATATGGAAAATTTTCTCAAGGATGGGAGATATCCAAAGAAATCATTGATTTGTAACTATTTAGCAAGATATATAGATGCTATTTCAGATAATATATTTCAGAAAATAAAATATGGGTCATCAACCTCATTTTGGAATTAAGATTCTTTGAATGGGTGACCATAGAACCCATTTCTACCTTACCATCACACAATTTGAATTCCTCACCCATGTCAACTTTCCTATAGTACACACCAATGAGAACTGTGTAAATTAAATTATTAGGAACAAGTCATTTGTTGCTTTTCATTGAAATAATTCATTTTCTAATGCACTAATACTTCTTTGGAATGTATATTAGTAAAATAACTATTAGCAATAACATTTGGATGAAATTCATTTAATTATAAATCTTTGTATTGCCTTTCTTGCAATATCCTTTATTGTTGACATGTTACTTGATATGCAATGCTTGCTTATGACACGATAATTGTTTTCTCATTGGAACCTATTAAAATAAGGGTATATATCACGACATTTATCATCAACTATGTAATTGATGTAAATAACATTGAAAACACGCAACTAATTTGTATTTAGATATGAAAATTCTTCTCATTTTTTCAACTATTATAAATAAGGGTAGAGAAATAAGCACTTTAACTTAGGAGGATATAATACATATCATTCTTCATGTCATTAACAATATTTAGAAGCTGAATTTATTGAATATGACCAAGGTTCCTATTGTAACATCTAATGATTAAGTTGAAAAAAAGATTGATTTCTTATAAAATTTGTGAAAAACTTTCCTTTTTCTTGTTACCTTAAAATTTTGAATCCAAGGTTAAAGAGTTTACTTACAAAATGAATAAGAGACATCAATAGATGCACTTGGATTTATGATAGAGATTTTGGTATGTATCAAAGATTATTGTTGATTCCCAGTAAGCATATATGGATAAGGAGCAATCTTTTGTTCACTAAACTAGAAAAATGGGTAACTAACAACCCTATTGGTCTTAAAAATAGTTGCTTGACAAAAATGCTACTATGTCGTCATAATACAACATGGGAATATGAGAAAAACAAAAAATATTACTTCACGTTTGGGTATGAGAGAATAATATGTTGCTACGAATTAAAGGGTATTAAGATGTATCATGTCTCAGTGAAAACGGTTAATAAAGGCCATACATAGTATACCTAGGGGGGATAGAATGGGGTAGAGAGGGAGGGACCCAAAGGAATAATGTAATAATGTGTTGGGGCATAGTTAATAAATAAAGTGGTTAACCCGCATCATGTAAGGGACCACAAGTAATTAGCAATAATGTGATAAGCCCATTTTATTAGATATATGGTATTGAGAGGCCCATGGTATTGGATGTATGAGGCTTCATACATACAATACCATGAGTATCTCAATACCATATATCTAATACAATGGACTTATCACATTATTGCTAACTACTTGTGGTCCCTTACATGATGCGGGTTAACCACTTTGTTTATTAACTATGACCCAACACATTATTAAATTATTCCTTTGGGTCCCTCCCTTTGTACCCCATACTATCCCCCTGGGTATACTACATATGGCCTTTATTAACCATTTTTACTGAGACATGATACATGGTCACGAGCAATTTCTTCACACCGATTTCTAACATATCAAAACTTGGCAAGCACTGTTGATGCCTGCAGCTCTTGTTTATTTATTTACACACATGAGAATCACATTTACAGTGGTTTGAAGTCATTTACTCCACTTTTATCAATTTTGGTGGAGTGTAAACGAATGAGTAATGATAGTTTCCCTGCTGACTTTGTTAAAGCTAGAAAAAAGGGCACATCCCCAAATGAGTTCCCTCCAATTACATTTATACCTATCACAACTAATCATGAACATCACTTAGTAATGTGTAATTATATGGTGTTAATAATTTCCCAGACAGTAATATTAACACCCTAAAAGCAGTTGACACCAACTAGGTTTCATAAAATGTTTAAGTATATATGGTTAAGAAGTTATGTTGCAGCGGCTACAACCACCCTCCAAAATTTTGCCATAGCTTCATGTTTGAGCTTCCCTACCAACCATCCTTAGTAACATGTCTTGTACTGTCAAATACATAAGCTTCATTGATTTCTCAGCAGCTTACCGGCCCGTGCATGTTAGTTTGCTTCACTCCCCTCACAGGCTGCCATTCTGAACTTGGGCTAGTTTCTGGTTGAGCAACTCAATTAGAAAATTACGCAATTCTGGAGGGGAACTAGCCTTGCCCCTAGAAATTGAGCAAATCTGTTGGGCAGCCTGCTGGGCTCAAAAATTGTGCAATGCAATTAGACAGTCTTCCTTGGGAATATTGTGCAATTTGGCCCAGCACTGCAGCTCAACCCAGAAATTGCACAATTCTAGGGAGCAGTCACCTGCTCCTCCTAGAAATTGCGCAATCCCTCTATGACAGTCAGCCTAGTTCCTCTAAGAAATTGCAGAAATCCCTTTCTTGGTCAAGCAGGTTGTTTTATGTGCCTTCAGGTTGACCGGTTCCCTCTGGGACTGAGCAAAACTGATTTGCATGCATGGGATTCTCTTCCCGAAATAGCAAAAGGCAGCATGCAAAAGGCATCCCTAGATCTAGGGATCTATTTTTAGCAGCTGGAAGTTAAATGCAAAACTCATTTTAGAAGCCTCTCGCCAAATGTCACTTTTTCTAGATTTTTGGCATGTGCGTCATAACCTTGATCTTATCAGAACTCATGAACCGGATGCTATAGAGCTCATTCCTCACATCAAACTTGCAGCTCTGACATCCCACAATGCATCGAGGAGTCTTCGGCACTTTCATCTTAGCTATTTCAGGGTAAGTCCACTTTTCATGTCTTGCACTGCATTTCTGCCACGTATTCCAAAATACTCAGTGCATGTTAAATCTCCACCATCTACCTAATAATTACTGATAATTAAAGTGAAAGTGTGGGATCCCTATTCCAAAAGAAACACACCTACTGTCTTAATTATTAATTGTTAATTTCTCCCTGATGCGGGTGACAATTAAGGATAGTGAGGTGGTTGCCAACTGGGTTGGTGTGTGGCGAGACCACATGGCCTCCTGCAGGTCGGCACAGTGGTCCAAAAATGGCATTTACAATCGCCATAAATGCACCTTATGTGAGCACTGTCTCCAATATGATAACCGCCATCAACCTCGGCTCATGGCAAACATGAATTCTCAGGAAAATGTCACCTCTTCTCCTGCCTATCCACCCTTACAACCTCGGCCCTTGCAATGCCTCTGCCCTCGTGTAGTGATTGCACCTAGCTCCCGCACAACCACAGGGAGATGCTGCAACCTCCTTTGCTATATTGATTTTGGCTCGGTCATCCACTTCACCCACAGCCTAGATTGTCATTTTATCATCCCTTCGGCCCTGGTTGCTCATCCCTCTACTGAATTGTCCGCAAACTCCATTGTGACGTTGCATCCCATTGTGCCCAATTCTAGACGAAATTCGCATCCACCTGTAGACAACATGGTGCGACACAGGATGCGTAGCCATAGGGGTCGGAACCGAGGGAGCCTGAGTCGCCCCCAGTGCTCTCCTGCTTCGGATACCACTTCCTCTCTAGCTGAGCAAATCCCAGGTCGTTACCCAAATACGCGTAGTGGAAGAGGTTGCCTCCTCTCAGTGGCCTCTGCCTCGCCTCCCAGCAGCTTCCCCTCCACTTCTACCCCATCTCCCAGAGGCACTCCACCCACTCCTCAACTGCATTCCCAGAATTCCCAATTCACCTTCTGCTCCACCCTGAACAAGCCCCTAATCACAGCCACCATAACCATACGCTTTCACGAGGAAGAGCAGACCTCTGAGGCACAAGACACTGAGGCTGGTGAATGCATCACGACAACTGAGGAGCAAGGAACGATGGGAGGTGGCCAAACTAGGGCAATTGGGATATCGGACATCGCTGGTGGTGGGCGCACCACAGCAGGGTGCAGCCACACCAAAGCCAAACTGAAACTCGCTCAGATGAGCATTCAAGGTGCAGGGGAGCGGAGCCAGGAGCAGCAGACCAGACACGTAGGGAAGGAAGTGAATGAGGCTCCGCAAACTAACTGGGTAATGGACGAATATTGTTGTCTCGTCGAGGAAGAACACCTGGTATTGCAGGCTGGCAACACGGAGACATCACCGTTGGCAAGTGGCGACATGGACGAGTACATATGCTTCATCGTGGAGAAGCACCCTCCATCGCTGCCACGTCCCTAGCCTGCCACCTCGATGCCGTGTGTCAGCCTCTTTGTCTGCCACCTTGCTGCCACTCAGTGTGCCACGTGTCTGCCACATAGTTTGCCACTCAGCATGCCACATGTCTCAGGTTCATTGGGACTCTGTTTTTTAGCTTTCTGTTTTCAATGGGATTTTGGGGAAAAACTATAAAATTTTCGGCTCTTTAGTTGGGTTTTCATTTTTTGGTCTCATTAGATACAATGATACAAAACTAGATGCTTTGTTGGGTTCCCCTGCATGGGCAACAAGCTAATTTTCTGAACTTTTTTGGTTACGGACTGGTTTCCCTTCTGGGTAGTTCAAATCTAGACTTTTGCTGGTTGATGCCATTCCTCCGGCATGGTTAAGTACAGGCTTCGGCCTCAGTGTATGATTTCTTTTTTCATTAATAGAATTAGCATAACTTAGATTTTTTTTTTTATTAATTGCTAATTATAAAAAGAACTAAAATATTACTTAAAAATTTATACATTTAAGAAAACATGTAACAAGATTCTTCACAATTAAAACTCACAACAACATTTTCATAGAAATTTTGAATTTATAAATAAGTATTCTTATAATACCATGGCTTATCAATAGTACATGGCCAAAAACTAAAAATCATTTTATAGTCATAATATTTTAGACATATTTCATTTTACTTTGATTTAATAATTTTTATATTAAATTTAAAAGTAAATAGGGCATAAAAATCTATAATATAAATCTCAACCTTCTACTATGACTATTATAAAAGTATTTTGTAAAAGTTAAATTCCTACCATCTATTTATTATTTATTGATAATTAAATTAAAATTATGAAATCTTTATTAAAAAATAATCATACTTAATAGCCCATAAAATTATTTTAATTATATATATAAAGTAATTATATGTAAATATTACTTTTATCTTAATTATATATATACTAATTATATTTAAAATTATATGTAAATATTACTTTATTATTTTAATTCGATAAGTCTGCCATTTATGTACATAGATGTGTAATTATTTTCAGTTTTCTGACTTGGGTTTTCTGCGTTTTTGTTTTTGGGTCATTGTATATATCATTTGGGTGTTTCTTGTTGTCTTGCAGCTGCAGATCTGAAAAGGAAGACTGTGCAGAATCCAGATCTAGGCCATGGAGAGTAAAATCTGGATTTCTGACGCTCATCAACATCATTTTGCAGAAATTTATTCGAAAGAATTTTACAGTCCAATTATTTTATTTTATTTTTATTTTTATTATTATTATTATTATATCTAGAGGATTTTTTTTTTAGAATTTCATCGGAAAAATTTTAAACAAATATGTAAGATCTTAAATCTGGGAATTTCAGAGTTTTATTGGGCACCATTTGTCTTTATACGTGCTGCCTGGGGTTTTCATTTTTTTTTGTTGCAGAAAAACTTCGAAATTTTTGGGCAAACTGTTTAAAACCCTTGTTGCCCATCGTTCAACCTTCATCCGTTCCTTCTTCTCTTCATAGCCTTTGATTGCTTATCTCATTCCGTGAACCCGTAGTCAGCAAAATCAGAAACGTCGCTGCCCATCCACATTTCCAATTCCACAACTTTTCCATGACCTCTGTGCTACCATACCCATGTATACTTGCGAGAAACCGTTATGCTCAACAACTCGCAGATAACCCTCATCTCCCTCCGCTGTCCACCAGCGTTCTACCATCCCACGCTGCTCAAAACCTGCCCCCAAAAAAAAAAAACTGAAACCTCCACGCAGTCTTCTCCCTTCCTCACTAGTCAGCGCTTCCTCCTTTGCGTTTTTCCCTCCATTCCTCCTACACTGCCCATTGCTCATTCTTCATTCTCTACATAGCTTGGCCTTTGATCTCCTTCATGCGTTTTTCTGCTCCCTCATCGCTGTCAAACATGCAAACACACATGAAATCTGCTGTCCATTGAGCATCATTTGCTCATCATCCGTTGCTGATTGCATTCGTCCATTCCTCACCTTGCTCAAACCTTGCCGCCATCCTCTAAGCTCTGACCCGCATCAACAACAAACAACACGCTTCGATTTCTTTTTGTTTGTTATGTATGTCATATGATTAGGGTTAGTGTATGGATATTTTTTTAGTTTTATTGATTTTTAACTTAGTTCGATTTTATTATTAGAGACAAAATATTCGAAGTTCTCTCATATATATATATATACCATGTAAGAGTGCATATATCAAAATGGCATAGAGTGCAATACATATCACCAACAAAATACATCATCAATGAGGCTCTAAATGGCCTCTCTAGTCCAAAAACAATGCTATAACTGAAGCTACTAGGCCACTGGCCTACTACAAATCACTAATCAACATGATCACTCATCAAACTTTTGCTTGTAATTTCTGCCTGTATAGTGTTTTCCTTAACCTTTGCCTCAAACTTCTCAGTTTTTCAAGTTATCCTGCCCTAATAGGCCCAATCACATCATCTGGTGCATCAAATGGGGTTACTTGGCCTCTTATACCAGCCAACTGTTGTTTAAACTTATGGATACCTCCCTCCACCCTCTCCTATTGGGTGCTTGCAATATTTGCACACCATTTTCCCACCAACAACATAACAATGAACCCATGCAACATTTTGGGTTCATGGTGGATGATAACATATCAGATTTGAAGGGAAATATATCTGCAAATAAAAAAAATGCAACCAAGTAAAATGCAAAACCTATGATAAATTTGAAAACAAAAAAGAGGCATATTTAGCCTTGAAAGAGGGTTTGTTTTTTACTTGAAAAGGAAGAAAAAATAAAAAGAAGGGGTGACAATCAATTTTGGAATCTTTAAAGAGGGAAATCATACCTGGGAATTGGGAATGAAAACTAGTTACCAAAACCTCCTTCCAAAGATGCCAACTCCAGTAGACAGCTCCAAACCAACTCCAAGATGACAAAGAACCTCCAAACTTGCTCCTGTTGCTGCAAAACTTACTGCTGTTGCAAAACTCTCCAAGCTCTCATATGCTAACAAGAACTTGAAATGAGAAGTGCGAGGCAAATAGGAGTGTAAGGCTTCTTTTATAAGTTGAGGCCAAAAATTGGAGGGAAACTGCCCATGGTTTGCTTAGAAACCACCTAAAACCTCAATCTGTGGGCCCACATCCTTACTGTGTGGAGATTAGTTGACCTGGGCCAGTTTATGATGGAACAGGTCAGGTTGGACCGGTTGGTACCTAACCGATACCAAACTGGTTCAATTGGCTGGTTTGACTTCAAAGATTTGCTGACTGGCTGGTTTGATCGGTTTCTAGTTCTGACTGACCGGGTTTTAAAACTATGCTGATGACTTTATTGGTAAATACTAAATTCAATATTATGTTAGTGTTTTTGCATCACTATTGTTAAAAATAGGGTTTAACCCCTTCTCATATGCATATCTTATCATTTTAACAGTGCAATCAACTAGTTACTAGGTTTTATTGTAGATGTCTTGCTCCATTACTCGGATTGCAGTGCCAATCCACCTTTGGTTGTGTAAGTGCACCTACTCTTTTACTGGTCTTTTTTGGAGATGTCTTCCTCCATTATTTGATAATGAAAATTTATAATATATTTATATGAAAATATTCATAATTAAATCAGAGATTTCTAAAAAGTTTTGTTGACTTATATTGTCTTTGGTACATTTACTAGCTCAAGTGGATTAATAATGTGCAATAATGCAGCACAACTGTATTAATAATTAAGGAGAAGTGTATTGAGGCCAAGGAATTACCTAGAACGGTTATTTTTCTTGGGGAATTTTCATGGTATGTTCCACATTATGAAACGGAAATTTCGCGATGAAACGTACCCTAATTTCTTTTAAATATCATGAATTGTCTAAATATCAGAGCCTATGATACGAAAATATTCATAATCCATTCAAGGATTTCTAAAACGTTTTGTCGACTTATATTGTATAGTAGGAGAATATTCATAATCAAATTAAGGATTTCTAGAACGTTTTGTTGACTTATATTGTGTTTGCTACATCTCCTAGCATAAATAAATGCGGTTGCCTTTTTGGAACAGACCTTTCTGGAGACTATTATTATCAGATTGGTCGCGACCATTATTCACCTATGATGTAATATTTTGTTGACTTATATTGTGTTTGCTCCATCTACTAGAATAAATAAATGTGGTTGCCTTTTTGGAACAGACCTTTCTGGAGACTATTATTATCAGATTGGTCACGACCATTTCTCGACTATGATTATCAGATTGGTCGCGACCATTTCTCAGCTATGATGAAATATTTTGTTGACTTATATTGTGTTTGCTACATCTACTAGAATAAATAAATGCGGTTGCCTTTTTGGAACAGACCTTTCTGGAGACTATTATTATATTATCAGATTGGTCGCGACCATTTCTCAGCTATATCTTATATAATACTACAGTGCTTTTTCTTTCTGGAAAAAAATAAATGCGGTTGCCTATCGTATATCGAAATATCTATTAATTAAATTCAGTTTTCGTCTGCTCTGATTTTATTTAATAAAATTTTCGAGGTAGTATTGCCAGTCCAGGCGGCCATGGAAGGTATTGAAAGAAGATTGTACGCGGTAACGCTGCCCTTCTTAGCCCACAGTCACTTCAATGCAATCCTCAACCTCTCAAGAATGCTGGCGACCAGAGGCGTAACAGTCATCTGTGTTACCCTCCCTTCAAACCGTCAAATTCTCCTCCAGCGGTTGCAAGGATGGGGTGATTTGCCCCTCTATCTCCACGATTTATCGGTCGGAGATTCTCCTCTGCCGCCGGACCGACAGATCGTCAATAACATCTCCGATGATGAACTACCCATGATATTCGATATCATACACAAAATGAGAGAGCCGCTGAAGGGTTTCATGGCGGAGCTGACCGGCCGTGAATATTACAAATCCCGGGGTTTCCCGTCTCCGGATCGTGTGATTCTCATCTACGACATGTTCATGGGGTGGTCAAACGCCGTGGCCGCCGAGTTTGGCGTGCAGTCGTTCATCTTCTCCCCGGCGAGCACGTTCAGCTGGCTCTGCGTGGACGCCTTATGCCGCGACAAGGAGGGAGTGCCACTGTTGCCGGAAGTCGCTGACGCTGTCGACAGCTTCGTTTTGCCCGACTTTGTGATGGCAGAGACCCGGCAGCACGTGGAATTCACGCGACTCGCGGATGGGTTTCTTCTCAATACGTTCCGTGAGTTGGAGCCAAAATTTGTCCGACACCTACAGAGCGGTGGAGGAGGCGGTAAGGGAGTATGGGCTGTCGGGCCGATGGTTGAGCTGCCGGGCAAGGACAAAATCCAGAGCCCCAGGGACGCGGAGACTGTGGCGTGGTTGGATCGCCAAACCCCCGGCTCCGTCGTGTACGTGGCGTTCGGGTCAGAATCGTATATTTCTTCGGCACAAGTAACAGAACTGGCGATGGGTCTGGAGGCGAGCGGGCAGCCCTTCCTTTGGGTGCTGCGGCCACCCGGCTCGACACTTGGAGATAACTCCACATCGTCGGCGGAGAAATGGAAAGCAGAGGCGCTGCCGGAGGGCTACGAGCTACGGCTTGGGGCACTGTGCCTTATCGAATACTGTTGGGCGCCACAGGCAGCTATTTTGGCGCACGAAGCGACGGGGGCTTTTATCACCCACTGCGGATGGAATTCGGTTCTGGAGAGCGTGGCGGCGGCCGTTCCGATGATCACCTTGCCACTACATTCGGACCAGCCGTTAAACGCTATGCTTCTGGCGAAGGAAGTGAAAGTGGCGGTGGAGTTGAAGACGAGTGATGGCGTGGCTAAAAGAGATGAGGTAGAAATGGTGGTGCGAAGAGTAATGGAGGCGGATGAGATGATGCAGAGGGTGAAGGATCTAAGTATGGTTGCCGTTGCGGCGGTTTCGAAAGAGGGCGGAGCAGGGCAAAATGTGGATTCATTTATCAACGCATGTCTTCGTTTTAAGAATAGTCCACGGAAATTAGTGTTGTAATCGTAGGTCTGAGTGTACAACTTCATCTAATACTTGATGACTGGTGGCTCCGTATCTATTGTCTTTGTTCTAATCGTAGGTCTGAGTGTACAACTTCATCTAATAATTGTTGAATGGTGGCTCCGTACCTATTACTAGGTAAATGTGTACGAAAATTAAAAAGTTATATATTTTAATTGGCATCAAATTAGAAAGCTGTAATTGTGTCAAAGGTGCAAAGAGACCTCCATGGAATTGTTAAAATGGAAACATTTTTAATTGGTATGTGTAAAGAGATTCCCATAAAATTGTTAAATTGGAAATATTAGAAAAATTATGTTTGAAATATTATTTTTATATTAATATTTTAAAATATATAAAACCTATTATTAAATTTTTAATACAATTTCATTACAATTTTATTTGGAAAAATTGGAAAATTTTTACTTTAGTTTGAAATATTAATTTTATATGAATATTTTAAAATATACAAAACTCACTATCTTAAAATATAGAAAACTCACTATTTAACTTTCAATACAATTTCATTAACTTCTTTCATTACAATTTCATTAAAATAATACATTATTGTAAACTTAATATTTTAAGATATACAAAACCCACCATTAAACTTCTTTTCCATTAAAACAACACTATTGACGTTGCTAAATAATTCTAGTATATAAAATTATTAGAACAATACTATTGACACTCGTAAATAATTCTAGTATATAAAGTTATTTGGTAAAAATTTGATTAAATTTGTTTATTATAATTTCATTAATTTTATTATATATAATCTGAAATACTTTAATTTTAAAATGATTTAGTACTTTAATCTTTATTTAAATTGGGGAAGATTTGTACTATATCTCAAACTAGAGAAGGGCATTATTGTAAACTTCATATTTTAAGATATACAAAACCCATCATTAAACTTCTTTTCCATTAAAACAATACTATTGACATTGCTAAATAATTCTAGTATATAAAATTATTAGAACAATACTATTGACACTGGTAAATAATTCTAGTATATAAAGTTATTTGGTAAAAATTTGATTAAATTTGTTTATTATAATTTCATCAATTTTATTATATATAATCTGAAATACTTTAATTTTAAAATGATTTAGTACTTTAATCTTTATTTAAATTGGGGATGATTTGTACTATATCTCAAACTAGAGAAGGGAATCATTTTCGGAACTCATTTTGTTATTTTCACTATATACAAAGTCATTTGCAATAAGCACTGGGCTCTGTATCTTTTGTTACAGAAAGCAAAAATTTAAGTAGCTGAGATATACCTTCACAATTAGGGGTGTTGTGAAGCAAAGTTATTGATAAAATATGAGAATCCATATTAATTTATTAATCAAACGCAATTATATATATACAAGAAGTGTTGTCTCAAGATATGTACGCTATCTTGAACACACACTCTATTGGTTAAGAGATTATCTCAACCACACACCAATCTAGGAAATAGATCCTAACTACTAGGAACAGACTCCTTTACTTAATAAGAATCACAACTCAGGCAAGTAGGAATTAGATATTCCAACACTCCCCCTTAATGAGTACTTGTCTCCATTATCAGTTTATAAAATCTAGTTGTGGTCAAATATACCAAAAATAATATGTTGATGTCCATATAAAGGAGCAACTATCCAACTGAATGCATGGGTACTAACCGCTGCAACCGCCAGTCTTGTATAAAATCTAGTTGTGGTCAAATATACCAAAAATAATATGTTGATGTCCATATAAAGGAGCAACCATCCAACGGAATGCATGGGTACTAACCGCTGCAACCGCCAGTCTTGTAGGAGGTCCTTCACATACATGATTCTTCCAACCACTATAATTGCACACCTATACCTGTACTTGTGAATCCCCCTCCAATATCATCATGGGTTTTTCGAATTACCCGTAACCATGCTATGGGTTTTATCAGATCAACCTCAACCATGCCAGCAAGGGCTCTCAGCCACCAAGGCTAACCACAGCCACGAAGGCTCAACAATGACAGCAAGGCACTCAATTCATCAACGAAGGCTCTTCATGTTAAAATGATACCATGTTAAAATGAGATACCACTAGGGCACTCCAGGCACCATGGGCCAAGGGTTTTGTCGGCGAACCCTAAACCATGTTTACAGGAATCTCTGTCCCACCTCACTCTTACACGTGGTTTATGGCTTACCACAAACCGACACCGCAAATACAAAGTGGTTTTTAGATTACCATGAACTGTATGGGGATACACATGCCTTACCAGGCTTACATTTCACACACCAACTCTGGAGTTACCAGTTACACAGTTTACAAAGACCACTATAAAACGCCATAGACTTGCTTACTAATAAAATGTGACTCATAAAATAACATGCTAGTGAGTCTATTCCACAAAATCACACTAACTCACACAAACTTTCACCTAGTTGTCCATCATCTTCCAATCTCTGATGCTGCTCGTGCACTTCATCTTTCGATCACATCCTAGGCATCTTTGGTTTTTTTTTTCTATTTCTGATTTAATTGTCTTGGATTTACCTGCATGATTTGTTAGAGTAGTTAATTCTAACAAAACCACTCCATTGTGTTAAATAAGCTCAATGCTTCTAATTCCAAAACATTTATAAATACCATATTAATTTGTTTCTCATTGGAGTTTTATTTATTTATTTTAAATGTGATATTCTAACAAATTTCATATTTACATTGAGATGATCAGGCTCAATGTGTTTACCTTTCCAAACTCCAATTCTGTCAAGTTGACCTGAAGAGAAAGAAGAAGGCGGTAAACCTCCAGTTGCATGAGCAACACACTATCCAGAGTTCTATCACTAGATCCTGTGGCAACAGCTAAACCATCTGGGTTGACGTCGATAATTAGAACCCAACTTGTATGCCATACATAGCACAGATAAGGCTCTTGCTGTCAACATCATAGATATAAATTTCCTAGCCGACAGTGTATTGTTCCAAATTTATCCTCAATAGTATTTATTTCTCTAAAGCAGCTCATCTTGTATCATCATTCTTAAAGTCCTGATGATGGATCCCAGTTGGGATTTGAAACGTTGGCATAAAAATACTCATACTGTGGGTTCTCCGGTTATTAATTCAAATGAATATGCTTGTCATCTGAGGCAGAGAATAAGATCGAGAATCAGTGGGAGAAAAAAAACAAGGGATCTCACCGGCATGTAATGAGCCTCCAAATAGTATAGGAATTTGCCACGTATCACATCAAATATTGCAATCGTCCCATCCATTGTGCTGCATGCAAGACGACTTCCATCTCGACTCCATGCAACAGCTAGAACAAATTTCCCTCTAGCTTTTTCTGATGATTTTGTGTTAGTACCCTCTCCTTTAGGAACATCAAGGGAAACATCTGTCCACCATGAAGTAGTATCCTACAGCTTCACAGAGGTGCTACCCACTCCAGCTATAGCCAACATATTCCCCTTAGCATGAACAACTTGTTCCAGGCTTCTGAAGGGGACGACTCAAGCGTAGAAACAGTGGTGTTGGTGTCGACATCGAAGACTCGGACGAAGCTGTCAAGGGAGGTGGAAGAGGCAATTGGGGTCGTAGGATGGGTGGCCACTGCCACCACTCCCAGGGAAAGGCCAATGTTGGTGGCCTCTTCTTCCAATTCATCGCCACTCCATATCTTGACGCTCTTGTCCAGTGATCTGCTAAGCAGTTTAGCGGGCCTTGAGGTTGTGGCAGGAGCCCAAGTCACAGCCCTTAATTTCACCCACTGTCTACGCCCTTTATTCATTATCAAGAAGTTGGGTTAACCTCCGATTTCTTCCTGAGTTCGATTAACAAAATTATGTATTGGCCACTGATCAAATTAGCAAAGGCGGTCAAAGGAGGTCCCGGTAGCCTACTCCCTCAGATCCAGAACCTCACCAGTCACCAAACCCTTTTGAGAAGCAACCAGGTCACAAAAAATCAGCAGTGCCTAGATGCCCTGCCTGATCCAACAACTACTCGACGACCACCATGAACAGGCACAAGTAATCCATGGGTATTTCACGACAATCTCAATCAACAGGCTCATAGATCTGCAGACTCATAGATTTTCCATTAACCGCCCTCACCGCTGATCGACCTCACCAGCATGTAGCACAAAAAACTGCCTCCACAGATCTGCCAATAGGCTGGCACACAATTGATTTGCTGCAGCCTCATGGTCTCCACCTCCATTGCTCCATCACTTGGCCTCCCAATAGCATCCATAGCATGGATTCACCACACCGCCACTGCACCATCTAGGGAGCTGGTTACCAATGGCACCTCCACGCTATAAGATCGATGAAGGACAAACTCAAAAATCGATTAGAAAACCAAGCTCTTTATTTCCTCGGCCCAGGAGGGGCCAGACCTTCTAGGCTCTGATACCATGATAAAATATGAGAATCCAGATTAATTTATTAATCAAATACAATTACATATATACAAGAAGTGTTGTCTCACGCTATCTTGGACACACAGTCTATTGGTTGAGAGATTATCTCAACCACACACCAATTTAGGAAATAGATCCTAACTACGAGGGACAAACTCCTTTACTTACTAAGAATCACAACTGAAACAAGTAGGAATTAGATGTTCCAACAGTTATACAGGGTATACATTTGGAAAATTAAAAATTGGTGCTCCTCATATAAAGGTAATTTGATACTTACCTTGGTAATCTAAGTGAGCATATTGGTGGCCTGGTGCAGTCGATATGGACTTTTAGCACTATTACCAATCCTTTTCCCTTAATTGCCCCAACCTTTCTTATTGGGAACAATTTACACAACAGAGCCCTTTTTCCACTATCAAAGCTGTAATTCACAAAATACACTATCGGCGGGCTTTTGACAATTTTAACGTTTAGGGACAGTGAATTCTCTGACTTGTTCAATTATAGCAGCCACTTTCATAGGCTTTTGTCTATTTAATTTCATCCATAGTATGCTACTAGGGTGCCTGTTATCCCTTGATTATTTATGGGTTGCAATTTTCAAAATTTGCAAAGGGAATGCTTATTTATTTGTCTATTAAGAAAATTACAAAGGTGTCTCCATGCATTTATCATTTATTATCGCAGTTATTAAGAAAATTACAAAGGTGTCACCATGCATTTATTATTTATTATCGCAGTTATAGTTTACGCTAGAAGGTTCGTTGAACTTAGTAAGAAAATTACAAATGTGTCACCATTCATTTATTATCGTAGTTATAGTTCAGTTCACTGAAATTCGATTTTAAAGATTGAATTTCTGCAAATCCAAAAACAAAAAAATCAGATTCTGCGAACCTTGCAACTTTCTGCGTGTTGAGGTCAGAAAAGACAAATGTCTTTCTGTATGTTCATCTTTTACCAGAGTCAAATGTGTCGGCTAATTATCGAATTTCCATTAGAAAATTTTCCATGATTGACAAGTAAGTTTAGCTTTTAGAAGAGTCAAATGTATCGGCTAATTATCGAATTTCCATTAGAAAATTTTCCATGTTTGACACGTTCAGCTTTTAGAAGAGTCAAATGTGTCGGCTAATTATCGAGTTTCCATTAGAAAAGTTTCCATGATTGACAAGTAAACTCTATGGTGTGAAGCGTTTTATGGATGTTCCTGGAAGCTCGTTAGGATTGAACTGCATCGCCGATTCGCTCCTGCATTAATGAAGTCAGATGTCACTGAGTTGTTATTCTTCACGTTGCCCCAGGACGCGGAAAAGTATAATGAGCGATGTTTCCTGGTAAGTATTTGGACCATACGCTTTAATCAAATGGAAAAGCCTCGTACAACTACGAAACTTTGGCCGTCTCCATCGGGCGGCATTACCCTCAAATCTTTTCACGCAATAAAAGTGGCCAATAAAACTTAATCCTCGATGTTAAAAATGGAGAATTTGTTTGTTTGCATGGACGTTGTATGGAAAGACTGAAACCAAATCAGCTATTGATTTATCTCCAAATCAATCGGAATTCACTATTAAAACAAACTCAAACCTTGTATTACAACCAGCTCAAACTTGTAATTATGTGTGTAATTTCGAAGTCCATGATAACAAAATGACAACATTTTTTATATTTATTAATATTGACTTCTCGCTATTTTATAATAAATTTCATTTTAAAACTTTTGGTATGTATACAAATTTAATCATCAACCACATCCAATTTTTCATTAAAAAATTTCACCCTGAAATTGAACGAACATTATAACTCATATTTATTTTGTTGCATGCCACAAGAAAAATTTTGGTGCATGTCGCATTAGTTTTCTTATGGACCTGTGAGTGTTAGAATTGTTGCAAACATTGTTAACGTGATTTTAAACCTAAAGAAATGCACTTAAAAGGATACTATCAATGCGGTATTTAATGTGTTGTTTTCAACTCTGGGAAACGAGAATTTAGATGTGAGAAGAAAATAAACATTTAAATATATTTTAATTCTACTACCGTGGTTAAGTACGTATATCTAGCCAACGAAATATCAATCAAATTTAAATTCAGAACTAGTCGACTATGACATGATGAACGACATAGAGTTATTGAAGGTAACTAATGATAATAACTTGTAACTTTTAAACAATGATTAGATGACATAATGGTTACATGGTTTAATGGATGAATAATAGGTTAAATTCATGATCCACGTGGTTGAAACATGTAAAAGAAGCATGTGTTTCCATCACGTCAACACCATAATTGTCAAACCTATATTCAAATAATGAACAATGCTGAAATACTCAATGTCAAACATGGAGCAAAAGATGGGTAATATTAATGTTAGCAATGATTTAAAAATGCCAAAGGGGTGATGGAAATATGTCATGTAATCTTGTGCTCAAAAAGATGTCAGTGATGACTATGAGATAATAAAGGATATCAACAGAGTAGCTGATAACAAAAGACATCAACAGAGTAGCTAACATATCAGTAGATTGAAGTGATTCGAAAGAGATCATTAATACACATATCAACCATGAGGGAGAGCACCCAGGATAAGATATTATACCAAATTAACATTTAAAAAAGCATCATAGATTATAATCCCTATGAGAAGATTATAATCCCTATGAGAAGATTATAATCCCTATGAGAACATAATTAAAGTAATTGTGCAACTTCTTGTTATATTACTATTATAATGTTTATGATAAATCTCTTTTCATTATATTTTCATTAAATTATTTTAATATAAATCTCTTTTCATTATATTTTTTAAAATTATTTTAATATAATTTGATGTTTCTAACTATTAAAGTTTTTTTTTAAATTAGAATTGTAATGTCAAAAAATTATAGTACATTAAAAAAAATAAAGTCCATTAACATAATTTTAATTCCAATTTATCAATTTATCAGTTTATATTTGTATCTTTACCATGTTATTTGGCCAAAGCATATTTTTATCTTTATTGTCATTCGATCCCAGTCAAACGGATGACGAGAAACAACTTAAGTAGTTTTCCGACTCTTCGAAAGGCCTAGTAGGTAATGGATGAATTGGTGGTGATCAGGTGGGGCACACTAGATTACACCTACAGTTGAGAAGGTTTGGAATAAGAAGTACATTTGGAATAGGAGGAAGCCTGAAAGGAAGCATCCTCACTCGTTCCAAACCCAGTGTCAGTTTAGTTTGCCAAAGTCGAATAATTTTTTTAACATTTCCTTTCTTGAACTTATAATTGCAAAACAAATAAAAAATGTAAGGTAATAAACTAAGCCTCCATGGGTATAAGGGAGTTTAGTATTAGTATCTACCAAGAAAACACCTATAATATATAGCTTTAATGTTTTATTTTGAAAATTTAATAAACATTTAAAAATGCTTCACAACCACTTAAACATATGGACACTTTCCATAGTATGTACTTAGCCTAATATCTAAATACCATGAACTCATAAAAGCTATGAATAGAAACTCTTAGAAAGTGAAGTGCATTATACCCTCATTCGTATACCTTTCATTTTCTTTGGCTTGTTTTTTGAGCAACCAACATAAGAAAACTGACTGTAAGTATGGCCTTTATTAGTCATTTCCACTGAGACACGATTGTTTATTTATTTACAAAGTTTTATTTATTTACAAGCAAGAGCATCACATTGACAACGGTTTGAAGTTATTTGTTGGAAATACTTAGGAAATTCAATTTTAGAGGAGGGGCAGAGAGTTATGACTTTCATGAAGCTAACATTGACAACGGTTTGAAGTTATTTGTTGAAAATATTTAGGAAATTTAATTTTAGCGGAGGGGCAGAGAGTTATGACTTTCATGAAGCTATTTTCGGGCAGCTAGCTTCATGCACCGCGAAGCAACTTTCGCCCACTGCGGCACTGATTTTGGGGAGCTACCTATTTCAGAGACTTAATGAATAATATTCACTCACGGCAAAAATAACAAAGTAGGTTTGGAGCAACACAATAAAAATTTAGTATTAAATTCTAAAACATGAAAATACATTCACATGAGGTTGTAGCTCATTCACCAAGTAAAAACAAATAACAAAGTAGTTTTGGAGCAACACAATAAAAACTTAGTATTAAATTCTAAAACATGAAAATACATTCACATGAGGCTGCAGCTCATTCACCAAGTAAAAACTAAAATTTCACGTGGAATAACATGGTAATTCACCAAGTAAAAACTAAAATTTCACGTGGAATAACATGGTAAAATACTATAACTGTTGTTTTCACGCACCCACCAAAATTTGCTCCACCATTTTCTCCCAACAACTTGGGCTCTCTTTTTCTCTAACCTCTTACTCTCTAACCTATTACAAAATGACTTTTACATTCATATATAACTCAACATACGATTTTACATTTAATTCATGACAGAGAAAAATAATTAATATGGCATTGTTGTTGAGTGTAATCAGAATTGCCCAGGTGTTCCTGGAGTGTGGGAAATAGTTGCTGAATGAATGCTTGCCCATATCTATTTACCAAAGTACATTGACTTCTTTAAATTCCTTGCTGTATTTCGGAATGTTTCACGCCTAGCTTCAGTCCTTCCATCTTCAAACAGAGACGCAACTTGCAAAAATACGTCTGACAAGTATGGCTATTTATTGCGGTGGTCGGGATTATTATTTCCAACACTCCCCCTTAATTATAATTGTCGTCGTTGACAATTCCCAAACAGTTTTTGAGATAAACAAAACTTTCACCTACTAATGACATTGTGAAAATATCAGCAAATTGTTCTTGTAACCTGCAGTGCTACAACACAATTTCATCATTGTTAATCAAATCTCTAATAAAATGATATTTAGCATGAATATGCTTGGTCCTCTTGTGGAAGACATAATTCTTTAACAATGCAATGGTTGACGTGTTGTCGTAGAAAATAGTTGTTGCTCCCTCTTGGTTATGACGAAGATCCCTCAACATCCTTCTTATCCAAACTACCAGACACGTTGCTACTGTTGCTGGACATATTCAGCTTCTTCTCTTGACAGTGAAACTATTGGCTCCTTCTTGGAGGCCCATGAAAGGCTCCGAAACCCAAATGGAAAACATATCCTGATGTGCTCTTTTTGTCATCGACACTAGCTGGCCAATCACTGTCAGTGTAACCAACCAGCTTGAAATCACATGTTGCTGTGTACAAAACACCATATTGTTTTGTCCCATTGACATACCTCAAAATCCTTTTCGCTGCTTGCTAATATGTCTCTTTGGGTGTCTCCATGAACCTTGACACCAAACTTACTGCATACATTATTACATTATATCCGACCTAGTGGCGGTCAAATACATCAAGCTGCCTATAATACTTTTGTATAATGCCGGATTGACATTGTTGTTGCAATCTTCTTTGCTCAACTTCAACCCTATGACTGTTGGAGTTGGTGCGGACTTATTGTTCTGCATTTTAAACCTCTCCAAAATTTCTGCCACATACTTTGCTTGAGAGATGAAAATGCCATTTTCTGTTTGCTTCACTTCTATGCCCAAAAAATATCTTAACAATCCCAAGTCAGTCATTTCAAATTCACTCTTCATGACTTGTTTGAAATCAGCGATGAGGAAATCATCACTTCCTGTAAAAATCAAATCATTTACATATAAGACGACAATGAGAATCTTACCTTCGCTCTCTTTGATGTAGAGAGTAGGCTCACTATGACATTTGACGAAACCATTGTCCAGCAAGTAAGAATCTATCCTGATGTACCAAGCACGCGGTGCTTGCATCAACCCATAAAGAGATTTCCTCAACCGATATACTTTGTCTTTTTTGCCTTCAATCTCATAACCAGGCGGTTGTGCGACATACACTTCCTCTTTCAACACTCCATTCAAGAATGCTGATTTTACGTCCATTTGACACACTCTCCATTTGTGTTGTGCGACAATCGCCACAACTGCGTGCATTGTCTCCATCCGCATGACTGGCGTGAACGTCTCTGTTTAATCTCTTCCATGCTGCTACTTGTATCCTTTGACAATTAGCCTTGCTCTGTGCCTTTCAATCTTTCCCTCAATATTGCTTTTGGTCTTATAGACCCACTTCACTCCAATAACATGTTTTCCTTTCGGAAGGCTCACTAACTCCCATGTGTCAATACTTTCTATTGCTTCTATTTCTTCCTCCATTGCCGCAACCCATTTTATTCTTTGACTGCATCTTCAAAGTGGAATGGGTCATCTACATGACAAAATAATGCAAATAAGGCATTCAGACCAGTGCTACTATCAACTCGATCTTGAAATTTATGAATTTTGGTCTTCTTGTGCTTGCTAAAAATGGGCTTTACATGTCACTTGGTGTCACGCTTCGCGGTGTGCTTGGATAAGCACTTGCTTGCCTGCATGAAATTGTCCTATTATTTGTTGATGGCATTGCTTGTTGCCTACTTTGCTGCAATTGAATAGGAGTAGAGGGAGTCATTGTTGAGGAATTACTTATTGTTGTTAAATGCTCTTTGTCCTCATGTGGTATGCATGCTTTGACATTTACTGTGTTTTCTAAACTTCCATCCCATGCTTCCTTTTCTATGAACTGCACATCTATGCTGATTATGACCTTCTTGGTTGATGGATTGTAGAGCTTTTATGTCTTGGATTCATCACTGTATCCAAAAAATATACTTTTCTCCCCATTTCTGTCCAAATTCATCCTTAACTCATCCGGGACATGTGCATATGCCACACATCTAAAACTCTCATGTGAGTGACATTTTTCTTTCTTCCACTCCATGCCTCTTCAGGAAAAATGTTCTGGACGCTTTTGGTTGGATATCTATTCAAAATATATGCTGCACAAGCGACAACTTCAACCCAATAGTCATCTTCCAAATGCGTTTCCTTCAACATACTCCTTGCCATCTCCATAATGGTCCTATTCTTCCCTTTTTCCACACCATTTTGCTGCAGTGTATATCTTGTTGTAAATTTCTTGTGAATTCCATGCTCCTTGCAAAATTGAAGGAAGTCACTTGAGATGTATTCTCCACCTCTGTCAGTCCTAAGGACTTTGATGTAGTGTCCACTTTGGTTCTCAACGAGAGCCTTAAACACTTCACTTTTCTATTTTAGGGGATAGACCCATGTCTTCCTTGTGTAGTCATCTATGAAGGTCAATACATAGTGGTTGCCACAAATTGATGGTGTCTGCATTGGTCCACATAAATCTGAGTGGACAATCTCCAAAGGTGCCTTTGCCCTCACTAAATTTCCTGTTGGAAATGTCTCTCTATGTTGCTTGCCCAAGATACATCCTTCACATATGTTTTCTGGTTTTTCTATGAGTGGTAAACCCTTCACCATGTCTTTCCTATGCAACAAATTCAAACCTCCAAAGTTGAGATGTCCAAATCTCAAGTGCCATAACCAGTTTTCATCTTTTACCTCTGCTTGAAAATTTACTTGTGTGACAACTGCCTCTTTTCTTCCATCTTCTTGTGAGTTCATAGATAGTTTTTGTTGTGCACCTTCTTTCTGCAAATCTGATATTATTTTTAGGGGAAACATTCTATTGTTTGTCATCTGAACCTTTTCAATCATTGGCTTGTTTGGAGGCCTATCCAAAATTCTGCACACATCATTTTTGAAGAAGACATTGTAGCCTTTCTGCATGAGGTGTCCAATGCTCATGAGATTATGTTTCAGACCGGGGACAAAGTAAACATCTGATATGCATTTCTTCTCCCCCTTCCTTGTTAGGATATTAACTCTTCCTTTCCCCATGAGAAAGACTTTTCTATCAGTCCCTAATGTCACTTCAGATTTCACACTTTCATCTAGATCAGAAAACATTTCTATGTTTCCTGACATGTGGTTGCTACACCCTGAATCTAGATACCATATATCACTCTGTTTTTCTTGTGCTACATTACAAGCTAAAAACATGCTATCATTGTTCTTATTTTCTCTTGTGAAATTTACACTTGGTTTGTTACTAGTATCATATTTCTTCTTTGTACATTCATTTGCATAATGACCATACTTCTTACAATAATGACATTGAACTTGAGATTTATCATACCTCTGACCTTGTGCTTGATTTTGGCTTGGGCCTTGACTTGCATTTTGATTGTTGCCTCTTCCATTTGAGCTTGAAAGGATGCTTCTTTCCTCTGTGTGGGCTTCTTCCTCTTCCTCTAGCATATGATCTTCCTATGCCTCGACCTTGACCAAATGATACTTGTGTCTTGAAGGCATGCTCCAATGAGGAGCTTGTTGCTCTGTTCAGTCTATGTGCATGAGAAATCAGTGATGCATTAACTCATCCACTGAGAACTGTGAGAGATCCTTTGTCTCTTCTATGGCCACAACAATGGCGTCAAAGCTTGTTGGAAAACTTCTCAAAGCTTTCTCAACTATTCCTCTTTCGTTGAATTAAGGCTTCCGTGATCCATAATAGTTTTAAGAAGGGTTTTGGCGTAAATCACATGTAGAAAAAAAATTTCGACGCGTTTCGAACCAACCAGTCTGGTTCATCGTCAGGACAAGTTGAAGAGTTAGATCATGGCTGCATATTAAATAGGGAGAGCAGATTTGAGTAACCAGCCCACTTACATGTGTAAAAAACGAGTCTATATTCTTAGACTCCTTCATACAAAGTGTTTCAAATCTCTCCTCAACATTTGCAGTTTTGTTGTCTTGCCTTTTGCCATGCCTTGTTAGGCTGTCTGGAGGGTGTCCAATGCTTGCTTGGACTTCGTTGTTGCTGCAACCCTTGGGAAAATACTTTCATGAGCTTCTTGGAAAATATAAAACAGGGCTTTTGAATCCTTCTTCTTGTTGTCCCTTAACACATCTTTTTCTTGTTGAGATAAGCCATTGTATGCTACTGCATCTGTTGGTTCTTGAAAACCATTCTCCACCAAATCCCAAATGTCTTGAGAAGAAAATATGGCCTTCATTGTAATAGCCCAATAATCATAATTTTTGCCATTAAACTGAGGTATTTGAGGATTAGTCAAACTTGTTCTTGATGTTGCCATTTCTGAGCCTAAAAAAAAACTTTCTACCTACTGTACTTTCTACCCCTCGGTAAATATGCTAAAAATAATCTACCCTCAAAACAATTCTTACTGCTAGTAAAAACACTTGTTTTTACACTAACAATATTTAACCCGCTCTGATACCAAGTTAGAAATATTTAGGAAATTTAATTTTAGTAGAGGGTCAGACAGTTATGACTTTCACAAAGCTACTTTTAGGCAGCTAGCTTCGTACATCGCAAAGCTACGCAGCTAGTACATCGCAAAGCTACGCAGCTACCTTCTCGCATCGCGGAGCTATTTTAGAGAGTTAATGAGTAATATTAACTCACGGCAAAAATAACAAAGTAGATTAGTATTAAATTATAAAACATGAAAATACATTCACATGAGGCTGTGGCTCATTCACCAAGTAAAAACTAAAATTTCACGCAGAATAACACACAGTGAGACACTGTAACTATTGTTTTCACGCGCCCAAAATTTTCTCCACCATTTTCTCCGAGAGAGTTGCGCTCTCTTTCTCTCTAACCTATTACAAAATTACTTTACATTCATATATAACTCAACATACGATTTTACATTTAATTCATGACATAGCAAAGTAATTAATATGATATTGTTGTTGAGTGTAATCAAAATTGCACAGGTGTTTCTGGAGTGTGGGAAATAGTCAATGAACAAATGATTGCCCACATCTATTTACCAAAGTACATTGACTGCTTTAAATTCCTTCCTGCATTTCAGAATGGTTTACACCGGGCTACAGTCCTTCCATCTTCAAATAGAGACACAACCTGCAAAAATACGTCTGACAAGTATGGTTGCGGTCAGGCTATTTATTGCGGTGGTTGGGATTATTATTTCCAACACCAATAACTCGACTTTTATCAATTTAGGTAGAGTGTAAATGAATGAGTAATGATAGTTTCCCTCCTCGCCTTTTTAAAACCAGAAAAAGGGGCACATCCCCAAACGAGTTCCCTCCAATTATATTTATACCTATCACAACTCGTCATGAACGTCAATTAGTAATGTGTAATTATATGGTGTTAATAATTTCCCAAACAGTAATATTAACGCCCTAAAATCACTTGACACCAACTGGGTTTCACAAAATGTTTAAGTATATATGGTCAAGCAATTCATAAGAACTTAGTTGAGTATAATATGTTGTGATTGTAGACAACCGATTAACAATGTTTAGATTAGAAAAGAGGGCACGACCCAAAAAATCTTCATAAAATTATGTGTGTAAGTTGTTTCATGAAATACCGATTGTGGTAATTATCTATATGGACCATTCATAATCTAGCCAAAGATAGAAACGTGCCAATGTGCACAAGATATTGATATGAAAAATTGTCCATGAGATGCCACCTAACTTTGGCAACTATTTACACAAACTATTCAAATTTTTAACAAAGGAATGTAACTTGCTTTCCCAATTAATGAAATTTGATATATAGTACAATATGACAAGGAAAACAGTAGCATATTAAATCTATACATATATAACTACTAGGTAAAGTTTTAAGCATTTTCTTTCACACATCGTTAATCAAAATGTAAGAAATACCAAATCATTACATACATGGATTATACTACTAGGATATCCTACCATTTAATGTAGTAGCTCCTTAGCCCAATCACACAAAATATGTACAACATAGTCTACTTCATTATTCAATACCTAATAAAATAATGTAGCCATAATACATACAATAAAATAGCAATAACATAGTTAGTCAAATACACATAACCATACATAGTCGAACATATCTAAATGCCTCAACGATTTATTCACCACATAGATAGATTAAGGATTTGAACATTTAGGCATGATTTCATATAAGCGCATACATGATATCTATAACTCAACATTCACAACTAACTAGCCTAGACCACATTACTTATTTGGATGGTTTTATCAAGAAAATGAAAGAAGGATTTTTTCTCTTTTCCCAACCATAGGCCAACTGCACTATAATTATCTTGCAATATACCACCTTTATGCTAGATCCAATGTGTAAGGAACTTCTTGCACATGATAAACTTACACTAAAGGAATTTGTCAATTTCGCAGGAGCCTCAAGTCACAAAACTCCACCATATTTTAGAGGAGTGAATTACTAGAGCATCCACCTTCACCAGAGAGCTCTGGTCAATAGACGAGTACCAAGTATAGAGCGATAGAACTAGTTAGTAGGTGTTAGAGAGTTTATGTATAGGAGTAGGGTGAAGAGAAACGGATGGGCATGTTGTTCCAATACACAATATGTATAGTATGAATGAACCCGTACCAATGTAAGATGATACCAAAGTTGCCTTAAATGGAGCTAGAGTAGATAAGATTTGATGCACTACTGCAAGGATAGAATTTTTAAGACATTTTTTTAAGACAAAAGAAAACTTTTGTCTTAAATAATCAATTTTTTATTTTAATTATTTTAAATTAAAATCTAGAATTATTTTATTTTCTTAATTTAAAATTTAAGACCAAAAAAATTGTGAGTGGAGTGATAAAATTTATGAAAAAAGTAAATCAATTAAGACAACACACTAATACGCAAGGGGATATTGAAGACAAATTCTTTTCATTGGTTAGATATTCCTTACTTGAACAAGAGTAGTTTTGTCACTTACCATGTGCCCAACGACTTCAACCTTTTGTCTGCAAAATATAGTTTCTCGGGGTTGAGCTAGGGTTATAAGAATCCTGAGAAAGCATTATCCGCCCAACAACAACCAAATTCAAAGAATCCTAAGAAGCGGTATCCTAAAAAGGATGGTCCTAAACCAAACAAGGGTCCTAAGCAATTTCAGTCTCAAAATGAAAAATCAATTCAACAAAATAATAAGGCAAATAAAAACAAAGGGAAGAAGACTGATAGACATTGCAACTTTTGTTATTGATATGGCCACTTATATTCCAAATGCTTTAAGAACATGGCAGCGTTGGAAGCAACAATGAAGAAGCATAACATCCATTTGGATCATTCTTCAACTTCAACTTCATCTTCAGGAATTGCAATTTCTGCATGTGGTTGTCAAGCATCTTGGTCTGGTTATGCACTAAATGTATCTTCTTCTTTTCATTCTCATGATTGACTCATTGATTTTGGAGCTTCTTATCACATGGCCAAAAACAAGGCCATGTTTACTTCTTTAAATGATTGCAACACCAAAAATGTATATGTTGGTGACGATAGATCTCTTATTGTTGTAGGGATTGGAATTGTTCATCTAGAAAATGGTCAATTTAATGATGTATTATGTGTTCCAACCTTATCCTACAACCTCCTATCTGTATATCAGATAACTCATTGAGGTGAATTTAAAATCATTGAATTTTCACCTCACGATGTTGTAATTAAGGACCTAAGAGATCCTAGACAGATTTTAGCTACTGGTATTGCTAATGATTCTACAAGGTTGTATACATTTAACAACTTTGGGTCATCAACACTTACCTCAGTATTTGTTGCTCATAATGATGAAGTGAGAAAACTTTGGCATGAGCGATTTGGTCACTTAAACTATTGCTCCCTTCAAAATCTATGTAAAGAAAATATGGTGACAAGTGTCCCTATGGTATCTTGTAGAGACGGTGTTCGTTCCGGATGTGTACTCGAAAAATATCATTGGGGTAGTTTTGAAAAACGTGCCTCTTGGCACGCCTTAGCCCCTTTACAGCTTGTGGATAGTGATTTATGTGGTCCACTTCCAGTTGTTTCATTCTATGGCTACAAGTATTTCTTAACTTTCTTGATGATTTCTCTAGACAAACTTGGGTATACTTCTTAAAACTCAAGAGTGAAGTATTCAACATGTTCTTGGTCTTTAAGGCCTTTGTTGAGAAACAATATGGACATCAAATTCTTAACCTAAGATCTGATAATGGTGGAGAATATGTTAACAAAAAACTCATCAAATTTTGCACTGAGCATGAAATTCAAATGCAACATATTGTTCCATATACTCCACAACAAAATGTTGTAGATGAAAGGAAGAATCGCACCTTAAAGGAAATGGCTAATTCTATGCTTCAATCTAAAGGACTTCGTCCTAATTTTTGGGCAGAAGAAATTTACTATGAAAATTACATAATAAATCGCACTCCTACCAAGGTTTTAAATAATTTCACTCCAGAAGAAGCATGGAGCTCAATTAAAGTAGATGTAAGTCACTTTCATGTTTTTGGAAGTGAAGCATGGGCCCATATTCCAGATGAGAAACATAAAGCTTTAGAACCTAAGAGTGAAAAATGTATTTTTGTTGGATATTCTGAAGATGTTAGAGGATATAGACTTATTCCACTTAAGTCCAAAAACGTTATGATTAGAAGAGATGTAAAGTTTGTTGAAAATATATCGGCCTACAAGCCTAGTTCAGTAGATGTGCGACCTCTCTCTATCCCTTATACTTCTGAAAACATTTATTCTTTAGATGATGACAACGAGGATGAAAATCCTCCCCCACCTTCTAAAGATCCTCCTTAGCTTCTCAAATGGGTTCATGCTACTCGGGATGCAGCAAGTGCTCTTGCAGGTGATCCTACAAATCAGTGATGTACACGTTGTCAGTTCGATAGAGCCTTTTCTTTACGGGCTCAAGCTTCAGCGAATTATGATCCTAAAACCTTTGCAGAAGCTTCAAGCCATCCGTATTGGTACACAACTATGAATGAAGAATATCATTCATTATTGACAAATGATACATGGAATCTTGTTCATCTTCCAAAGGGACAAAAACTTGTTAGATGCAAATGGGTTTACAGAACCAAGTTTGGACCGGATGGAAAAGTTGATAAACATAAATCTCATCTTGTTGCTAAGGGTTTTTGACAAGTTGAAGGCATTGACTATACTAAAACCTTCTCCCTTGTTGCCAAAATGAACTCTATCTGCCTTGTTCTTTCCCTTGTTGCCTCTTTAAAATGGGAAGTCCATCAGATGGATGTTAAATTTGCCTTTTTGCATGGGGGCTTGCATGAATAAATCTATATGGAACATCCTCTTGGCTTTATACAAACAGACTCCAGCCTTGTATGTCAGCTTAAGAAATCCCTTTATGGTCTCAAGCAAGCCCCTTGGGCTTGGTATGCAAAAATGGATAGCTTTCTTTTAGATATTGGATTTTCTAGGTGTCATTCTGACAATACTGTCTACTCCAAGAAAGCGAGTAAGTCTATTAACATTCTTGTTCTTTATGTTGATTCTCTTATCCTTACTGGTAGTGATCCCAACCTTATTAACCATGTGAAGTCGTGCCTTAAAAAGCAGTTTGAAATGATAGACTTAGGACACTTGCATTATTTACTTGGTCTTCAAGTCTTGCAATCCAAGGAAGGTATTTCCCTTTCCCAGTCCAAATATGCATGTGATCTTCTATGCCACTTTCACATGGAATACTGTAAGCTAGCCCCTTCTCCCTTTCAGTCTGCAGTCAAACTTTTAGTCACTTGTACTTCCCCTGAAGCTTATGCTACCTTATACTGTCAACTTGTAGGAAAACTTTTGTCTCTAATCCATACCCATCCTGACCTTTCCTTTGTTGTTGGCCTTATTGCTCGGTTTATGCAAAACCCACATGAAAGTCATTGGAAAGAAGCTAAAAGAATACTTCGTTATGTTCAAGGTACAATTTAGTTTGGGATTCATTAGAGTGCAGAAGCATCTCCTCTATTGGTTGGTTTCACCGATTCCGATTGGGCTGGTGACCTTGATCATTGGAAGTCTATTGTAGGTTGTGTGTTCACTCTTAGTTCTGGACCTATTACATGGGCTTGTAAGAAAAAAAGTGCCATTTCTCTTTATTCAGCAGAAACAAGTATCGTGGCACCGTAGAAGCTAGTAAGGAAGTCTTGTGGCTTCGTCATATCCTGTCAGAGTTTGGCTTTCAGTAGTAGCATATGACTACACTTTGGTGTGATAATAAAAGTGCCATTCAACTATGCAAAGATCCAATCCAACATCAGTGCAGCAAATACATTGAACTACACATGCACTTCATCAGAAAGATCATTCATGACCATGTTCTTGAAGTGCAATATTGTTCAACTCATGATCAAGTTACAATCATCTTTATAAAGGCTCCCACAGAGACGAAGTTTGCTAAACTTCGATTTATGGTTGGAGTGAAGGAAGTTGTCATTAAGGGGGGTAGTCTCTAAGGCCTCCTTCCTTCTCCTATTGTGTCAGATTTGTATATCCTTCAATCATATCCCAATTTGTTCTTAAGGGAGGATGTTAGGATATTCCGACACATAGGAAATAGTTAAGTATAACTTGGTCTAGTTTAGAGTTAGGTAAAGTGTGTTTCTTTACTATGCATTTTTGTAACTTACAATCTGACGGTCATGATATGTTCTAGAAATGAAGTGATCTGACGAATCATTCTCCCCTCGGTATTACCAACACTTGATCTGTGGCTTAACACCCGATTGGTCCATGATCTTTATTTAAAGATCATGGAGGGTCATTTGTAAGGTGATCGTTCATGAGAGAATATTATCTAAATTTTCATTCTTTTATTAATAAAATTCCTGAAGTGGTCACGTTGGCTCAGTCCATGGACTGTTTCCCTCTTTGAGGTTTTTAACCATGTCAAGAATATTGGTGTATTGATCTATGATCTGTTTGTGAGCGGTGTCCTTTGGTTTTCTGTCTGAGGAACTTACCCTGTAAATTCCTACATTTAGGAGGGATTTGTTATCCCTTCTATTTTTTTATTGACATAAATAGGCTTGAAAAATAATACTCAACAAGAGTAAAATGATTCATATGTTTCTAAAATGTTACTAGAAAAATATTTCTCTATGACTAGATCTCAGGTAGAGCTAATCTGACTAATATTTCACTCTAGAAAAGGCAATGGAAAGGTACTTCTGAGTAATTCTTTGATGATTTCTAGTGAAGATCTTCATGTGTTATGTTGGAAAATTTATTTTTGTGCAAGCCATTAGTTGCAATATGACTACCAAATGGGCTTCGTAATTGATGAAGATTTTATTAAATCATCATAACATGAGTGCTTCTATGTGTATTATTTTCTCCAAGAGTTACGCAAGAAAAGGGTTGTCAAATATCCAGGCCAAAACTAATGGAAGGAGCATCACTTACTATATACCCAGAATATGTTCTGACATACTTGGTTCACGTTCTTGGACATCATCCAACCTTCCCAATGGGAAGTGATGCTGAAAGTGAAGAAGTTTATGATCATTTTATATGTAGTTGCTATTTTATCTCTCAGAATTATTTTACCAAGATCGTAGTGACAGTACTAGAAGGATGAAATGGATAAATTATCATCCATTCTATCTATTTTCCATGAAAAAAAGGGAGTTGAAGATGAAATAGACAATTCTGTCACTCATAATCTATATTTACATTGTGACTTTGACATCATTATTTTGGAAAAAAACTCCTATGGTCATATAACTTAAGTGACACCCTTTCCTTCTCACTTTTAATATGTAGCATGTGTATCATAATTGAATGAGATGCAATATAATTTGAACCAATAGAACCATAACAATATCATATCACATGCATCGCCATCAAAGTAGAGGAATAGAGAACCATAGCAAGTATACAACACAAACATGACTATCATCATGTGTATTTCTTCTTGTCATAATTCAAAAAGGTACCTTTTAATAGGTTTATGTTTCCTAAACTTGAATAGTTCGTGATTTCTTGAGTCTCTATTACACTGAACGCCAACTCGAGTTTTTTCTTGAAGATTCCTAAGCAATGATCCATTATTATGCAACTACTTTCTTTTACGCCTGATGTCCGAGCAAGTTGTTATGCATGTGTCTTATACATTATTGATAGTAGATGCTAGGGACATAGTTGATGTGGTAGAGGATTATCCACAAGTATTTTTTATATAAAAATTTCAAGACATGTGTTTCACGAGGTTTATACAAGAAATCAGGAAGATAATATGGAAGCTACCTTCCACGCTTTCTAGTTGATGCGGAGGTATTCATAAGGATTTTATAGTCTTGGATTATTTCAAAAAGATAGTACTAGAAACAAACTTTCTGCAAAGAGAGGTTATTACATGGAAATGGGAGTATGAGTCATTGTTTTAGAGAGTATTTCATTAGATATATTGATTTGGGTTGTGACATGTGATTCGACTTAAGCAAGATGTATACTAGTGTTTGTTTTGTTTACTTTTGGGAATGTCCTATAGCGGCAGGTGTCCAAGGGTTCCCTTTTAAATATTGATAGTGATAATACCATATAGATATTTTCATAATGGTATAAAGGAAAGGACATATCTAAGCAAGGATAAAATAAAAACTTCATATAAAAGGATCATAAACAATAGGAAAGGAAAGGAGAGGATGTCTTCTCATGTGTGTGTTATAGCTGCCTCCAAAGTTTGGAATACATATGTGAAAGTGATAGGGATTGAAAATTAAAGGGCATATCTAGGCAAGGATAAAATAACCTATTATATGCCCTTTCATTTTCAGGTAAGTCCCTCGGTCTTATGTGATTTTATTTTAGAACAATTGTCTTGTCTCATATTGGTGGCCTTAAATCTTCTTTATCTATGGAATTTGAGCATAAAATAACTAAGATATCCACGATACTAACAATTATTCTTGGAATGGATGTTTCACATGATTCTCCAGGGCATGAAAAGCCAACTTCAATTTCAACTATGCTTAAATTGTAACATTCATTGGTGTTTGGTAAAATTATTTTGTAATTTTAACGTCTTATTTCATGACTTTATTAAATTTTGTTTGTTCTAGTTTTTCGTAGTTGTATAATTTGATCTCTTCCATTGTAAAATCCTGTAATAATGTATCTTCACGCAGTTGAATCTTAGTGTTATCACTAACAGGAAACCTCAGTTGTGGGGAAAAACTCTAAAGTAACCTCTAACCGCTTTTCAATTGAAAGCTATCTCTTTCAATTTCGAAGGGGGGTCCCTTCTATAACTCAGTCAATATGACTGGTTATGTACTTAAAACAATGACTAGATCCGTTGTAACAAGGCTTCAAAATTGTGGTAGGGTTTAATAGAATTACATTGGGCATGGAGTCAAAGATTTGGGTTATTCAAGAAAGTAAACTAAAAAAATCAGAAAGGAAGGTGAGATACTTTGAGATTTTAAATTTGCTTAAATGGAATGAAGAATAGGAGGGAATTGATATACTTACAATAGCATCAAAAAATGAGTTCTACAAAGCATAGCTAAAAATAACTATAGATGATTGAACATATAAACTGAGCATAATACATATGAGTTATGTTTATTTACTTTCATAAGTCGATAGAAGAACATACATATAATAACATGAAATGGTAAAAAGAAACAAAAAAACACATATCCAACATTTCTCAACACAAAAATATCTATTGCAGAATCAAGCTTCCTTCATTAAACTTTTAGAAAATATACAACGTATAAGTCTTCTAATAAAAAACCAACCCTTTTTCATTCTAAAAAGTTTGTCTTTATAGGAATATTACAAATTGTTCAAGATAAAAAAGTAATGGACATTAAAGCTTTTCATCTATCTATATCTTAATAAATCAAATAATCAAGGAGGTAATATATTATCACAAGTCACATTGATTAGGTGGCTCTCCAATTGATTGGGCGTTTTTTCTACAAATAGAAAAAATTAATTCTCACGAATTCCTTAAAAACAGGCTTCAAAGATCCATTCTAAACTCTCAAATCGTGATAGTTGTGTAAAACCTGAAAGAATTTTTTGTTAATTTGTCCATTCCCTCAAAAATTGTCTTTGGGTTTTTAAAAATTCATCCCTAGTTGTTCAGAAACTGATTTTTAAAACAATGGCTAAAACATGAAAAAACTAAATTGCAAAATCTTGAAAAATAGGCTTCAAATATCCCTTCGAATCTCTCAAACCATGAAACCTGTGTAAAATATGAGAGAGGTTTTCGTTAATAGGTGCTTTCAACAAAATTTTCTTTCAGATTTGGAAAATTTGTTTCCAGTTGTTCGGAAACAGTGCTCGAAGTTACTGCATTTTACAGGAAAAAATAGAGTAAAACAATGTTTTTTGCTAACATCTTCTTATTCAAAGCTCGTTTGATAAATTAGCACTCCTTCGCTGATGTGTGCTACATAAGCGATTTTCTTTGGACATAAAATATTTTAATTTTACATTTAGAGTTAATACTCGAGTTGTGAGCGTTTAATTGACCTTTTTTTTTTAAAATATGCGCTACTACTCTAGTTGTTAGTGCATTTATATTTTCAAAACTTACAATAATTATGATATTCTAAATTTCTATCTGTCAATGGTTCAACCTTGTCTTTTACAAATCGCTGCTAGCACTAAACTGTCAACGCTTTAGCATTGTTTTTTTACAAATTGGCATTGGCGTTAAAATTGTTAGCGCTTTAAAAATATTGACTAATATTATGATAACAACTGGCTCCATGGGGATGACATTGTTCATAGATGGCATCAAAAACCCCATAGACCAGAAGCCTATTTATTACAATATATTTGTGTAAACCAACACTTTAAATGACTTTATTTTGATAAGAAAACCACTTTCTCAATATTATTCATTTATAAACTCTTTTGGAACTGGAAAATAAAATAATAAAGTAAAACAATTTTTATTCTTTGATAACCATTTATCAAAACCTTCGATCCTTCTCCTCGGGATTCAAGTCCTTAAAACTTTTTATCCACACCTACAAACTGAATATTAAATGTTGAAAATTGTCATTCCTGAAATATGAAAACACACACTTCCGAAAGGGGTGATTAGAGTGCTGAGCTTATTCACCACACCTACCTACTCTTAGTGTTGAATGAATTTCCAAATCGGGAAAAATAAAAAACCCAAAGAAACCATGCAAGCAACTTGCTTGATGACTGGAGTTTTCTTTTACTATTTTGAAATATATATATATATATATATATATATATATATATATATAGATAGATATAGATATAGATATAGATATAGATATAGATATAGATATAGATATAGTAGAAAATAATATAAATAAAAAAAGTAATAATAATAATAAATAATTAAAAATAAAAATCTGCGTGCACTGATGACTCCAACAGGATAGCTAAGGGATCATGAAAAACATGAAGATTTACATCTTCTTGATGATCTACCAACAACAAGCATTATTTTCATGATTAGATGCTGGTTGTTCCTGTTTTATATCTTGATTCTCAACATCATTCTCAAAAAATATGGCAGCAGGTTGTTCACCATTCACATCAGAAAAAACCTCTATACATTCTTGAACAGGTTCAAATAGAACAACCACATCATGTGCATAAAAAACATTTAAAATTTCCCTTTCTTGTGATTCAATGAGACTTCTATCTTGGCCTTTAAAATTTCCGAGTTTGTCATTTCCAAGGTTGTAGATTCAAGAGTAGTTTCAGTGTCATTCAAGGAATTTAAAACATCCCTCTTTTCTTCAGTATTTCTTTACAACTCTAGGTAGCTATCCTCATGACTGGTTTCACTTCTTGGAGTTTTCATGTGTGCACTTTCAAATTTCTGATGTTCACCAGTTTCATCATGAGACAAAATCCCAGAAAATGACAGATTTAAAAATATATCTAGATGGTTATCCCTATCATTTTCTTGGTCGTTTGAAGAACGATGAAAACAATGTTGACTATCTTAATCTCCATATTTGTCACAAAAAGACTGACAAGGGTGTTGTACATTTTCATCAAACTCATGGGATGCCATATTACTGTCATCATTAAGATTCTACTCAATTTGATTTTTAGCTAGGGGATAGGTCACTATTTGTTGAAAACACTCCTGAGCTTTATGGAAACTAGTCTCTACGAGTTCTTCCTAATGAAAAGATATTTCAAATAGGGCTTCTTTAATTTCTTCATACATTAAATATTCATTATTAATGTCAATTCCCACATATTGAATAAATCTTCTGAAAGATTCACAACTATTCCCAAAAAGTGATGAAGATTGGGAACATTCCTTACAATTCTTATAGAAAACGGTTTGAAAATATTTAAGAGAATAAAGACTAGAAGGTGGAAACCTTTCATACCAGGATCTTGCATTTTCTTCTAAGGTTTCCATAAACATTTTCATCAGGAAATGTTTGTGCAATTCAAACCCTTTCTTTCATACATGCATATGAAATCTAATCAAATGAAGAGCAACATCATTGTCGTTCCGACCTTTAAATCTTGGTAGATAGGTCTTCCAATCTATGTGAGAAATACGATTTGGAAAACCAGTAATGTGAGAGAGATTAATTGGAGAATACCTTGCAGATCCATGATCCATCTTGAAGTAGTGGATTCACCGAGAAAATCTTCAGGCTACTGAGTCTTTGGGCAAAGGAGTCACGATGGATGTTCTTAACTTTGCACTGTTTGACAATTGAGTGGCTAGGTGAATGAAACACAACTCTCTTATGTTTGAAAAATGTTCACCATCAAAAATTAGATCTGAAACTTGTTGTTCTCCAAGGAAAAATTTCATCTTCGCTCCCCGAAAACGATGCCAAAATTTTATCACTTAGAGAAAACCCTGGCTATGGGGAAAAACTCTAAAGTAACCTATAAACTTTTTTGAATTGAAAGATAACCCTTTCAATTTCGAAGGGGGATCCCTTCTATAACTTAGTTAATATGACTTGTTATGTACTTAAAATAATGATTATATCTCTTCTAAAAGTGCTTCAAAATTGTGGTAGGGTTTGATAGAATTCCGTTGGGCATGGAGTCAAATACTTGGCTTAATCAAGAAATCAAACTAAAACATTCATAGAGGTAGGGTAACTGAGATTATTTGAGATTTTAAATTTGCTGAGATGGAATGCATAACAAAAGGGAAATGGTATAATTATAAGATCATCACAAAAATTATTTCTATAATGAATATATTAGAAAATCTATGGATGACTGAACATAAAAAATGAGATACTAAATATGAGTTATGTTTATTTACTCTCATTAGTCAATCAAAGAACATACATATGACAACATAAAAAAGGTAAATAGAAACAAGAGAACACATATCCAACATTTCTCAACACAAGAATATATGTTGCAGAATCAGGCTTCCTTCATTAAACTTTCAGAAAATATACAATGTATAAGTCTTCTACTAAAAAACCAACCATTTTTCATTCTAAAGAGTTTGTCTTTATAGGAAAATTACAAAATGTTCAAGATCCAAAAATAATGGATCTCAAACCTCTTCATATATATATAGCTTACTAAATCAAATAATCAAGGAGATAAAATCTTACCCCAAGTCGAATTGATGAGGTGGCGCTCCAACTAATTGGGCATTTTTTCTAAAAATAGAAAAAATTGATTCTCTTGAATTCTTGAAAAATAGGCTTCAAAGATCCATTTGAAACTCTCACACCGTGATATATGTGTAAAAAATGGAAGAGGTTTTTGTTAATTGTTCTGTTCCATCCAAACAAATCTTTGGGTTTTCAACAATTCATCCCCAATTGTTCAAAAACTTATTTTTAAAACAATGGCTTAAACAGGAAGGAATTGCGAAATCCTAAAAAATAGGCTTCAAAGATCCCTTCGAATCTCTCAAACTGTGACACTTGTGTAAAATAAGAGAGAGGTTTTTTGTTAATGGGCCCTTTTTCAAAAAAATCTTCTTTCAGATTTGGAAAATTCATTTCTAGCTGTTTGGGAACCATGACCAAAGTTAATGCCTTTTAGAGGAAAAAACAGAGTACAACAAAGTTTTTTGCTATCTTATTAATCAGTGCTCGTTTATTAGATTATCGTTCCTTCACTAACGTGTGATCCATCAACGTTTTTCTTTGGACATGAAAAAATTGAATTTTACATTTAGTGCTGATACTTCAACTATGACAGAGGATTCAGGCAGGGTGATTGAGTTCCTATGTACAGGAACTACTGATGAATGGGTCGTGACTTTTTATGGTCTGTAGAATTGACTCCATTGTAGAGTCAAATGACCTGGGACTATTATAGATGCATTATTATTGAAAATGGATATTGTGGGTATGTGCGGGTGGTTACCCTAGCATCAGTTTGGTTAAGTATGGTTATATGCCAGGACCCTGCACCATCTACACCCAAGATCTTTTCTATAAGAAGAATGTCGTCCTACGAGTGAGACTAATGATGAAGTTGGAGATTCAATCTCATCTTGATTTATAGTTGATAAACTAGTATCCATCTTGCTCCACACCTAAATGCCTTTTCTTTTTTGCCTACGGGGGAGGGGGAGGTCTATTTTCTTCTGAATGCAACTTAAACTTGGTGACTCTCAAGGCATGGTAAGGGTCCGCTACAACAAGAATAAGATATTACTATATTGGTTTGAGCTTTACATCTTAGGATGAACCTACCCAAATCCCCTTGTTCGAAAAGTCGCAGATTGACTAGGCAAAATCCCATGGCTACAAATACGGTCATCTTGGCACCATTCGTTTTTCCCTCTATGGCATTGTAAGACCATACATGAATGTTAACAGCTTATGCGTTGTCATAGACACTTGACATAACCAGCTATCTGATGTAATCATAGGTGGCGTTTTCAGTCCCCTTCACGATGGACCACCGTTTGGCACGGTTTACCCCAAGTACTCTGTCTCCTTAGATGATCCATACATCTATGACCTCTTCCAATCCTATATTCATCCACAAGTTTTTTACATGAAACGACAGTCCAAAATTATTCATCTTAAAACTTTGATCACTATCATTTTCAACAATGACAACATGCCTCCACTCCAGCCCCAAGTCCGTCAAACTTCACACATGGTAAGCGAGATGGAATCTAGTTCTAGTAAGTCCACAACTCCCATAACATTTGAGTGGACTGGAATCCAATATCCTGAACTTTGGGAAACTAAATATGACCAATATCAACAATCCCCTTTCTGGAAGATAACTAGAGAAATGTGAAAGGCAAGCCCATTGATTTCAATCTAGAATCATAGTCTTTTTGGTTACCACAACAAGTTTTGACAACCTTGAGAGAAAAGGTTACAAAGATGGTCCAGGACTATCCCTCAAGCTTTATGCCCTAAGGAACCGAGCTTGTTACAGAACACAAGGGGCAACATCAACAGTGTCCAGTCTGCAATCAGCTGATACAGAAGTTGAGCCAGGTTGCTCAACTCGACTGACCTCACATCCTAATTTTTTGTTAGCTTCTTAGAGAAAAAACCTCCAAAACTGTCAAGGTCTCTACAAGAGAAGAATCATATGTTCCTTGTAGGAATTTACCTTACGTTTCCTTCCAATAGTTTGAGTTGATGGTTAGAAGAAAAGGGAATTTTTCCCTTATGCCATACTATTAACATGTACTGCATCAGGTACTACCACAACACAAGTTAAGTATGAAAATCTACAGCTTGATCTAGAGTGAAAGACCAAAGTTTTTTTTCGCAGAGATGTCCTCAAGGTCAAACAAGCAGTCTCTAAAGAGGAAGAAGCATGTGAGAAACTACTAGTAAGACTCGAATTGCTAGACCACAAAGTTGTTGATATCTCAGTCCTAAGAACTGCCCATGCAAAGTTAGAACAACGAGGGACAACAATTTTATCCATTTGGTCTATCTAGACTCTAATCATAAAAAAATTAGGAGCCAAGGTACCCACACCAGATTATTCGGTGTTAGAAAAACCCACCAAATCTGTTATGTTTATAGATGACCCCAAACAAAAGCTAAAATGAACCTATAGTTTTAGTGTGGCTAGTCATGAACTATCTACTTGGAATTTTGGAACCCAAACAACAGAAGAGATGTTGGCACAGGAATTGATTGAAGAAATTGATGAAGCCAATTCAACAGTCTTATCTTTCTTGCAATAAGTGCAAGAAAAGGGTCCTCCTCTCATAGAGGCCCAAGTCAAATAGTTCATGGTTTATGTCAAACAGGAACCAGGAGACGCCCTCTCAGAATTAGAAAGGGTGAAACATCTAGATCGGTTTCAGTCATGGTGTTTCTTCCATGTCACTAGCCATTCAGGCCATGCCACATGAACCTGTTCTTTTCCCAATTTCCAGCCCAAACATGAAATGGAGAATTCCATTAATATCCTCAACAACCAGGCAGCAAAAGAATAGGTGGATGAACCTACCCTTTCTCCCTACAATATAGCTCAACTAATCGTTAATGGATTTGGTGGCCTTATCCATTCCTGGTGGCATTATGCCTCTACAAAAGGTAAATAATCCATCGTTATTCACATTGATCTTGTGGTTCAATTACTTATTGTTGTTTGTGCATAGTTTGTCAGCCTTACAATTGATGAAGAACCAGATCATTACTATGAACTGTTCATGTCTAACTAGTTAGGCAATATTGGTCTTATAAAATAATACTTATGCCAAATTCAAGATTGGATCATTAGATCTAAGTCCTATTAAAATGTTGCATACCTCAAACGATATATCCATAATATGCTTGGTGTTCTTCCCAAAGCCATCAACAAATATTTTGAGGAGAAACATCTCTCCTAAGATGGCATGACCCTAGTAATGGTGCGCAACCACAAAAAGAAAATCATCGAGGAACATTGTTTAGCCAAACATGTTATGACTGACTTCAAGGAGTAAAATAATATCTTTTCCAATAAGGTTTGCACAAAAGTTGGCCAGATGCCCAACTAGGGGAAGGGAATGTTTAATCGTGATTGCAAATGCTCTTGCAAATCCAGAGATGATACCAAGAAGCATTGGTTGCCAGAGTAAGTTTCAGCCAAAATCTTACAAGAAGCCATTTCAGTGTGGAAGCAATCCCTTCCAAAAGAAAATATCATTCCTAAGACATTGCAAGACACCATCAAAGTAAGTCTGATGTTACATCTATAACAAGGAAGGTCATTGGGAAAATGAATGCCCCTGGAAAGCTTCTAAGCTCAAGCTTGCGTCCTTATTTCAAGACACACTAGAACCAAGCATGTGGGATCTATTCTATTATGATCTTGATGACAAACCGTATGGAGAAAAAATAATATCCCAATAGTGACTTAGAGCCCAAAGAAGAAGATGGAAACCCCATTACAGGTTTTCATGAAAGTGATGACAATGATGATAGTTTGCAATCTTATAAATTTTGCATGTTTTCTATGCCTAACAAACGACTTGTAGAAATCCAAAAAAAACTTGCAAAAACACCATCATGGCAGTTGAATCTCTGTACGAATCTTCATAATGAGATCCAAAGCATTACAACCGCCATTACCACATTGAATCATCCAGAACCAAATTCATCTAGTTAGATGACGACTAAGCAAACGGGAAAGGATCTAGCCTATTCGGTTCCATCCCATTAGCATCTTGATGAGTGTTAAGATGACCATCCGATGAAGCACATAGAGAGACAACATGTCAAGTTTGCTTCTTGCAATTATTTGTGTATGTAGATTAGTGACACGCACGCAAAGATCAAATCCCTTGTCGTAGAGATCTAGGTTCTCAAAGCACAATTGCACTAGACTGAAAAAGAAGTTGTTGACTCCTCTGATGAGGATTTAGAAAAAATTGCAGCTATGACTCTCGATAGTTCAGAAAATCCTTCCTCTATCTCGCTTGACCCTAGTTATGCACAACAATCTAATTCCCTTGATCTGTCACAACTCTACCATGGTAAGTCACTCTCTCTCTCTCTTGCCAACCCAAGTTGTACATTCCCCTTACCTTTTGCCCCCCCGATTGTAAACCTTATTCATTAGATTGTTTACTTGATTCTGATGCCTAGATCAATTAAGCTCGACATTTTTCCATTCCTCCTTTTTAATGGGATAAATCACTGGAGGGTGGAGCCATTCAGTTCTATGTGTTCCCTTCCTCACCAAGTCATTGATTTCTCGGTCTCTATTGATCCAGAATTAAACAGGAACACAACAAATTACAGAGATAAACATAAAAATAGATATGCAGAGGAAATAATACTTCATTTCACTAATGTGAAACACTGAAATATGCTTACAAACAGTAACGGAAATAAACCAGCTAAGGCGATGGTAGTTTGTCTCTGAGAAGAGATGTGGTGGCTACATGCCTCTGAACTATGTTACAATGAGGCTCGAAGGTCTATTTATTGTTGAGAAACAATGGAAAACCCTTAACTTTCCAAAACCTAACCCTAGAAGATGAAACACCAAACTGTGGGCCCCGTTTGGGTAAATTGGTACATCAACTTCTAGTGGTCATAACTTTGGCATACGATCTTCGTTTGACACGTATAATAGCTTGTTAGAAAGATCTATCTGAGCACTACCACTTTGGGAAGGGCAACATCGGTCCATAGACCCATGTTGCTCCCAAATTTCCCAAAAAATGTCGTTTAGGGCCTCAAAACGGCTTTGGAAGTTCACGACCCGAAAAACTGCTAAAAATAGTAAGTTGTGCTACAATTAAGGAAACTGAAAATGCTGAGAGAAACAATGGTGGGGTTCCAGGTGGACTTGGAAGGTGGCCACCAAGATCCACCTAGATCATTCTTGCCCCCTTAGGAAGAAATGGTCCCCATTGCGTTGAGTTCCTCCATGAGCTGAGGAAACTTTTGCTAAACTTGGTTCCTGGTGAGCCACTTGCCTTGGTGAAGGAGTTGGCCTGCTTTGAAAACTCGATATAGTTGGATATTCTGTTGGCGAGTGTTCTTGATCTATGTGTCCATGATCCGATCAGTTGTAGCTTGTTCCATGCAATTTGGATTTAATTATGTAGGTGTGAGCTATTCTACAATGTCGGATGTGTCTAGCAATGGTGGAAAGTATGGCCGAAGGTGATCCACATTGAACACTGGGTGTGGGCCAAGGAATGGGGGAATGTTGAGCTCAAATGCATTGTCTCCCACATCCTTGGTAATGGTGTAAGGACCATATCGGAGTGGTCTCATTTTCTGATAGGCTCCAGTAAGGCGTTCCTTTTGCAAATGCAACTAGACTTTGTCGCCGACCTGAAACTTATGTGGCACCCTACCTTGATCATGTCGCTACTTGTACTTGGCATTTGATTTCTCCAAAATTTCATGGACCTGCTGGTGAATATGTTGGATGTGCTCAATGAAGCTGGTTGCCTTGTCTGTTTTGGACTATACATGAGCTGAATCTATGTGAGTAGCTGCAGGTGGCATGGCCACATCAATGGGGCATAGTGGCTGGAATTCCAAGCCCACCTTAAAAGGGTTGTGGCCAGTCGAGCTGTGAAGAGCTCGGTTGTAGCTGTGCTGAACATAGAGGAGGCTCTCATCCCATGTGCGTGGATGCTTTGAGTTGTACATGCGAAAAATGTGCACAATCATCCTATTGACAACCTCTTTCTGGCCATCAGCTTGAGGATGGAAGGCTGTGGACATAGTGAGTTTGGTGTCCGGCATTGACCAGAGATTGGACCAAAATGTACTGAGGAACCGACTGTCCCGATCTAAGATGATAGACTATGGGATCCCAAAGTGCACCCACACTTTTTCAAAGAAGAGTTTAGCAGTGGCTTCTGCTGTGATATTCTTCTTGCAGACCACCATAATGGCCATCTTTGAGAACCTGTCGACGACCACAAAAACACAGTCATTTCCATGCTTAGTGGAAGGAAGGCTTGACATGTAATCCATGGAGATGGATTCCCAAGGTCGACTAGGGGTAGGCAGCGGGGCATAGGGGCCTTGCTTCTTGATGGTCGGTTTGGAAATGGCACAGGCAGTACATGATCTGATGTACTTCCCAACATCCTGTCGAAGATTCAACCAATAGAAATAATTTTGCAGTATTGCCACTATTTTCTCGACCCCGAAATGTCTAGCGGCCCGACTGTAGTGTGCTTCCCAAATCATCTTGGCATGCTCGCTTGAAGGAACATAGAGGTGACCCAGGTGGCATAACAAGGCATCCTGGAGGTGAAAATCTGGAACATGCCGACCCTCCAAGAGTGTCTGGTATGTGTGGTCGAATTCTGGGTCACGTTTGTAGAGAAGTGGCCAATCAGAAGTCTCGTGCCCACAAGAGTTGAGCACGGTGGTTAACGCCATGATCGATGGTCGACTGAGACAATCTACAACATTATTGGTGCTGCCCTTCTTATACTTGATATTCAAGTGGAACTGTTGCAGGTATGTAGACCACTTCTGATGGTGATCATTCTGCAATTTCCCTTGGGTTTGTATGAACTGCAGGGGTCGGTGGTCTGTGTGCATGACCGTTTCCTTCCCCAAAATGTAATGCTTCCGTTGTCGGTAGGCCTACACAATGGAATACATCTCTTTATGATAAGTGGGATACTTCTGGACCATGTCTGAAAGTGTTTCAGTGTGATATGCCACTGGATGCCCATGTTGAGTAAGGACTGCCCCAATAGCATAGTCAGAGGCATCTGTCTCGACCTCAAATGGTTGTTGTAGATCTGGTAATGCGAGCACTGGTGCTGTGCATAGGTGATCTTTCAACTCTATGAATTCCTTTTGTTGAGATTCAGACAAAAATAATTTTTCTTTCACTCCTCCCTTGGTGACTTGACTCAAGGGCCATGTGATATGAGAAAACCCCAACACGAACCTACGGTAGAAGTTGGCAAGACCTAGAAAGTTGTGGAGCTCTATCAGAGTGGTTGGAGTTGGCCAATCCCGAATGACTTGGATCTTTGATAGATCCACATGCACCCCCTGTTCATCAATAATGTATCCCAGATACTGAACCTGGGTCATGCCAAAAGTTCATTTCTCTAAATTGGCACATAACTTGTGTTTCCGCAGTGTTTGGAGAACCTCTCGGGTGTGGTGGAGGTGCTCTTCCCAATGCTGGCTAAAGATCAAAATGTCATCCAAGTATACCACTACAAATGAGTTGGTGAATGGCCATAAGATGTCATCCATTAGCCTCATGAAGGTTGCAGGAGTATTCATCAATCCGAAAGGCATAACCAACCATTTGAGAAGGCTGTCCTTGGCTTTGAAGGCAGTCTTCCACACATCAGAGGGTTCCATTGGTACCTGGTGATATCCTGACTTCAGATAGATCTTGATGAAATATTCGCCCCCTTTAGTTGGTCTAGGAGGTCATAAATCCGCGGGATCAGGTACCTATTAGAGACAGTGATCTTGTTCAGCGCCCGATAGTCAATACAGAGTCTCCAAGTCTCATCCTTCTTTTGTACCAACACGATCGGGCTCCCATAAGGCGATGAACTCAAACGGATGTGACCTTTCTATAGGAGCTCTTGAATCTGCCTCTTGATTTCATCGTTCTCCCTAATGGAGCGCCAATAAATTGGTCCATTGGGTAGCGGCGCACCTAGGGTCAGATCGATGGAGTGCTTGACCTAACAGTGCAGAGGAACCCTTGCGGGGGAGGTGAAGATGTTGTCGTACTCCTCCATGACCTTGTCCATCTGTAGTTGTCGTGCGGAGGGGCTCTGTCTGGAGGCCGTGGCCACCGTCTTCTTCTTTCCTTGAGGGCGTATCATTAGGAAAACAAATTTTCGAGTTTTGGAAATGAGCTTACTGCATTGTTTTGCAGTAATCAAAGAGATGGTGGGAGGCGGTGCTACCTCTGGTATCCTGTACAACTTATTTCCCAATGTAATAATAACAGCACGGGGCCTTGATTCATACACAACATGTCGCTTCCACAAGTATGGTTGTCCTAATAATACTTCACAAACTTCAAGGGGAGCAATGTCACACAATACCTCATCTGTGAAGGGCTTGATGTTGTATGGAAGGTGACACTGTTGGCTCACGCGAAGATCCCGTCCTTGGTGAAGCCACCCAATGGTGTACGATTGTGGATGTGCTATGGTCGGTAAGCCCAACTGCTTCACGACCTCTGTCGAAATAAGGTTCTTTTGGCTCCCACTATCGACAATGAACTGTAGCGGGGAGCCCTTTACCCACATCTGGGAGTGGAAGAGACGCTCCTCCTCCTCTGGATCTTCGGGTTCATTTTTCTGTATCTTGGCGGTAGCAACAATGGCATTGGGATCTGCATCAATGATCTATTTCCCTTTGTCATTCCCCTTGTCGAGTTCTGACTTAGAGTTGGAACATGCATATGATTCTGGAACCTTTAGCTTAGCCACCAGTGATTTCTTGGCCCGACACTCACTTGTGTTGTGAGTGGAGCTCTTATGGAACTCACACCATTTTCCTGTGTCCTTTTTTGGCTTCGTGGCGTTGTTCTTTGCTTGTAGCTTTGGCGGGTTCTCTTGGGCTACCGCACCTTGGAATTTTCATTTGTTCTATGGTTTAGGGGCACCTTTCCCTTGCTTTGGATTCACAGACCCAAAGTCTCGCTTCTTTTGTTTAAACTTCTGCTCGACCTTGACAACATATCAGTATGTTGTGCTGAGCGAGGAGATGCTCAATAATTCTATTTCTTCCTGGATTTACTTGTGTAGGGAGCCACGGTATTTGAGTATCAAATGCTGCTCCGAATCCTTGGTACCAAACTTTGTTTGAAGGGTATGGAAAAGATTGGTGAACTCCGGCACGTCTTGGCCCCTTCCCTGCCACAGCATGGTCCACTTTATGTATTCATCCTCATAGCTTATCACAAGGTAGTATTGCTCCTTGATGGCATCCTAAAATGAATTCCAGGTGGTTGCGGCTGAAAATAGTGAGCCGGTACTTTCATCCTTCTGCTCACAGTAGGTTTCCCACTAGTCCTTAACGTGGGGGGCTGCTTTGAGAAGAGCGAAAACAATCTTTTCCCGACTCGAAAATTCATGAACAGAAAAATAACCCTCTAATAGATTTAACCATTTATCTATGGCATCTATGTTTATCTGACCCTTGAATATGGGGATTTCAAAATTAACTTGTACCTTAAAGGGCATGGCATTTCCAGAGTAGCTACTGGAAGCCGATGCGCCGCTTTTGTGTAGCCGCTGAAGGATTTGGGGAAAGTTGTCCATCATCGCGTTCCATTGTCACTCGAGGGCTTCTTTGAGCAATATTTTGATAGGATCTCCTGCCCCCTCATCTTTCTTCTCATCTGCCATGGGAGGCCGTCGGGATTTGTGAGGCTGGTCTTGCAAAGGTTTGACCAGTTCAAGCCCTAACTCCTTATATATCGACCTTGTTGGGGACATGCAAAGAAAAACAGAGAAAAAGAAGACCGCTCTGATACCACTGATCTGGACTTAAACAGGAACACAACAAATTATAGAGATAACCATAAAAATAGATATGCAGTGGAAATAATACTTCATTTCATTAATGCAAAATACTGAAATATGCTTACAAATAGTAATGGAAATAAACTAGCTAGGGCGATGGTAGCTTATCTCTGAGAAGAGATGTGGTGGCTACATGCCTCTGAACTGTGTTACAATGATGCTCGAAGGCCATATTATTATTGAGAAACAATGGAAAACTCTTAACATTCCAAAACCTAACCCTAGAAGATGAAACGCCAAACTGTGGGCCCCGTTTGGGTAAATTGGTACATCAACTTCCCGGGGTCGTAACTTTGGCATACGATATCCGTTTGATGTGTACAATAGCTCGTTAGAAAGATCTATTCAAGCAATTCCACTTCGGGAAGGGAAACATCAGTCCATTGACCCATGTTTCCCCCAAAGTTCCCAAAAAATGTCGTTTATGGCCTCAAAACGGCTCCGGAAGTTTAGGACCCGAAAAACTGCTAAAAATAGTAAGTTGTGCTACAATTAAGGAAACTGAAAATGCTGAGAGAAACAATGGTTGGGGACCAGGTGGACGTGGCAGGTGGCCACCAAGATCCACCTGGATCATCTATTTAGGCCCACTCTGTCCAATGTACATACTTAGAATTAGATGAAATCCCTGCAAACATCATTCTTGGATCTGAAATCTTTACCCATTTTTCCCCCATTTCAATTGATTATCAGAAATTATTGTTTACTCTTGCTATTTCTAGTAATCCTATATAGGTTCCCCTTAAGACTTCTTGTACATTCTATGTTTCCCATATATAGAAACAAGAACAACCAAAGTCTGCAAATGTCCCAAAGAAGGCACAAATCATTTCATTTCCCACAGCTCATCGACAAGATTATCTTAAATATATTTCCGAGAAGATAATCTAGTAATGTTCGCCAGACATCCCCAATGCTTTCTAGGCAATAGAAAAGTATGTGATCAATCTGAAATATGCAGATGATATCCAGATCCACCCAAAAAAAGCTTCAGCTACTTTGATGATTCCAACATAGTTGGATTATTTCTAGAAGGAGATTATTGATCTCCTTGAAAAGGGTTTGATCGAACCAGCAAAGAGCCCATGGGCTTGCCGAGCCTTCTATGTGAATAAACATTTTGAGATCAAAAGAGGCTGATTGCGCATGGTGATAAACTAAAAACCCCTCAATCCAGTGCAAAATAACATGTTGTATCCCCTGCCAAATCAAGAAACACTTCCATAGAATATGAAAGGTTGTAACATCCTTAGCAAATTCGACTTGAAGTTTAGTTTCCACCAAATCAAAATAGCTATCCAATATCATTATAAAACAACCTTCATGGTCTCACATGGACAATTACAATGGAAGGTAATTCCTTTCCACTTCAATAATGCTTCTTCTGAATTCCATAAGCGAATGGAATATGTTTTCAAAGGTTTAGATTGGTTTATCATTTATACAGATGATTTACTTGTCTGTCCCAAGAACATCCAGGAACAACAGAGGCACCTGTAGATTTTTGCGAGCATTGCGTTAAGAATGGGCTAGTTTTTTCCAAATCGAAGATGGAGATTGGATTAACAAATATAGAGTTATTAGGGTTGAAGTTCAAGTTTAATATCACAAATAATGCTGCAAGATCATGTTCTTCTGAACCTATAGAAATTCCCAGAGAAGATCCCTGAGAAAACCCAGCTGCAAAAGTTTCTTTGAAGTATGAATTACATCAAATGATTCTACAAAGGATATGCCCAAGACTTTGTCGTCCTATAGTAGCGCTTAAAGATGTCATCGATCCCATGGAATTCAACCATGACTAAAGCAGTTAAAAATATCAAGGAGAAAGTATAGTCGCTTCCTCCTCTAAAGCTCCCTACTGACGAAGGATCCTATATCCTTGAAATTGATGCATCTAATGTAGCATGGGGAGGCATTCTTCATTCACACATCAATGGCATCGAAGAGATATGTGGCTATGCCTCAACAACATTGCATGGAGCCGAACTAAACTATCCTTCAAGCCATAAATAGGTACTCACAGTTAAAATCAATATTGCAAATTTTAGGCTTTATTTGAAACCAGTAAAATTGCTAGTACGTACTGACCTCAAGATCATGCTTGGCATGATAAAAGAAAACCGTGACCCAGTAGACAAGCCCGGATACCTCAACTGCATAGTAGACCTCCTCACACACGAAACAATTGTCTAATCAGCTTGACATAAGCATTTGTGGGCCCTTGTTAATTTTCTTTATTATGTGTCTGATTCGGTCCCCATATGTCTTTGAACTTTAAGGTATGAGATAATGCAAGCCTGAATCTATAGTTGAACTAGAACTCACAGTCATGTAATAACCAGACATCGGATATGAATCCTATAAATGAGAGGCTGTGTCCCTCATATTATTCAATCTAAGTTGTTCTAGTTTATGAGAAATTATTTGGAATTCTCCTCTCCTCTTCTTCTCAATATTGATGTTAGATTATGGCCAGTTGACATAACTGAAGCGGATAAAGTATTAGTCACTCGACAAGTCTATAACATAGTTTCCGACCTGTGTCTGTAATCTTCTTCCACATTCAAGAGATAATATAATATTGGTGTTTAACTATAAAGAATTGTGCTAGAGTTGTCTTTGGTATCTTGCATCAATCTATATTTTTCACCTACAGGGGGGGAGGTCTGTGCTCTTCTGGATGCGACCTAAACTCGTTGACTCTTGGGTCACAGTACGGGTCCATAGAACAAGAATAAGCTATTACTCTATTGGGAAAAAAAGGAATGAGAAACAAAATATAACTTGGCTCTGATACCAAATGCAACTCTAGCACAATGTTTTGCAGTTAGACAACAATATTCTATTATATCTTGAATGCGGAAGGAGATTATAGACACAGGTCGAAAAATCTATTATAGACTTGTCGAGTGACTAATACTTTATTCACTTTAGTTATGACAATTGGGCACAATATAACATCACCCTTGAGAAGAAGAGTAGAAGAGAATTCTGACTAATTGCTTAAAAACTAGAACAAGTTAGATTGAATAATATGAGGGATGAAACCTCTAATTTATAGGATTCGTATCTAGTGTCTGATTATTACATGACCAGTGAGTGTCGATTAAACTATATATTTGGGTCCAAGTTGACAACTTGTGTTATCTCATCCCTTAAAGTCTGAAGACATATGGGGACCGAATTAGACACATAATAAAGCAAATTAACTGGGACCCACAAACGATTCTTTCAAGTTGATTGGACTACTTCCTCATGTGTGAGGTGGTCTACTACACAGTTGAGGTATCTGGGCTTGTGCTCAGTACCGAAGTTGTAACCATTGAGCCAAACTTCCCATCGTATGATGCAGACATTGTTGTTTACCAGGTCACGGTTTGATTTTATCATGTGAGGCATGATCTTGAGGTTGGTACATGCCATAAATTTGACTGGTTTCCAGTAAAGCCTAAAATGGGCGATACTCTTTTTAACTACGAGTACCTCTTCATGGCTTAAAGGATAGTTCAGTTTGGCTCTATGGAATGTTTGTGAGTTGTGGATGCATATCTCTTCAATGCCATTGTTGCATTCAAGAAGAATTCATCCCCATGTTGCATTTGATGCATCAGTTTCAAGGATATAGGATCCTTCGTCATAAGGGAGCTTTAGAGGAGGAAGTGACTAGACTTTCTCCTAGATATTTTTCACCGCTTTAGTCATGGATGAATTCCATGGGATCAGTGACTTCTTTAAACATTGCTGTAGGATGACCAAGTCTTGGGACTATCCTTTGTAGAATCATCTGATCTAATTTAGACTTCCAAGAAACCGTTGTAGCTGGGTTTTGTCGGGGATCTGCTCTGGAAAATTCTGTAGGTTCACAAGAACATGATCTTGTAGCATAATATTTCCATTTGTGATCTTCAACCCTAAGAACTCTATATTTGTTGATCCAATCTCCATCTTCGATTTCGGCAGAGCTAGTCCATGCTTAATACAATGCTTTCAAAAGATCTACAAGTGCCACTTGTGTTCCTAGATGTTCTTGGAGCAGATAAGTAAATCATTTATATAAATGATCAACCAATCTAAATCTCTGAAAACATATTCCATTCGCTTATGGAATTTAGATGTAACATTCTTTAAGATGAAAGGAATTACCTTCCATTGGTATTGTCCATGCAAGACCACGAAGGCTATTTTGTAATGATCTTGGAAAACTATTATGATTTGGTAGAAACCGGACTTCAGGTCGAATTTGCTGAAGATGTTACAACCTTTCATCTTTTGGAAAAGTGTAGCTTGATTTGGCACAAGATACATCATGTTATTTAGCACTGCATTGAGGGGTTTGTAGTTGATCACCATGCGCAGTTAACCTCTCTTGATCTCGGAATGTTTATTCACATGGAAGGCTTGGCAAGCCCATGGGCACTTTGCGGGTTCGATCAATCCCTTTTCGAGGAGATCGAGAATCTCCTTCTGGCAATAATCCAACTCTCTTGGACTCATCAAAGCAACTGATTCTTTTTGTGGGCAGATCTGAATATCATCTACATATGGAAGATCGATCACATACTTTCCTCTTTCCAAGAAAGCATTGGGGATGTCCGACGAACATTGTTGTATTATCTTCCTGTAAATATATTTCAGATAATATTATCGATGAGCTGTGGAAAACGAAATGATTTGTGCTTTCTTTTGGACATCTATAGGGTTTGGGTATTTTTTTCTGTATATGGGGAATAAAGAATGTACAAGAAGTCTTAAGGGGAACTTGTACAGGCTTACCAAAAATAGTAAGAGTAAATAATAATTTATGATAATCAATTGAAATGGGGGACCAACGGGTAAAGAACTCAGATCCAAGAATGATGTTTGTAGGGATTTAATCTAATTATAAGAAGTTACATTGGACAGAGTGGGCCTGAATAAAGACAATGAAGTCAATTACTTGGTGAGGAAGGGAAAACATAGAACAGGTAACACTGGCTCCACACTCCATTGGTTTCTCCTAATAAAAAGGAGGAATGGAAAAATTTCCAGCTAAATTGAGCTGGGCGTTGGAGTCAAGTAAACAATCTAATGAATAAGGTTTACAATCGGGGGGAAAGAAAGTAAGGGGAATATACAACTTAGGTTGGAAAGCGAGAGAGAGTGACTTACCAGGCTAGAGTTGTGATAGATCAGGGGAATCAAGTCATTGTGAAAAACCGGTGGTAGGTGAGATAGGGGAAGGACGTTCTAAACTGTCAAGAGACATAGCTGCAATTTTTTCTAAATCCTCATTAGAGGAGTCAACAAGTTCATTTTCAGTCTCGTGAAACTGTTCTCTGAGAACCTAGATCTCGGCAGCAAGGGATCTGATCTTTTCTTGCTTGTCATTAATCTTCATATGTAGAGAAGTGCAAGAAGCATGATTTTCATGTTGTTGCTTTGTGTGCTTGGCTAGATGGTCAGCGTAACACTCACCAAGATGCCAATGGGATGGAATCAAATAGGCTAGGTCCTTTCCCTTTTTCTTAGTCATCATCTAACTGGACGACTGTGGTTATGGATGATTCAATTCGGTCATGGCAACTGTAATGATTTGGATCTCATTATGAATATTCACATGGAGATTCATCTACCATGGCAGTGTTTCTACAAGTTTTTGTTGGAGTTCTGCAAGTCGTTTGTTAGGCATAGAAAACATGGAAAATTTATAAGGTTGCAAACTATCATCATCATCATAACTTTCATGAAAATTTGTAATGGGGTTTCAATCTTATTCTTCAGGCTTGAAGTCAATGTCATGATATTATATTTCTTTGGTCGATTTGTCATCAAGATCATAATAGAATAGATCCCACATGGCTGGTTCTAGTGTGTCTTGAAATAAGGTTGCAAGCTTGGGCTTACGAACTTTTTGAGGGCATTCATTTTCCCAAGAGCTTCCTTGTTACAGATGTAACATTCGAATGATTTTGAAGGTGTCTTCTGATGTATTAGGAATGATCTTTTATTTTGGAAGGGATTCCTTATAGGCTAAAATGGCTTCTTGTAAGATTCTAGATGAAACATACTTTGTGGTGACCAATGATTGTTGGGATGATCTTTGGATTTTCAAGAGCATTTGGGATCATGATTGAAGGGTCCCTTCCCCCAGTTAGGCTTTTGGCCAACTTTCATGCATATCTTATTGGAAAAAATCTTATTGTACTCCTTGAAGTCAGTCATAACATGCTTGGCTAAACAATGTTCATCGATGACTTTCTTTATGTGGCCACGCACCATTGCTAGTGTCATGTCATCTAATCAGAGATGTTTGTCCTTGAAATATTTGTTAATGGATTTGGGAAGAACACCAAGCATACTAGGACATACCGTTTAAGGTATGAAACATTTGAATAGGACTTAGATCGAATCATCTAATCGTGCATTTGGCAGAAGTATTCTTCTATAAGACCAATATTGCCTAACTAGTTAGACATGAATAGTTCACTATAATGATATGGGTCTTCATCAACTGTAAGGCCGAAAAACTATGCACGGATAGCAATAAGTAACTGAACAAAAATATCGACATGACTAAGGATGGTTTCTTTACCTTCCGTATAGGCATAATGCCACCAGGTATGGGCAAGGCCATTGGATCCATTGACGATCAGTTGAGCTATACTACGGGGAGAAATGGTAAGGTCATCCACCTATTTTTTCTTTGCCCAGATATTGAGGATATTAGTGGCATTATCCATTTCAATTTTGGGTTGGAAATTGGGAAAATACATGGGTTCCTACGACATGAAATGAATGATTACTGACATGGTAGTAACACTGGTTGTTATGACTGAAACTGGTCTGGATGGTTCACCTTGGGTAATCCTCAGAGGGGGGTATCCTTGTTCCCACTTGACATAAACCTAGAAATATTTGACTTGGGCCTATGTGATAGCAGGACCATTTTTTTGCACTTGTTATAAGAAAGATAGGATTGTTGAATTGGCTTCATCAATTTCTGTAGCCAATTCTTATGCTGCCTACTCTTCTGCTGTCTGGATCCCAAAACTCCAAGTAGGTTTTTCATGGCTAACCACACTAAAACCATAGGTTAATTTTAGCCTTTTTTGTGGTCATCTGTAAACATAGCAAATTTGGTGAGTTTTTCTAACACCAAATAATATGGTGTGGGTAACTTGGCTTCTAGATTTTTGATCATTAGAGTATGGATAAATGAAATGGAGAAAATTTTTGTTAGTCGTTGTTCTGAAACGTAAGGTAAATTCCTGCCAGGAACATACGATTTTTCTCTTGTAGATACCTTGACAGTTTTTGAAGTTTGTTCTCTAGGAAGTAGAGAAACAATTAGGATGTGAGTTCAGTCGGGTTGAGAAACCTGGCTCAACTTCTATATTAGTTGATTGCAGGCTGGGAATTGCTAATATTAACCCTTGTGTTCAGTAACAAGCTTAGTGCCTCGGCGTGTAGAGCTTGAGGGATAGTCCTGGACCATCTCTGCAACCGTTTCTCTAAAGTTTGTCTGAACTTGTGGTTGTAGCCAAACATACTGTGAGGTTGGATTGAAAGTAATGGGCTTGGATTGCACAATTCTTTAGTTATCTTCCAGAAGGGTGGATTGCCGATAGTGGTCGTATTTGGTTATTTAAAGTTCAGGATATTGGATTCTAGTCCATTCAAATGTTATGGGAGTTGTGGATTTACTAGAACTAGATTCCACCTCACTTACCAAGTGCGAAGTCTAATGGACTTGGGGTTGGAGTGGAGGCATGTTTTCAGTGTTGAAATAGATGACAGTCAAAGTTTTAAGTTGAATAATTTTGGACTGTCTTTTCATGTCAAAGCCTTGTGGATGAATATAGGCTTGGAGGAGGTCATAGATGTATGGATCATCTAATGAGACAAAGTACTTGTGGTAAACCATGCCAAAGGGTGGTCCATTGTGAAGGGGACTGGAAAATCCACCTAGGATTGCATCAGATATCTGGTTATTCCGAGTGTCTATGACAACACATAATCTATTAACATTCATATATGGTCTTAAAAGGGCATTGAGGCCAAAATGAATGGCGCTGAGATGACCGTATATGTAGCCATGGGTTTTTTCCTAGTCGATCTACGACTTTTCGAGCTAGGGGATTTAGGTAGGTTCATCCTGTGATGTAAAACTAACATCAAAAGAATGAATTGAAATATGAGAAGATGTAAAATATTTATAAAATGACATGTTATATACTTGAGTTGGTAGGATTGGGGGGATTTGCTAATTTGGATCTGGGTCTGTTTCTGAAATAGATATGGTAGATGTAAAACTTGAGAATTCTTTGTAAGAAGAACACCATTGTGTGAATGAGACCAAAAATGAAGCTGGAGCTTCAATCGCATCCTGAATTACAATTGATAAACTAGTATCCATCATACTACACATATAAATGTCTTGATTTTTCACCTACAGGGGGGTGGTCTGTGCTGTTCTGGATGCGACCTAAACTTGGTGACTCTCGGGGCGCAATACGAGTCTGCTACAACAACAATAAGATATTGCTATATCAGCAAAAAATATATTGAGAAACAAACTATAACTTGGCATTGTTACCAAACGCAACTCTAGCACAATGCTTTCCAGTTAAACACCAATATTCTATTATCTCATAAATGCAGAAGAAGATTACAGACACAGGTCGAAGACTCTATTATTAACTTGTTGAGTGACTAATACTTTATTCTCTTTAGTTATGACAAATGGGCGCAATCTAGCATCACTCTTGAGATGAAGAGGAGACGACAATTTCGACTAATTGCTCAAAAACTAGAACAACACATATTGCATAATATAAGGAACGCAACCTCTCATTTATAGGATTCATATCCGGTGTTCGGTTATTACATGACCAATGAATTTCGGTTCAACTGTAGATTCAGGTGCAAGTGGACAACTTGCATTATCTCATCCTTTAAATTCCGAAGTCATATGGGGTCCAAATCAGAAAAAATAAAGAAAATTAATTGGGGCCCATAAATTCTTCTGTCAAGCTGATTCGACTACTACCTCATGTGTGAGGAGGTTTGCTATGCAATTGAGGTATTCGGGCTTGTGTTTAATACCGAAGTCGTAACCTTCGATCCAGAATTCCCATCGCATGATGTGGAAATTGTTGTCCACCAGGTCATGATTTTATTTGGTCATGTCAGGCATGATCTTGAGGTCAATACGTACCAGAAATTTGACTCGTTTCAAATAAAGCATGAAATGTGCAATCCTCCTTTTAATCACGAGTACTTCTTTATGGCTTGAATGATAGTTCAGTTTGGCTTCATGGAATGTTCTTAAGTTTTAGCCTCATATCTCTTCAATGCTATTGATGCATTCAATAAGAACATGTCCCTAGAATGCATTAAATGCGTTAGTTTCAAGGATGTAGGATCCTTCATTAGTAGGGAGCTTTAGAGGAGGAGGTGACTGGACTTTCTCCTAGATAGTTTTCACTACTTCAGTCATGGCTGAATTCCATGGGATCGGTAACTTCTTTAAGCACTGTTATAGGTATAGTAGTCTGTTGTAATTCAGACTTTCAAGAAACCTTTGCAGCTAGGTTTTGTCGGGGATGTTCTCTAGGAAATTTTGTCAGTTCAAAAGAACATGATCTTGTGGCGTAGAATAATACTTCCATTTGTGATCTTCAACCCTAAGAACTCTATGTTTTCTAATCCAATCTCGATCTTGGATTTGGACAGAGCTAGCCCATGCTTAACAGAATGCTCACAACAAATCTGCAGGTTCCTCTAGTGTTCTTGGATGTTCTTTGAGAAGACAAGTAAATCATCTACATAAATGATCAACCAATCTAAACCTTAGAAAAAATATTCCATTCACTTCTCGAATTTAGAGGGAGCATTATTTAAGCCGAGAGACATTACCTTCCATTAGTATTATCCATGCAGGACCACGAAGGCTATTTTGTAATGATCTTGAATAACTATTCTGATTTGGTAGAAACCAGACTTCAAGTCAAATTTGCTAAAGATTTTACAACCATTCATCTTCTGGAGAAGTGCTACTTTATTTGGCATGGGATACACCATGTTCTTTAGCACTACATTGAGGGGTTTTTAATTGATCACCGTGCGTAGTCAAACTATTTTGATCTCAGAATGTTTATTCACATAGAAGGATCGGTAGGCCCATGAACTCTTTGCTGGTTCAATCAAACCCTTTTCGAGGAGATCAACAATCTCCTTATGGCAATAATCCAACTCTCTTGGACTCATCAAAGCAACTAATTCTTTCTATGGGAAAATTTGGATATCATATGCATATGGAAGATCGATCACATACTTTTCTCTTGCCAAGAAATCGTTAGGGATGTCCAACGAACATTTTTGGATTATCTTCTCGGAAATATCTTTCAAATCATCTTATCGATGAGTTCTAGAAAATGAAAGGATTCGTGCCTTATTTAGGACATCTGCAGGGTTTGGCTATTTTTGTTTCTGTATATGGGGAATACATAATGTACAAGAATTCTTAAGGGGAACTTGTATAGGCTTCCCAAAAATAGTAAGAGTAAACAGTAATTTCTGATAATCACTTGAAACAGAGGACCAACAGGTAAAGAAGTCGGATCCAAGAATAATGTTTGCAGTGATTTCATCTATTTCTAAGAATGTACATTGGACAAAGTGGGCCTGAATAGAGATAAGGAAATCAATGACTTGGTGAGGAAGGAAAAACATAGAACTGGTAATACTAGCTCCACCCTCCATTGATTTCTCCCAATAAAAAGGAGGAATGGAAAAATGCCGAGCTAAATTGAGCTGGGTGTTGGAATCAAGTAAACAATCTAATGGATAAGGTTTATAATAGAGGGGAGAAAAAGTAAGGGGAATATACAAATTGGTTTGGCAAGCGAGAGAGAGTGACTTACTAAGGTAGAGCAGTGGCAGATAAGGGGAATTAGGTTTTTGTCCACAACCAGCAGCAGACGAGATAGGGGGAGGAGGTTCCAAACTATCAAGAGACATGGCTGCAATTTGTTCTAAATCCTCATCAAAGGAGTCAACAACTTCTTTTTTAGTGTGGTTCAATTTTTCTCTGAGAACCTGTATCTGGGCAGAAAGGGATATGATCTTTTCTTTCTTGTCATTAATCTGCATATGTACAGAAGTGTAAGAAGCACGCTTGACAAATATCACTCTATATGCTTGGCAAGATTGTCAGCTTAACACTCATGAGGATGTCGATGGGATGGAACCGAATAGGCTAATTCCTTTCCCTTTTGGCTAGTCATCATCTGATTGGATGACTCTAGTTCTGGATAATTCGATACAGTCATGGCAACCATATACTTTGTATCTCATTATGAAGATTCGTGCGGAGATTCATCTGCCATGGTGATGTTTCTACAAGTTTTTCCTAGAGTTCTACAAGTCATTTGTTAGGCATAGAATACATGCAAAATTTATAAGACTGCAAACTATCATCATCATCAGAACTTTCGTGAAAACCTATAATGGAGTTTCCAACTTCTTATTTGAGCTCAGAGTCACTATCAGGATAGTATATTTCTCATGTTGGTTCTTCGTCAAGATCACAATAGAATAGATCCCACATGGTTGGTTCTAGTGTGTCTTGAAATAAGGCTGTAAGATTAGGCTTACGAGCTTGTTGGGGGCATTCATTTTCCCAATGAGATTCCTTGTTAAAGATGTAACATCAGACTGATTTTGACAGTGTCTTGTGATGTCTTAGGAACGACCTTTTATTTTGGAAGGACTTCCTTCCAGGCTGAAATGGCTTCTTGTCAGCTTCTGGATGAAACTTACTCTGTGGCAACCAATGCTTCTTGGGATTATCTCTGGATTTGCAAGAGCATTTGGGATCATGGTTAAAGGGTCCCTTCCCCCAGTTGGGCATTTGGCCAACTCTCATGTAAAGCTTATTGGAAAAGATGTTATTGTACTCATTAAGTCAGTCACAACACGTTTTGCTAAATAGTGTTCCTCGATGACTTTCTTTATGTGGCCATGCAGCATTGCTAGGATCATGGCATCTAAGGATAAATGTTTCTCCTCGAAATATTTTTTGATGGATTTGGGGATAAAAACATGCATACTCTGGATATATTGTTTAAGGTATGCAACATTTGAATAGGACTTAGATTGAATGATCCAATCCTGCATTTGGTAGAAGTATGCTTCTATAAGACCAATATTTCCTAACTAGTTAGACATGAATATTTCACTATAATGATCAAGGTCTTCATCAACTACAAGGATGGAAAATTGTGAATAGAGGGAAATAATTAACTGAGCCACATGATTTACGTGACTAAGGATGGCTTCTTTACCTTCTTTAGAGGCATAATGCCACTAGGTATGGGCAAGGCCACCGAATCCGTTGATGATCATTTAAGCTATACCGCATGGAGAAAGGGTAGGGTCATCCAATTGTTTATTCGTTTCCAAGCTATTGAGGAGATTAATGGCATTCTCCATTTCATGTTTGGGCTACAATTGGGAAAAAACATAGGTTCTTGTAGCATGGCCTGAATGGATGTTGACATGGTAGAAACACCAGCTGTTATGAATAAAACTAGTCTAGATGTTTCACCTTGGGTAATCCTCAGAGGGGGGTGTCCTTGTACCTGTTTGAAATAAACCAGGAACTATTTGGCTTGGATCGTTGTGAGAGCAAGACCCTTTTCTTGCACCTGTTGCAAGAAAGATAGGACAGTTGAATTGGTTTCATCGATTTCTCCAGCCAATTGCTGTGTTGCCTTCTCTTTTATTGTTTGGATTCCAAAATTCCAAGTAGGTAGTTCATGACTAGCCACATTAAAACTATAGGTCCGTTTTAGCTTTTGTTTAGGTTCATCTATAAAGATAACAGATTTGGTGGGTTTATCTAACACCAAATAATATGATGTGGGTACCTTAGCTCCTAATTTTTTGTTGATCGGAGTTTGGATAGAAAAAATGGAGAAAATTGGTGTCAGTCATTGTTCTAACTTTGCATAGGCAGCTCTTAGGACTGAGATATCAACAACTTTGTGGTTTAGCAATTCGAGTCTTGCCAGTATTTTCTCACAAAATTCCTTTTTCTTCAAAGACTTCTTGTTTGACCTTGAGGATGTCTCTGTGAAAATCATCTATGTTCTTTGATTCGAGTTCAAGCTGTAGATTTTCATAATAAAGTTGTGTTTTGGTAGTACCTGATGCAGTAGATGCTGATACTATGGCATAAGGCACGAATTCTCTTTTCTTTTGACCATCAAAATCAAACAGTCGGAAGGAAACGTAAGGTAAATTCCTGCTAGGAACATATGATTTTTCTCTTGTAGAGACCTTGACAGTTTTGGAGGTTTATTCTTTAGGAAGCAGAGAAAACATTAGGATGTGAGGTCAGTCAGGTTGAGAAACCTGGCTCAACTTCTGTATCAGTTGATTGCAGGTTGGACACTGCTAATGTTGACCCTTGCGTTTTGTAACAAGCTCGCTACCTCAGGGCATAGAGCTTGAGGAATAGTTATGGACCATATCTGAGACCTTTTCTCTGAAGCTTGTCTGAACTTGTGGTGGTAACCGAAAAGACTATGAGGCTGGATTGAACACTTATCTAGATGCCAATGGGATGGAACCAAATGGGCTAGTTCCTTTCCCTTTTTCTTAGTTGTCATATGACTGAATGACTCTGCTTCTATATGATTCAATGCGGTCATGGCACTTTGGATCTCATTATGAAGATCCATGCAGAGATTCATCTGGCATGGGTGTGTTTCTACAAGCTTTTGCTGGAGTTCCACGATTCATTTGTTAGGCATAGAAAACATGAACAATTTATAAGACTGCAAACTATCGTCAACATTAGAACTTTCATGAAAACCGATAATGGGGTTTCCATCTTCTTCTTTGAACTCAGAGTCCTTGTCAGGATAATAAACTATAATCTTTCACACATAACCATAGATAGGTCATTAATATGGTCAGATGTGGTTGAAATCAACCATATTGAACAATAATTGTCCTTGTGTTGAGCATAGTAATCTTGGGCATCCTTATGTTGATTGTATATTTTGAAATATTCCAAAAATATAATGGACATGAGCAAAGTAAACTATTTGACTTTTCTTCTGTTCGTTAGATTTCCAGAATATTCCAAAATCTACAATTGAGTTATGCTTAGGTGAGTAAGCCCTTGTTAACTAAATTTTGACCATATTCAACAAAAGTTTACAAGAGAAAATTATAGTCAACAATTCTCAAACATGAGAAACATGGTCAACCATACTCAACTATGGTGAATGACCATTTACCATTATAAACTATAGTCAACTCTAGTCTTACATAGTAAACTATACTCAACCATTGTTAACTATAGTCAACATGTTCAACCTTCGTCAACTGTAGTTAAATGTGTTGGGTTGTGTTATATTCTTTCCATGACTAGCCCATGTAGTTAACCGGGGGGTTAGAGGGGGGGCAGAGCTCCCCCTTTGTTGCATCAATTGCGTAGCAGGGAGGTCACATGTGGTTTGAGGGATTTAGGTAACCCCACTCCATGGGGTTCGAGGCAGTGCCCCATAAAATTTTAGTTTTGGTACCTATGTTAGGTTGGGCGGACCCACCTATGGTTTTGTGCATGAGTTTTGCACATGCTTTGGACGCGATGGTTTTCAGTCCATGGTATTGAAGGGAACATAATGATAAATCAAGTTGATAGTCTCGATTTTGGGATCTAGGAGAAAATCTCTATGTATATGTGTTTTATGTGTTAAGCTCTCGCATTGTTTATTTTCTATGTTTTAGAATTCATATGCAGGTACTTTTTGTACGGGGTTAAAACCTACATTTGGTATGAGAGATTTTTTGGCTTCAAGGGGACGACTTTATTGTTGAGGGCTTTTGCTCGGGCCTATGGTGGATCTTGTTCAGTGGGAGGTTTGCGAGATCGATTCTGGTGGTGAAAGAAGATGGCAAGCAGTGGAAAGATAGAGATTGAGAAATTTAATGGTGAGAGTTTTGAGTTGTGGAAACTCAAGATGGAGGATCTGTTAGAGGATAAAGATCAGTGGGTCATGTTAGATCTAGGTACTAAACCAATGGGAGTTTCCAATGAAGAATGGAAGAAGTTGGATCGGAAGGCAAAGAGCACAATATCAGTCTGTGTCTCAGATTCAGTATTGTTGAATGTATCAAGGGAAGCTATGATGAAGGCTTTGTGGGACAGGTTAGGGAATTTGTACCAATCTAAGTCTCTGGTATAAACTGTTCCTGCCGAAAAGCTGTATAACCGGAGGATGAAATATGGAGACTCGGTGACAGAGCATCTGAATGCATTTAATACTATGGTAAGTTAGTTAGCATTTGTTGATATTAAAATTTTAGATGAAGATAAGTGCATCATTTTGTTGTGTTCTCTATCAGATTCGTGGGATAGTCTGGTTATTGCAATACGTAGCATTGAAACTGCCTTGCAGTTTGATGAAGTAGTCTCATCCTTGCTGACGGAGGAGATGAGACAGAAAGGAGAGCTAGAATGGTGATGCCTTGTTTGTATGAGGATGGTCCTAGAATAGAAACAAAAATAAGTCATTGAGTGGGAGATCTAAATCTCCAGGAAAACCTATAAAGGTGGTGTATTGGAAATGCGAAAAGGAAGGGAACTACAAAAGGGACTCTAAAACTAAAGCTCCTGATAAAGGAAAGGGATCTGATGATGCTCCTTTTGCATAGGCGAAAACCACCTCAGATGAAGGTGGGGATGTTTACTTGGATTCTTCAAGTACACATGTAGATCATGAGGAATGGTTGATTGACTCAGGTGCATCCTTTCACTTCACTCCCCATAGAGAGTGGTTCTTCGAGTATTAGAAATATGATGGTGGTGATGTCTTCTTAGGGGATGATAGGAAGGCTAGATTCGTTGGTCACGGAAAAGTAAAGTTGAAGTTGTAAGGTGTAAGGGTTAGAACACTTCTGGGTGTCCTACATATTCCTGCATCGGCCAAAAATCTGACTTTTGTAAGCAAGTTGGAGGATGCAGGTGTAAAAATAGTGTTTGATAAGGATAACTGCAATATGGTTCGGGGAGCACTGGTATTGATGTGGGGATTTTGGATTGGAACTTTGTACAAGTTGCAAGGTAGCACGATTGTTGATGGGTGCAACTGTTCTATTGTTCCTGAAAGTGGAGCAGAAAATCTAGTGGTCTCTGGAGAGAAGACGATGCTGTGGCATCAAAGGTTTGGACATATTGGAGAGAAGGGCCTTCGAATACTTCATGGTAAAGGTATGGTAGAAGGTATGAGTAATAGCTCTTTGGATTTTTATTTCTGTGAAAATTGTGTATATGGGAAGCAGAATTGGGTGAGCTTCCCCTCTGGTGGCAAGAGGGTGAAACATATATTAGAGCTTGTGCATAGTGATGTGTTTGGACCTATGAAGGTTCCATCACTGGGTAAGTTTGTGTACTATGTATCATTTATAGATGACTTCTCAAGGAATACATGGATATATTTCCTTAAGAAGAAATCTATAGTCTTTGACAGATTTAAAGAGTTCAAGGCTCTGGTGGAAAACGAGACAGAGAAGAAGATAAAGGTGTTAAGGACAGATAATGGTAGAGAGTTTTGCAGTAAGGAATTTGAGGAATTCTGTAAGAAGTTTTGTATAGCACGGCCGAAGAATACTCCATATACACCTCAGAAAAATGGAGTTGCAAAAAGAATTAATAAGACATTCATGGGAAGGGAAAGAAGCATGCTCAGTGATGCCAGGTTAGGACAAGAATTTTAGGCAGAGGTAGTGGAGACAACATGTTACTTGGTCAACAAATCACCTTCATGAGCATTGGAGGATAAAACTCCACAAGAGGTATGGACTGGTAAGAAACCCGCTCTTTCACATCTAATGGTATTTGGATGTGATGCATATGTACATGTTCCAAAGGAGAAACAAACCAAGTTGGATATTAAATCTGAAAAAGTGCATCTTTATTGGGTATAAGGATGGTTTAAAGGGTTATAATCTTTGGAACCCAGTGACAAGGAAGGTTGTGTATAGCCGAGATGTGGTGTTCAAAGAGGTGAGAGATGTTATTAAACATGAAGTCCAACCAAAGGAACCCGAGAAGATAGAGTTTGAGCTAAATGAGGAAGAATCAGAATCTACAGTAGAGGAGGAATCAGAAGATGAAGAGCCAAAAAATCTGGGTGTGAGAAGATTAGTTCGAGAAAGAAGGCAACCAGAACGGTATAGTCCATCTGCCATATGTTAAAATTTTGCTTATCTATTACTGATGATGATCCCAGAACTGTGAAGGAAGCAATAGATTCAGAGGATGGAAAACTCTAGAAAGAGGCCATGGTTGATGAAATGACATCTTTGCACAAAATGAGGATCGGGATCTGGTAGATTTGCCGGTTGGAGTGAAATCCATTGGCAACAAATGGGTGTTCAAGAAGAAGACAAATGCAGAAGGAAAGGTGGAGAAATACAAAGCTCAGTTGGTAGAAAAAGGTTATTCCCAGGTGCCGGGAAGTGATTTTGGTGATATTTTTCCTCCTGTTGCCAAGGTAACTTCTATTAGATTACTTTTATCTGTTGCTTCTGCTTTTGATTTTGAGGTAGAACAGATGGATGTGAAGACAAAATTTCTTTATGGGGATCTGGAAGAGGAAATCTACATGAAGAAACTTGAAGGCTTTATAGTGAAGGGTAAGAAAGAACTGGTATGCAAGTTAAAGAAGTCTTCGTATGGGTTAAAACAATCACCAAGGATGTAGTATCAGAAATTTGATACAATTATGTTGGGACTTGGCTTCACCAAAAGCAAAGTAGATCATTGTGTGTATTTTAAACTAATTGGTGACCGCGTTATTTATTTGGTCTTGTATGTGGATGATATGTTGTTGGTTGGAAATGACAAAGAAATTATCCAGTATTTGAAGACCCAATTATCCTCCAAATTCGACATGGAAGAGCTTGGTGCTGAAAACTATATTTTGGGCATGGAAATTAAAAGAGATCGGGCAAAGAGGAAGCTCTGGTTAAACCAGAGGAAGTATGTCAAGACAATATTGTAGAGATTTAATATGCAGGATAGTAAACCGGTGAAGGTTCTTATTCCTGTAGGTGTAAAGTTATATGCTGAGCAGTGTCCCAAGACACAAGAAAAGGAAGAGGGCATGTCCCTTGTTCCATATGCAAGTGCAGTCGGTAGCCTGATGTATGCAATGGTCTATACTAGACCAGACATTGCACATGCAGTGGGAATATTGAGCAGGTTTATGTCAAAACCAGGAAAGGAGCATTGGACAAGAGTGAAGCGGGTTTTTCAGTATTTGTGTGGAACTAGTGATTATGGTTTGTGCTACCAAGGAAGACCAGGATTGGATAGAGTGTTGGATATTTGTGGCTTTGCTGATGTAGATTGGGATGGATATCTAGATGAGAGAAGATCTACAAGTGGGTAAGTGTTTGAGCTATTTGGAGGTGCAGTTAGTTGGATGAGTAAGAAACAATCTATAGTGGCACTATCAACTACAAAGGTAGAATACATGGCAGCCACTCATGCAAGCAAGGAAGGAGTTTAGTTGTAGAGATTGTGTTCAAGTATGGGGTTAGTAAAGGGAGCTATAGGGATAGACTGTGACAACCAAAGTGAAATTTTCTTGGCAAATAACCTTGCATATCATTCAAAGACAAAGCACATTGATGTTCAGTATCATTTTTTGAGGGATATGATAGAAGACAAAAAGGTGTCACTGATAAAGGTGGACACTTTGAAGAATACGGCAGATGCATTGGCAAAATCTGTGAGCTCTGAGAAGTTCTCTTGGTGTCAATGGGCGTTGCAGGGCTAGATAAATGACTAAGATCTCTTGTGGCCCCCTGTGGAAAGAAAACAACAAGTGGGAGAATGTTGGGTTGTGTTATATTCCTTCCACAACTAGCCCATGTAGTTAACCAGGGGTTAAAGGGGGGCAAAGCCCCTCCTTCGTTGCGCCAATTACGTAGCGAGGGGGTCATAGGGGGTTTGAAGGGTTCAGGTAACCCCATTCTATGGGTCCAGGGCGACGCCTCGGGAAATTTTGGTTTTGGAACATATGTTAGGTTGGGTGGACCCACCTATGGTTTTGTGCATGATTTTCGCACATGTTTTTGGATGCGGTGATTTTCTGTCCATGGTTTTGGATGTGATGGTTTTCGGTCCATGGTATTGGATGCTTCAGCATGTATAAATATGTATTATAACATTGAAATGAACATAATGAAAAATCAAGCTAGTAGTCCTAGTTTCAGGATCCATGGGAAAATCTCTGTATATATGTGTTTTATGTGTTACGCTCTCGGATTATTTATTTTCTGTGTTTTAGAATTTGTATGCAGGTAATTTCTATATGGGTTAAAACCTACAAAATTTGGATAACCATGTCCAACCATATTCCATCGTAGTCAACCAAAATAAACATTTTTTAAACATAGGATGAATATAGATAACTATGGTCTACCATGGATCTACTGATCATACCCAAACATGTAGGACATTAACATAATTATGTTATTAAAAGTGACTAATATACATAAATCCATACTATTCATTTATTAGAAAGAAAACATAATATAATATATAATATATAACAAATATTTCTAATAATATATTAATTCTAATTTTTAAATTTAAAAGTAATGTAAAAATATGCATTCATAAGTTTTCGTAACAAAACAAGAATCCCCACCAATAATTTAAATTCAAATGTACATTTATGAATCATTAAAATTGTGGTATTTGGTTTTTCACTTTTTCAAAAGAGAGATATACATAAATATCAATCTAGATCCATCTTATTTCCATATCTACCAAGTGCTAAGAACGATTAAATCTATTTTCACTTTAAAAGAGGTTTAAAATGGATCTACCATGATTTAATTATTAATTATAATTAATTATAAATATCATTATTAATCTTATTTTATTATTTCTTGTTTCATTATTTCAATTTTATATAATTTGACAAAGTCAAAATGTTTTATTAATAATTGTAATTATTAATTACTATTTTTTATTATTTTTTTGAACTTTTTAATGTAATTTCACAGAGTCATAACGATACATGGGACATTAAAACATCTCTATGGTATTGGGCTAAGAGCATTGGTCAATGCAATAAAAACAACACTTATAGAGAAAATGACCCTTTTCGCTTGAATCATAAGATACAATTTCGAGCAAGATTGTGATTTTTTGTTGTTTAAAGTGTATTTTTGAAAACATAAAGAAATTCAATTTCCTAAAAAACTTTGCACTAAAATTCTATAAACTAGCACAACAATGTGGTTCATAAATGTCGATAAGCATATATCAACCAATATCAATATTACTGATAATATAATACAATATTGTTAATATTATTATAAAAATTATTATATAATATTACATATTAATAATATTATATAATAATAAATAAAGATAAACTAATAAATAACAAATTATAATAATTTTAGAAAAAATAATAGCACACATAAACAAACATTATATATTTATATTATTATTATTAATATTATATAATATTATTAATATGCAATATTAATAATATTATATAATAATAAATTAATATAAATTATTGAGTAAGAATTTAAAATAATTTTAGAAATAAATAATATCACACATAAGCAAATGTTAAAAAAAAATAATTAAACACAATTTCACAAACCCAAGGGAATAATAATAAAAACACAAGGCATTTTAAACCCAATGGAGTAATATTAAACGTAATGGATTAATATTATAAACCCAAGGTATATAAACCTTAAGATAAATACTACAAACGAGACAATCTTCATCACAATGTGACATTGAACCATGCTTGACCATGATTAATTTTCATATTGCGACAATCTTTGTTAGAATGCGACATTTCACCATGAATGGCTATGATTGACCATGATTGACCATGGTTGACCATGATTGATATTATAAAGCGAAGGGAATAATAAACACAAGGGATTTTGTTATGCTCTTGACCTGCGAGAAATTCCAGAATACTAAATATGCAAAGAAATACAACCCAGAACACATAATAAAATGAGAAAAAACAAGTATTTTATTACTAAGATATAAATACAATGTTCACTTGCCTCTTCGAGGGGGAAACCTTAGCAGAGCATAGATCGATTACAAAATAAGACTCAATGATATTTCCCTTCTAACTATGACTATTTATAGCTAAACAACCTTCAACAACCGAACGACTAGTAGTCCTTTGCATAACATGGGTTTACCACTTTATTTATTAATTATGGCCTATTTGCAAGTAACCGTGGTCCCTTTCTTAAATGCGGGTCAACCACTTACGATTATTAATATAGGATTTATTGATTCTTTAAATAACTATGACTATGACTCGACCCTATTGGGTTTATTACATAAATAAAGGGATTGGGGTTAGACCCTATCATGCCCTCCCCCATCAAAAGCAGCCTTGTCCTGAAGGCTGAAGCTGCAGAAACTGCTGAAGAATAGTGGTTGGCTTCTAGGTCGCATCCTCTTGAGAGGTGTCTTTCTGCTTGACAAGGACTTCATTGATCATGTGTATGCGCAAATGTCTTTCACAAGTATCGAGGACTTGTTAAGGTTGGAGCCAGAGTGAACCTTCCTCATCCAATTTAGGTAGACTGGTTTGAATTTTTCAATTTTTCCCCACCACTTTCTAGAGGCATGTTACATGGAAGTCTGGATGGATTTTTGAAGTTGGTGGCCAGGCCAGCTTGTAGGCTACTGCTTCAGTGCGCTAAAGCATTTGATAAGGTTTGTAGAATTTTGGAGCTAATTTTTGGCAGCCCTTTTCTTTGAGCGATGTTTTCTTATATGGTTGCAGACATAGGAATACCTGACCCTCTTCTTGAAATGTGTGCTCGAAATGATGCTTCTCTGCCCATTTCTTCATTTGATTCTAAGCTTGATGGAGATTATCTTTGAGATGAGCTAGCATGGCAACATGGTTCTGTAGGAGTTGATCAACAACTTGCAACTTAGAGCATCCATGGATATAAGAAATAGGTGAAGGTGGGAGTTGGCCATACACTACTTCATATGGAGTCATCTTGGTGGCTTCATGATAGTTAGTATTATACCACCGTTCAGCTAAAGGTAGCCACTCTACCCATTGATGCTACTTTTCTAAAGTGAATCACATTGGTATGTCTCCAAACATTTGTTGAATGCTTCAATTTGACCATCATTTTTGGGATGATAGGCAGTGCTTAGTTGGATTTGGGTGCCTTGTAGCTTGAAAATTTCTTGCCAAAATTTTCTAGTGAAAGTCAGGTCATGATCAGGCACAATGGAAGTTAGCATGTCATGGAGTTTGAAGATATGGTCCATGAAAACTTGAGCCACCAAAGTGGGGGTAAATGGGTGGGGTAGAGCAAAAAAGTGAGCATATTTAGAAAGTCTATCGACAACTACCATGATGACGGATTTGTTCCCAAATTTGGGAGACCAGTAATGAAATCCATAGAAACATTTGTCTAGATGGAGGTAGGGATTGGAAATGGTTGTAAGGTTCCTTGTAACTTGACTGTTTCTCCTTTGTAGCGTTGACACACATGAAATTCAGCTACAAAAGTAAGAATGTCATTTTTCATGCTCGTACAAAAGAATGAACGACGGGTGCGAGCATAAGTCTTTTGAAAGCCTGCATGCTCTACAATGGGAGATGACTACAACTCTGCCAAAATGCGTGTTTTGAGGGTGGATGTCAGCGATATAAATACTCGATCCTTGTACCGAAGAATCTCATCCTTCCAAGAGTAGCCAACTGAGGAATTAGGATCTGCTCTCATGTTATTAATAAATTGGGAGAGAGAGGGGTGTGAAAACCATTCCTTGCAGGCTTCTTCAATCCAATCTGATATGGGAAGAGAGATTGATCGAAGGGTGCTTTCATCCTCAAATAGGCGTGATAAAGCATCCGTTACTACATTTTCATGCCCTTTCTTGTTAATGATCTCATAATCATATCTGGACATTTTGGTCAACCATTTATGTTGTTGTGGTGAGGAAAGAAATTGCTCCAAAAAATATTTGAGGCTTTGTTGGTCTGTATCGATTTGGATATGCTACCCCAATAAGTATGGTCTACATGTAAGATGGCCATCGTCTCTTTCCCAAGTGTTTCCCACTTAGTTTTTGGCTGGTGAAGGCCAAGGGTCGACCTTCCTGCATTAAGACAACACCAATACCAATACCTGAAGCATCACATTCAATCACAAAAGATTTGGTGAAGTCGAGTAGTGCCAATACTCAAGTGGAACATATGGCCTCTTTGAGAGCTACAAATGCCTGTTGTGCAACATCAGTCCAGAGGAATGAATTTTTCTTGAGAAGGTTAGTGAGGGGTCGAGAAATGAGACCATAATTGCAAACAAAGTTGCAATATCATCCAGTGAGACCCAAGAATCCCCTCAAACACTTCAAGGTTTTTGGTTAGGCCAATCTTGCATTTCCTATATCTTTTTGGTATCAACCCTGACACCTTCATAACCCACAATGTGTCCCAAATAATCGACTTCTTCCATGCCAAAAGAGAACTTGGACAATTTGACAAATAATTTGTGATTCCAAAGCAGTTTCAAGATCAGATCTACATAATCAAGATGTATTTTCCAGGTTAGGATGTACAATTGAATGTCAGCAAAGAAAATGAGGAAATTTTTTTGGAGATATGGTTTCAGCAGGTGATTCATGAGGCTTTGAAAAGTATATGGATCATTATAGAGACCAAATAGCATGACCAAGAATTCATAATGGCCTTCATGAGTTTGGAAAGAAGTCTTGGGAATGTTTACTTATTTCATGTGTATTTGGTGATAAGCAGAGCAAAGATCTAGCTTGGTAAAGAATTGAGCACCATGTAGTTCATTAAGGAGATCATCAACAACCAGAATAGGGAATTTGTCTTTTACAGTGAGCTTTTTGAGGGCTTGAAAGTCTGGACACATGCGCCACTCCCCAGCTTTCTTTAGCACCATGAGCATGGGTGATGAATAAGGATTGATGCTAGGATGAATAACACCTTCTTCAAGGAGTTTCCTTAATTATTTTTTCAATTTCATTCTTTTGGGCGAAAGGATATTGATATGAGCACACATTAGGCAGTTGGGCCCTTGGGACTAATGGGATGTTATGATCATGTTTCCCTCTAGAGGGTGGAAGCTCTTTAGGTTTTTCAAATACCTGCTGGTGGTAGTTTAAGACCTAGTGCATCTCAGGATGAATATGAAGAGTAGTCAACTCTATGTCCTTGATGGCATTAAACTAGCTGATGACTCCATGATGGCCATTTTTCAACAAATTTTCCATTCGATGTGAGTTTGTGGTAGAAGGAGCACCTACCTGGAGTCCACGGAGTGTATGAATGTCTTCATTTTTCTTAAAGCTAATATATAACTCTTGGAAATCCATTTTCATTGGGCCTAGTGTGCGAAGCCATTCAGTACCCAAGACAATGTCAGAACTACCCTTGTTAATCGAAAACATGTGGATGTTTAGGTGGTAGTCTCCCATCTGAAGTTTAATATTTTCACAGCGGCCTTTGGTGAGCTCCAGTATTGTAGCAATAATGCTACAACTCCTGGGGCTTCCTGTCTCTCATTTTATCAACCTAGTAGTTCGTACAAACTTGGAAGCGACGGTGCTATATGCACAAGTACTAGCTCTTGTCGCAACTGTCACTTGGTCCGCTGGCACAAGTCCGCTAGGGCTCAAGCCAACTTCTATAGGTTCTCAGAAGAAGCTTGCTAATTGATGGACGAAAGCTAATCTCAAAGGAAAGCTACTTTAATTGACAAAAATGAACTGAAAGCAAATCAAAGCATGTAAACCTAGGAAACCCTAATTTGACTAGTCTAACCTCTACAAAGCAAAGAATGTAAATGCAACTTCTACCAATGCTGTCACTACCTCTAATAAATGAAAATGCATGGATCTAAACTACTTGCATCATGTAAGTTATGTTTTTGTATTTTTCCTTTAAGTGTGTGGAATGATGGCGATCTTGTGCTAACTAGGGTTTGGTTGTGCAGATGGGATGGAGAAGGAAGGAAAGCGTGGGATAGGTTGGGGAGGCTAGGAGAGGTCCCTAGGGATCCTTAGCACCCATCCACAGAGGTTCCTCGCATTCAGATGCTCAGCAACCGAGAGAGTGGCCTCCTATAGGATGGTTGTGGAGAATCCTACAGGATACTTTGTTTTCTACAGGATGTCTACAAATGGCTACAGGATGACCTACCGTGAGTGTTTGGAGTGATGGAAGGATGATGAAATGGTAGAGGGAGATGTGTAAGGTAGGAATGAGGCTGGTGATGGCTTTAGAAGTGGAAGAATAGGATGGGAAGTGAGTGTAGAGAGTAGGTTGGAAGGTAAAGGGTTATGTCAACGAAAGGGCTAGAGAATGGAAGTACGTGAGGAGTGAAAGGCTTTGTGAGATAACAGAGTGGAGCACGGGTCAAAGATATGTCTGCATGCGGGATCAAGATGGAGGGCAAAGTGATGGAACGAGAGAGAGCAGTGTAAGTGAAACAAATGCTTATGACTGTCACTCAACCAAAAATGCATCAACCTAAACTACCTATGCTTGTAAATTCAATGAGCAGCAATCTAAACGTGAAGGAGAATGTGCATGAAGTTGTGGTAAGGGAGTGTGGTGCAGGTGTTAATCATGTGAAAGCATCTAACATAACGTGACTGTGTGTGCAGCAACCATGGAATAAAGAAATGCGTATTTTTGGTGGTTAATCATGGACTTCACTCCAATCCCAGATGAGACGGTCGTGAGCCTTAACAACCTTTTTGTCGGAGCTCCAATCGATTATATCTATCCTCTGCTACACTAAACAAGTGGAAACAAATTCACCATAAGCAATCTCCTATCTAACTCATGAAAAAGACCAACTCAACAATCTGTAATTCGAATTGCATGTGTAAATGAAAAGCTCAAAGTGCGGAAATGAAATGGCAACAACACTACAGCAGAGGGGACCTATGGCTCTCAGGTTGGGCCCTAACCTGAGAGCTATAGTCTCCTTAAGAAAAACTCAGAACTAGATCACAAACTGCCTTCTTTATTCATAACTGATATCATGCCAAATTGGCTTACAAAAAGGAACGAAAACTGAACTGTGCTCCAAAATTACAATAGCAATACGAGAGTTTCAACAACCTATCTAAGGCTAAAGCCTCCATACTTATACAAAAACGATGATCCAACAAGTATCCTTCCTTTTAGGAGCTCGGCTGTCCAACTAGAGTTTAACTGCTGATCCTGTAGGGTGGTCATAATTGCTGTTCCTGTAGAGCAGTTTATAACTGCTGTTCCTGTAGAACAGCTGGCTTCTTTCTAAGCTCGGAGGGGAGATGGATTAGAGCTCGGAGTTCTTGATGGGAATCATGAGGGATGTCCCTAGAACCGTGGACATCCTCTCCCAAAACCCACAGTGCCACCTCGTTGTCTCCTTATCTCCTTTTTCGTTGTCTTTTGCTCCCTTTTAATGCCAAAACCTGGAATCATAATGCATTAGTCACGTAGAGAGAGTGCCTACCCTTCTTCCTACAAACAACATGAATAAACTAAGAAATGCATGCATAAGCAATAAAAAATGAATGGTTTGAGCAAGTAGAATAGGCCAAAATGAGCCCAAATTGTACCAAAATTGGGGCTCATCATCACCCCCCAGCTGAACCATTTGCTCATCCTTAAGCAACCTTGCTCCTGCTCCTTGTCCTTGGCCGAGGACTCGGGACTGGAATAGGCTCTTTCTTTTCTGGTTTTGATGGCCCTGCCTTCTCTGCCCCTGGTGGTGATGAGGGTGATGCCTCCTTCCCCTTTTCTATTTCCTTGAGTGGGGCTTCGGAAGGCGACTGGCCTATTTTTCGTGTCCAGGAAGTTATTTTTGGGCTCCCCTTTTCTGGGGTGGCTGATGTTTTAGAGGGGGTCCTTGCACTGGGTGAAGTAGCGACATCCCCTGAAGTAGTTTGGCTGCTGGGTGGAGGCTGTGGCTTGCCCATGGTCATCCTCTTGCTTCTCCTGACTTTAGCTGGTAGAGGGGTCTCCCTCTCCCTTTTCTCTTTTGGTTTTGGAGGTGTGCTGAGGGCAGCCAGTGCCACTGCTGCCTCTTTCTCAAGAATGTCAGCCTTCTCTTTCTTGCGTTTTGTTCTCTCGGAGCTCCTTGTAGAGGGCCTCTCCTTTTTAGATTTCGGGCTTCCTGTGGAAGACCCTGCTTTGCCCGCTTTTGGGCTTCCTGTAGAAGATTCTTTCTTTGTCTTCGGACTCTCTATAGGAGGCTGTTTCTTAATGACCTTCGGGTCTCTTGTAGAAGCCCCTCTTTCCAATATCGGGCTTCTTGTAGAAGCCCCTGTCTCTGTCTTCGGGCTTCCTGTAGAAGCCTGTGGTTGCACTTTCGGGCTTCCTGTAGAAGCCTTTTTCTCCGTTTTTGGGCCTCCTGTAGAAGCCTGTCCTCCAATGATTTTCGGGCTTCCTGTAGAAGCCTTTCTCTTTGTTTTCGGGCTTCCTGTAGAAGCCTGTTTTTGTGTTTTCAGGCTTCTTGTAGAAGCCTGTGCTTGCGTTCCTGTAGATGCAACTTCCACCACCTTTCCTTGCTTGGCTGCATGGATTTTGGTTTTGGCTTTGACTGCAGGAGCTGACGAGGTGCTTGGGCTGGCAGGGACCACCTCAGTTTTGACTGCCCTGCTTTTCAACCTCTGTTCCCTTGCTGACAGGATGGGGGTGTCCTCTTTTTCTCTGTCATCCTTTCCCTCCTCCTTCTCTTTTCGTTCTTTCTTCTGTGTTGGAGTCGGGACCTTTTTGCTTTTCCCTTTCTTACTCTTGGCTACGGGCTCTTCTTCTTCACCGCTAGAGGACCCCGTTTCTTCAAGCAACATTTTTATGTCCCCTTCTCTTGTTAAGTTCCTAAATGATTCCCATGTGAGGGGGACTTTATATGAGTGGAGAGCATCCTCCACAAGCAATTTTATCAACCCATGATGGGCTATCTAATCAGGGATTCCGTCCTTGAGCTTTGTAGAGCACTCCATCAAGGACTGTAGTAAAACGTAAGGAATGCTCAGCCTTTGTGCTGCAGGGAGGTCAATCTGGCGTCTTAGTTCATTGAGCAGCCTGAAGTGATACGCATTTATGATGCTGTAACGACCCTCACAGGTGATATATTTCATAATTTGCAAACTGACTTCGTTCCACGGTGGCAACAGGCTGGTCCTTTTCACCCCATTTTTGTCCTCTGTGAATGATTCTTCCGGTGGGAAGAACTCCTTCTTTGCTTGCTGGATCTGCTTCCGCTCTTCTTTATCCCACGGTAGACCCATGGGCAGTTCCGTGATTCGACTTATATGGTCTGGGGTGAGTTGGAGGCTGAGACCTCTGAAGCTTACCGTGGCCAGTGTCAGGGATTTAGGCTTCAAGGCCTGCAAGAATTCCTCGGCTACTTCATCATCGTAGCCCTGTAGCTTATCGTAAAAAGGCATCCATTGTGCTCTAGTGAAGAGCTCAACCACTGTTGGGTTTCTCCTTAATGTATTTGAATCAGTGGGCTCTCGCCTGATAAACCCACCAGGCATGACGAACACGGTGGTTTTGACCACAGGTGGTAAATACAAAGGGAATTCGGTCTTATAGACAGAGCATGCAATGAATTCACAAAACCACAGTCTAATTATACCTCTATCCTGTAGAAGCGATAGTATGGGCACGGCAATCCAATATCTTTTATGACCAGACTGTGAATAATGACCTTGCCACCTTTGAAAACCAATTGCGGAAGGAGTTTCAGGGTTACCTCTTTTCCGCCACCTTTTTTACGTGAAGACTTCACCTTCCTGTAGAGACTGCTTTCCTGTAGATACTGCTTCCTGTAGGACTGCGTTCCTGTAGGAGCAGTGCGCAGACTTCGGGGGGGAGCTATAGTTGGACAGCAGTCGAGAGGTGCCTTACCAGCGTTCAGGTAGCCGAGAGCTTGGCGTATCAACATGTAGAGGTAATCAGAGGAGCTACTCGAGTTTTGAAGTGAAGTTGATGGATATACATGCTTAATCGAGCCGATTAGATTTTGAATCGGCGCAGCTCGTGGCGCGGGGGGTGAGCTGTCCCCGCCGGACCGTTGGGTGACGTCACCCATCATCCGCCTGCACATTCGCTTGCTGCCGCATTCATTCCCACAGATCTGCCGCCGCCCTTTTCGGTTAAACTCGTTTCACGGTTGACGGGACTAATCTTCACGTGCGTGCTACGTGTGTCTTTTGTCATGGCTGCCACCTCATCATCTGACTATCCCTTCACTAGCCGATGTGGCCAGTCAACTGGCCTTACGGCCGCTCAACCATTCACCTTTATGCCATGCAAAACAAATCAAAGTAATATCCATGCGATTTGATGGAGAGAAGGATTAGAACACTTACCTGCGCGCGTCTGCATATGATTTTCAGGTTTTTGGACGACGGATCTACTTGCTGCATGTGGCTTACACAGTCCCGGAGGCTCGTGGTTACAGGATGCTGGCGCTGTGGTGGACATTCTGGTTGCATGCGCCCGCGTTTTGCTTGCAGATGGCTGGGCGATGAATGGCATCAACTCCTGCAGGTTTGACTGCTATAGGATTCCCGCGGGAGCCTTGCAACAGTCTCACCCCCTTGGGTGCATGCTGCATGCTGGCGGTTTTGGCTTCTCGATCACGATCCCAACGCTTCTGATGCATAACGTGGATGTGGTATGGCTCTCGGTGCTTGGTTTTTCTTCGACAGAGGTTTTTTCACGAGAACTCATTGCTTTGTTGTGCTGCTGCAGGGATCTTGGTTGCATGGCGACGAGGATGGTGGAGCAAGATAATAGCAATGTTCATGGGTGCCATCAGTGGCATGCATGCATTCAATCCACTCCTCAGTCGCTAGATCTTCATTTGAAACACATTTCGGCCATCGCAACCTTCTACAGGAAGTTTCTTGTAGAACACAGAGCTCCTTGTAGAAATTTTGCACTTTCCTATAGAAGATCTACGTCTTCCTGTAGGAAGACTGTCTGTTCCTGTAGGAAACTGTATCTTCCTGTAGAAGATCCAAATCATGATAAAAATTGCGCATACCTTGAAAAACATTGTTATTCTTGGAGGAGGTGTTGATGACATCCTTTGATAGCATGATGAAGGCCCCTGGCTTGGAGTGGAGAGGCTTCTTCTCCTCCATAGAACATCTGCATGCAAAACTTTTATTGTGCTTATTGTTTTTTCTTTTCTCTCTCTCTTTTTTTTTTTTTGAAAAGATAGCAGGGGCGCCCCAATGAGGTTTTCACCCTTGCTACCTGCCCTGAGCGCCTCAAAGAGGTTTTCACTCAAGGATCTTTTTTAAACTTTTTTTTTTTTTTTTTGAAAGACAATAGGAGCGCCTCAATGAGGTTTTCACCCCTACTGCCTGCCTTGGGCGCCTCAGAGAGGTTTTCACCCAAGGATCTTTATTATTTATTTATTTTTTCTCTCTTTTTTTTTTTTAGATGCTTCAGGGTGTGCCCAAAGCAGGGGCAGGACCCTTCTCTATGACCAATACTGCCTTCTCCATTGTTTTGATGAACTCTTGTCTTGAGGGAGGCTTCCTGTAGATCTTCAATCGGTGCCCATTGACAAGCATGAGAATGGCTTCCTCATCAATGGTTCGAATGAGGACAGATCCATTGTCATGGCACTGCTCCACTACATATGGTCCTAGCCATCTGGTTCTCAACTTCCCCTTGAAATCTTTGAATCTGGAATCATACAACAAAGCCCAATCTCCCGGCTGAAATTGCTTGTCATGGAGATGTTGGTCATGCCACACCTTCCTCTGAAGTTGAACCACTTCTGAGTGAAGGAGGGCCTGCATGCAGTGCTCATCCAGTCCATTCAGCTGCAACAACCTTTCGTGCTGTGCATGGCTGAGATCTAGGTCCAGCTGAGCTGCCATCCTCAAAGTGTTATACTCAAACTCAATGGACAGCAAAGCTTTCTTCCCATAGACCAGCTCATAAGGTGTGAAGCCGGTGGTGGTCTTCCAAGGGGTGTTGTAAGCCCAGGTGGCTTCAACCAGGCGATCTGCCCAGTCCTTTCTGCTGTTGCTCACCACTTTGGTCAAGATCCCCTCTAATGCTCTATTGGTGACCTCCACCTGCCCATTTGCTTGAGGATGATAGGGAGTGGAGGTTCTATGCTTGATCTTGTGATGAGCTAGGAGATCTTCAACCAAGTGGGAGGTGAACTGGCTCCCTTGATCGGTGACCAGCTCTCTTGGATAGCCAAACTTATAGAAGATGTTCTCTCTCAAGATCTCGGCCACTTTTTCTTCTGTTGCTGCTTTGATGGCTTTGGTCTCTGCCCACTTCGTCAGGTAGTCAGTGCACACAATGATGTAGGATCTTTGCCTCGAAGAGGGATTGATTGGACCCACAAAGTCCATGCCCCACTTCTCAAATGGCTCAAGAGTCACTTGAGGTTGGAGAGGCATCTCATCCCTTTGGGTCGGTTTCCCCATTCTTTGGCATTGGTCACACTGGCTGACATATCTTCTGACATCCTGATGCAGTGTGGGCCAGTAGTAGCCTGCCTGCAGGATCTTGTAGGCAGTTCTCCTTGCTGCAAAATGTCCTCCACAAGGCCCATCATGATAGGTGAGAAGGATGTCAAAGAGTTCCTCTTCCCTTACACAACGCCTTAAGATCTGATCGGGGCCAAGCTTGAACAGATTGCCCCCAATCCATGTAAATGAGGCACTCTTTCTGATGATTTTGCTCTTCTCTTTTGAAGAGAGGTGCGGAGGGAACTGAGCTGAAACAAGGTAGTTTGCTATATCAGCAAACCATGGAGAGAGTACTGATATAGCAAACAGATGCTCATCAGGCATCTGGTCATCCACCGTCCCATCTTCACCTGCAGACAAATCCAATCTAGACAAGAAGTCAGCAACAACATTTTCTCTCCCTCGTTTATCAACAATGGTTAGATCAAACTGCTGCAATAAAAGTAACCATCTAATAATATGAGCATTCACATCTGGTTTATTCATCAAATATCTAATAGCAGCATGGTTAGTATGTACAAAAGTCTGGTAATCGGTAATATAATGTCGGAACTTGTTCAGTGCATGGACCACAGCTAAGAATTCCTTCTCGGTTACAGTGTAATTCAGCTCTGCTTTGGACAAGTTTTTGCTAACGAAGTAAATGGCATATGGAAGTTTTTGCTCAACTTGTCCTAAGGCTACACCTATGGCTTTGTTTGAGGCATCAGTGTGGATGTGGAAAGGTAGGGCCCAGTTTGGACCTCTCAAGATTGGTGCAGACACCAGCTTGTCCTTTAACTCATTCAAACTCCTTTGACAATCGTCAGTCCACTTAAACTCCACATCTTTTGCCAACAGACCAAACAATGGTGAGGCTAACTTGCTGAAGTCCTTAATGAATCTCCGGTAGTATCCTGCTAATCCCAAGAAACTCCGGACATCCCTTACTTTTTGAGGAGGTGGAACCCTCTTGATGAGAGCAATTTTGTTGGGATCCACCTGCAATCCTTGGGAAGAAATAGTATGGCCTAGCACGGTCCCCTCAGTCATTAGGAATTCACATTTTTCAGGACTAAGGGACAAGTTCATCTCGGTGCACTTGGTTAGGACCTTTCCCAAGTTGGTCAATGCTTCCTGGAAGTTGGCCCCATAAGGAGTAAAGTCATCCATGTATATTTCCACTGCATCATGGACCAACTCCGAGAAGATGCTCAAGACAGCTCTCTGAAAAGTAGCAGGAGCATTGCATAGCCCAAAGGGAAGGACTCTGTAGGCAAAGGTACCCCAAGGACAAGTGAAGGTGGTCTTATCTTGGTCTTCCGGGCTGATTTGGATTTGATTGTACCCGCTAAACCCATCCAGGAAAGAGAAGAACTTCTTTCTTGCCAGTCCATCCAAAACTTGATCTATGAAGGGTAGGGGGAAATGGTCTTTCTTGGTAGCTTTGTTCAGCTCACGGTAATCTACACAGATCCTCCACTTCCCATTCTTCTTGGGAACCAACACTAGAGGGGAAACCCATTCACTATCTGAGATGGGGTAGATGAATCCGGCATCCAGCAGTTTTTGCAACTCTTCCTTGACAATGTCCTTAAGGGCTGGATTCATTCTCCTCTGGGGTTGCCTAACTGGTTTACAATCCTCTTTGATGTATATATGATGGGTAAAGACCGAGGGATGGACTCCTTTCATCTCCTTATAGCTCCAAGCAAAGGCATCTAAGTGGCTGGCCAATAGGCTACACAACTCCTTCTCCTGGGAAGGAGATAGGGAGGAGCTGATCTTTAATGCTCTCTCAGGGCCAAACACCACACTTTTGACTCTGGGAGTGACCGGGCCGGTTGTACAAAGGTCCACTGAGGTGCTATCTTGGGCATCCTCCACCAACTTCTCTAAAGATAGTGCACTGGAAGGTGGATTCTGGATCAGGGTCTCAATCAAATCATCCTCGGTAGGAGGGTCTCTTCTATTGGTATCTAGGGTGCACAGAGGTGCAGAGTACACCTCGTCTTCCTCTCCTTCCTCCAACCAGAGTGGTAAATCATGCTCTAAAGAAGGTTGGGCAGGAGGGTATAGGACTAGCTGCTTGGACATGGGACCATTTTTGATGGTCATGTTTCCTGCCCGACAACTTATGTAAGCATCTGTAGTAGCTAACCAAGGCCTTCCCAAGATGAGAGGATATCCAGTAAGCTTGGCCTTTGGTTGCAGAACCAGAAAGTCAGCAGGGTATTCCCAAGAATCAATAGAGACCAAGACATCCTCCACAATCCCTTCGGGAGTCACGGTGGAGCGATCTGCTAATTGCAGTACTGTCGAGGTCTTCCTCAAGGAACCCTGAAGGTTGAGTTTAAGCATGGTATCTCTGGTCATCACATTGATGGCTGTCCCCAGATCAATCAAGGTGTGGGGGATAATGGTGCCATTGATGTGAACATCTACTACAGGACTTCCAGGATCTAGGTACTTTGGGCAGATGACTTGTCCTAGCATAAGGTCAGACAGTTGTCCTATGACATTGATAGTTGAGGCATCTTTCTTCCGTCTGCCTGGGTGTTTGAAACACTTCTCCTTAACCAGCTTGTTATATATTGGCACATCCTTGATGGCTTGGAGAAGTGGGATTTTTACACACAACTGCTTGAGCTCACCCAAAAGCTCATCTTCTTCGGGGTTAGGTTGTGTGGTGGTTGTTAGTCTCTCAGGAAAGGGTGGAATAGGCTTTGGTTCACTCTCCTGATGGTTTTCCTCATCCTCTGGGGGAGGAGGTTGGCGATCTGGAAGAGTCTTTCCAGATCTAAGATTGATCTCCTGGATCTCCACAGCATAGGTAGGGCATGAGGTCTCCCCAGTATATACCTGCTGAGCCTGTCTATTGTTGGGGTTCAGGTTCGGTTGAGCAGGCATCTGAGGTTGCCTTGGAGGAGCAGGAGGTAAAGGCTGAGGTTGAACTGGTGGTGGAGGCAAGATGGCAGGAGGAGTGTTGTATTGGGGCCTCCACCCCGACTGAGGAGCACTCCATTGAGGCTGCGACTGGGTATGTGAGTGATATGGATGAGAAGGAGGTTGAGTAGGGTACTGAGGTGGTTAAGACCATGGAGGAGGCATGGACCAAGAAGGATGAGCAGGGGGACCCCAGGAAGGCATAGGAGTCGATTGGTTGGGGTTGTAATAGGCTTGTGGTGCCCCTTGCATTCCCTGCTGATAGGGTCTAGATCCTTGTGGCCTCCTTTGGTTGAGGAAGTAGAGAGGTTTAGTAGGGGCTTCAGCCCCTTGGTACATGGCTTTAAACCCAGGTAAGGTGGGACACTGATTGGTAGGATGGTCCTCCTCACAAACAAAACACACTTCAACCGAATGCAATGGGCATTCGTTCTTAGGATGTCTTCTTGTGCACCTAGGGCAGAAGACAGCGAGGGCTCTCTCAGCTTCTTCTTTCTTCTGCTGGATCCTGAATGTGTCCAGCTGCATGGCAATGGTCTCTCTCACCTCACTCTTAAGATCTTCTAATTGGTTTGTAAACTCATGTTTGGAGAAAGGGACACCAGTGGAGAGGAGATTTCCTCTACTTCGTTTCCTAGCTGCCCTGGAATGATTTCGAAACACAGTCTTGATGTCCTCATAAGGAAGTTGGTAAATGTCCCCCCTAGCTAACATGTGAAGGGTGTCTAAGAGATCTTCAGGGACTCCTCGGAGTAGAACCAACTTGAGGGATTCAGGGTCAAGTGTGCACCTGGCCCGTTTATAGCTAAGTTGGAACCTCTCCTCATAATCCTCTAAAGACTCATCATTCCCCATGGTCATTCGAAAGATCTCTCCCTTGGTTTCCTTGGACCTACAATAATCCTTATACTTGGTATTGAAGGCTTGCTGCATCTGAGCCCAAGTAGCGATGCTATTCCCAGGTAATCCCATGAATCAGCGTAGTGCTGCATCCTTAAGAGTGGAAGGGAAAAGCTTCAGCTTTTGCTCATCTTCAGTATAGTCAAAGGTTCTACAGAGGACATAAAACTCAAATAGGAAGGTATCAGGATCCTCAGTGGTCAGTCCATGGAAGTGAGGCAAAGCAGAGGGGCTAATGTTTTTCATTTTCATCTCTCCATTGGTCTCTCGGATGGGGAAAGCTCCTTCTATTCTCTCATCTTCTCTCCTATTATCAGCCATGGCTACAGATGGAGTGGTCTCTAACTCTTCTTCTTCTATAGGGTCTTGGTATATCTCCGGATGTTCACCTATAGGTTCCTCTAGGTCACTGTCACCAAAGAAGAGAGAAGGGTGACTTAGTGATGTGGTGGGGGTGTTTGGTAGGAATTTTCCTGATCTATCTCGGTTCCTACGAGGCATGAAATGGAAAGGACTTTTCTTTCTTTTGTTTTGAATGCTTTTGCTTTTTCTTTGGTACCTGCAAAACTGAAACAAAGTGATCTACAACTAACTATATTGCTCAAATGAAATTGCAAAATTGGAAAGCTAATCTAGGAAAGCAAGAAAAATTAATCTAGGAAAGCAAGAAATATTAATCTAGGAAAGCAGGAAATGCTAATCTAGGAAAGCAGGAAATGCTAATCTAGGAAAGCAGGAAATGCTAATCTAGGAAAGCAAGAAATGCTAAGCTACTTTTGCAAAATGGAAATGAAGTAAACTACTGAGCAGAAGTAAGAGTATGGAAGTAGAAGAAAAGCAACAATTACTAATACTCTGATGCTTCCCCGGCAACGGCGCCAAAAAGATGGTGAGCTCCAGTATTGTAGCAATAATGCTACAACTCCTGGGGCTTCCTGTCTCTCATTTTATCAACCCGGTAGTTCGTACAAACTTGGAAGCGACGGTGCTATATGCACAAGTACTAGCTCTTGTCGCAGCTGTCACTTGGTCAGCTGGCACAAGTCCTCTAGGGCTCAAGCCAACTTCTATAGGTTCTCAGAAGAAGCTTGCTAATTGATGGACGAAAGCTAATCTCAAAGGAAAGCTACTTTAATTGACAAAAATGAACTGAAAGCAAATCAAAGCATGTAAACCTAGGAAACCCTAATTTGACTAGTCTAACCTCTACAATGCAAAGAATGTAAATGCAACTTCTACCAATGCTGTCACTACCTCTAATAAATGAAAATGCATGGATCTAAACTACTTGCATCATGAAAGTTATGTTTTTGTATTTTTCCTTTAAGTGTGTGGAATGATGGCGATCTTGTGCTAACTAGGGTTTGGTTGTGCAGATGGGATGGAGAAGGAAGGAAAGCGTGGGATAGGTTGGGGAGGCTAGGAGAGGTCCCTAGGGATCCTTAGCACCCATCCACAGAGGTTCCTCGCATTCAGATGCTCAGCAACCGAGAGAGTGGCCTCCTACAAGATGGCTGTGGAGAATCCTACAGGATACTCTGTTTTCTACAGGATGTCTACAAATGGCTACAGGATGACCTACCGTGAGTGTTTGGAGTGATGGAGGGATGATGAAATGGTAGAGGGAGATGTGTAAGGTAGGAATGAGGCTGGTGATGGCTTTAGAAGTGGAAGAATAGGACGGGAAGTGAGTGTAGAGAGTAGGTTGGAAGGTAAAGGGTTATGTCAACGAAAGGGCTAGAGAATGGAAGTACGTGAGGAGTGAAAGGTTTTGTGAGATAACAGAGTGGAGCAGGGGTCAAAGATATGTCTGCATGCGGGATCAAGATGGAGGGCAAAGTGATGGAACGAGAGAGAGAAGTGTAAGTGAAACAAATGCTTATGACTGTCACTCAACCAAAAATGCATCAACCTAAACTACCTATGCTTGTAAATTCAATGAGCAGCAATCTAAACGTGAAGGAGAATGTGCATGAAGCTGTGGTAAGGGAGTGTGGTGCAGGTGTGAATCATGTGAAAGCATCTAACATAACGTGACTGTGTGTGCAACAACCATGGAATAAAGAAATGCGTATTTTTGGTGGTTAATCATGGATTTCACTCCAATCCCAGATGAGACGGCCGTGAGCCTTAACAACCTTTTTGTTGGAGCTCCAATCGATTATATCTATCCTCTGCTACACTAAACAAGTGGAAACAAATTCACCATAAGCAATCTCCTATCTAACTCATGAAAAAGACCAACTCAACAATCTGTAATTCGAATTGCATGTGTAAATGAAAAGCTCAAAGTGCGGAAATGAAATGGCAACAACACTACAACAGAGGGGACCTATGGCTCTCAGGTTGGGCCCTAACCTAAGAGCTATAGTCTCCTTAAGAAAAACTCAGAACTAGATCACAAACTGCCTTCTTTATTCATAACTGATATCATGCCAAATTGGCTTAAAAAAAGGAACGAAAACTGAACTGTGCTCCAAAATTACAATAGCAATACGAGAGTTTCAACAACCTATCTAAGGCTAAAGCCTCCATACTTATACAAAAACGATGATGCAACAAGTATCCTTCCTTTTAGGAGCTCGGCTGTCTAACTAGAGTTTAACTGCTGATCCTGTAGGGTGGTCATAATTGTTGTTCCTGTAGAGCAGTTTATAACTGTTGTTCCTGTAGAACAGCTGGCTGCTTTCTAAGCTCGGAGGGGAGATGGATTAGAGCTTGGAGTTGTTGATGGGAATCACGAGGGATGTCCCTAGAACCGTGGACATCCTCTCCCAAAACCCGCAGTGCCACCTCGTTGTCTCCTTATCTCCTTTTTCGTTGTCTTTTGCTCCCTTTTAATGCCAAAACCTGGAATCATAATGCATTAGTCACGTAGAGAGAGTGCCTACCCTTCTTCCTACAAACAACATGAATAAACTAAGAAATGCATGCATAAGCAATAAAAAATGAATGGTTTGAGCAAGTAGAATAGGCCAAAATGAGCCCAAATTGTACCAAAATTGGGGCTCATCAGCCTTCACATTTCATTATTCCCCATTAGCAATAAGGACATGGAAATTAGAGACTTCCCTTTCAAAACAATGAACAGCTTCGGCGAATCGCTTATGTATAAAGTTATGAGTGCTACTACTATTAAGCAATACTACTACAAGGTGATGTTTAAGAAAATCTCTGATTTTGAGAGTTTGGGGCGCAAAAATGCCCGCAAAAGCACGTATCAATATAACTAGTTCATCTGGGGTAGCTGTGAGATCATTGTCCTGCCAGGTTTCCTCAACTTCATCCTTTGGCCCTCCAAAGGGTGGGGCATCCTCAGATGAGCTGTGATCAGTAACATCAATTTGAAAGAATTTTGGTTCCTTGCATTTATGCCCCGGGGAGTATTTTTCGTCACAATAGTAGCACAATCTTTGTTTTATTCTTTTAGCCATTTCTACTGGAGACAACTTTTGAATCTTAAGTTTTTGGGTAGGGCCTTGAGCTTGGGTGGAACACCCCTTGTCTATGAAATTTGGACAAGAGGACTAGGTAGCTAAACTAAGTTCTAGGTCGACATCCTTTTTGCAAGCATATATCCATGTAGGTGGGTGGTGCATCCAGAAATGTGCTTGGATGGCTTCTTTGAGACTGCTGATGAAACACTCCAAGTAGAATTCATCTCCTAGACCTTCTATTCTGAAGGGAAATGTATCCAAGGATGCAATGTAGTATTTGATTATGCCTATCTGTTGGAGCTTAGTGAGATGACCCAAACAATTAGATTATTTTTCAAAGCAGTCACAAATGGATTTTGAGAACACTTTCCACATTATGTTCATGGGAAATGCCACCATTTCCATCTTTCTTGGTCCAAGAAAAGGGCTTCCACACATAGCTTAGTTTTATCATCGCGGATATGATTCAGGATGAAATATTTTTCCATTTATACTACCCATACTCCCAGATTAGAGCCATCAAATTTATACATGTCTAGCTTGGGTGGCTGAGGGTGGGAATGTTGGTGATTTCCATGGAAGTGAATATGATGGCTAGATTCTCCTTGGAGGTGTTCATCAATACTATGCGCCTCATGATGATACCTCGTCATGCTCTTGGTGAAAAGATCAAGCGATTTTGAAATGTTGTCCAGTTGTTCCTTGAACAAATCCAATATTGTTTCAAGGCACTCGATCTTCTCATTGGCCATGATTTGAGCTCTGGTTTCTACCATACATAAATCTCGGTCACTCTGAAAAAATTTGGGACCGCCCAAAAAATGAGGTTGACCAGTGAATGGTACCACTGCGATCAGCTCATCATCCTGAATCTTATGGGCTAAGTCTCTTGTAATCATCTCAGGGAGGACTCAAACTTCGAACGAAGTTTTACTGAAGAAAAGTGGTTGGTTCCTAGGTCGCATCTTCTGGAGAGGTTTCTTTCCACTTGATGAGGACTTCCTTGATCATGCAACCATGTATATGTCTTTCATGAGTGTCAAGGACCTATTCAGGTTGGAGCCTGAGTGAACCTTTCTCATCCAATTCAAGTAGACTGGTTTGAATTATGCAATTATTCCCCACCACTTTCTTGAGGTATGATACAAGGAAGATAGGATGGATATTTGAAGTTGGTGGCAAGTCCAACTTGTAGGCTACTGCTCCAATGCGCTAACGTATTTGATAAGGTTCATAGAATTTTGGAGCTAATTTCTGGATGCCCTTTTCTTTGAGCGATTTTTTCTTATATAGTTGCAGCCGCACAAATATCTAAACCCCTTCTCGAAATTTGTGCTTTAAAAGATGTTAGTCTTCCTGTTGCTTCATTCGATTCTGAGCTTGATGGATACTATCTTTGAGATGATCTAGCATGGTGGTACTGTTCTATAGGAGTTGATCAATGACTTGCATCTTAAAGCATTGAGGGATATAAGAAATAGGGGAAGGTGGGAATTGGCCATACACTACTTCATATGGAGTCATCTTGGTGGCTTCGTGATAGTTGGTATTATACCACCATTTAGCTAAAGGTAGCCATTGTACCCATTGATGTTGCTTTTCTGAAGTGAAACACCCTAGGTATGTCTCCAACCATTTGTTAACTGCTTTAGCTTGACCATCAGTTTGGGGATGATAGGTAGTACTTAGTTGGAGTTGGGTGCCTTGTAGCTTGAAAAGTTCTTGCCAAAATTTGCTGGTGAAGGTCATGTCACAATCAAACACAATGGAAGTTGGCATGCCAACTAGTTTGAAGATCTGGTCCAGGAAATCTTGAGCCACCAAAGTGGGGGTAAATAGGTGGGGTAGAGCGCAAATATGAGCATATTTAGAAATTCTATCCACAACTACCATGATGAAGAACTTTTTTCGTGACTTTGGGAGACCAATAATGAAATCCATAAAAACATCCTTCCAGACAAAGGCAGGGATTGGAAATGTTTGTAAGGTTCTTGGTAACTTGACTGTTTCTCCTTTGTGGCATTGACACGCATTACATTCAACTACAAAAGTAAGAATGGCATTTTTCATGCCCATCCAAAAGAACAAATGATGAGTGCGAGCATAAGCCTCCTGAAAGCTTGCATGCCCTACAGTGGGAAATGAGTGAAACTCTACCAAAATGCGAGTTTTGAGGGTGGATGTCGATGATATAACTAATCGATCCTTGTAGCGAAGAATATCATCCTTCCAAGAGTAGCCAACTGAGGAATTAAGATTTTCTCTCAAGTTATTAATAAGTTGGGAGAGAGAGGGGTCTAAAAACCATTCCTTGCAGGGTTATTCAATCAAATTTGGTATGGGAAGAGAGAGTGATAGGAATGTAATTTCATCCTCAAATTGGTGCGATAAAGCATATGCTACTAAATAGTCTTGCCCTTTCTTGTAAATGATCTCATAATCATATCCAAACATTTTGGCCAGCCATTTATTTTTTTGTGGTGAGTATAGATGTTGCTCCAAAAAATATTTGAGGCTTTGATGGTCTTTGAAGATTTGGAAACGCCACCCCAATAAGTATGGTCAGCGGCATGTAAGATGGCCATCATATCTTTCTCATAGGTAGATTGTCCTAAATGTTACCCACTCAGTTGTTGGCTGGTCGAAGCCAAGGGTCAACCTTCCTGCATTAAGACAACACCAATACCAGTACCTGAAGAATCACGTTCAATCACAAAAGATTTGGTGAAGTAAGGTAGTGCCAATACTCGTGTGGAACACATGACTTGTTTGAGAGCTACAAATGCCTATTTTGCAGCATCAATCCAGAGGAATGAATTTTTCTTGAGAAGGTTAGTGAGGGGTCTAGCAATGCGACCATAATTGCAGACAAATTTGTGATGGTAGCGAGTGAGACCCAAGAATCCCCTCAAACTCTTCAAGGTTTTTGGTTGGGGCCAATCTTGCATTGCCTGTATCTTTTTGGGACCAACCGTGACACCTTTGCCACCCACAATTTGTCCCAAATGCTTGATTTCTTCCAAGCCAAAATAGAACTTGAACAAATTGACAAATAATTTGTGATTGTGGAGTAGTTGCAAGATTAGATCTACATGATGAAGATGTTTTTTCTAGGTTAGGCTGTAATGAGAATGTCGTCAAACAAAACAAGGACAAATTTTCGGGGATATGGTTTCAACAAGTGATTCAAGAGGCTTTGAAAAGTAGATGGAGAATTACAGAGACCAAATGGCATGACCAAGAATACATAATTGCCTTCATGAGTTCATAAATAAGTCTTGGGAATGTCTACTTATTTCATGTGTATTTGTTGATATCTAGAGAGAATATCTAGCTTGGTAAAGAATTGAGCACCATGTAGTTTATCAGGCAGATCATCAACAACCAGAATAAGGAATGTTTCTTTTAGAGTGAGCTTGTTGAGGGCTCGAAATTTTGGACACATGCACCAATCCTCATCTTTCTTTAGCACCATGACCACTGGTGATGAATAAGGACTGATGCTAGGACAAATAACACCTATTTCATGAATTTCCTTGATGATTTTTTCCATTTCATTCTTTTGGGCGAAAGGATATCGATATGGCTGCACATTAGGCAGCTGGGTGCCTAGGACCAAAGGGATGTTATGATCATGTTCTCCTATAGAGGATGGAAGCTCTTTAGGTTTGTCAAATACCTGTTGGTTGTAGTTTAAGACCTGTTGCATCTCAGGATGAATATAAAGAGTAGTTGATTCTATGTCCTGGATGGCATTAAAATAGGCGGTGACTCCATGATGGCCCTTTTAACAACTTTTGCATTTGATGCGAGCTGATGGTAGAAGGAGCACCTACTTGGAGTCCACGAAGTGTATGAATGTGGTCATTCTACTTAAAGATCATATATAACTTTGAGAAATCCATTGTGATTGGGCCTAGTGTGCGAAGCCGTTCAACACCCAAGACAATGTCACAACCACCCATGTTAATCACAAACATGTGGGTCTTTAGGTGGTAGTATCCCATTTGAAGTTTAATATTTTCGCAAGGGCCTTCACATTTCATTGTCCCCCCATTAGAAATAACGACCAAGAAATTAGAGACTTCCCTTACAAAGCAATGAACATATTCGGCGGCTCGCTTATGTATAAAGTTATGATTGTTTCTACTATCATTAAATACTACTACAAGTTTATGTTTAAGAAATCCTTTGATTTTGAGAGTTTTGGGCATAGAAATGCCCGCAAAAGGATGTAGCTATATAATTTGTTCATCTCGCATAGCTGTGAGATCATTGTCCTGCTCGATTTCCTCAACTTTGTCCTCTTCCCCCCCTAAGGGTTGGGGCATCATCAGATGAGATGTGATCAATAACATCAATTTGAAAGAATTTTGGTTCCTTGCATTTATGACCCAAGGAGTATTTGTCATCACAATAATATCACAATCCTTGTTTTATTCTTTCAACCATATCTACCGGAGACACCTTTTGAACCTTAAGTGTTTGGGTAGGGTCTTAAGCCTAGGTGGAACGCCCCTTGTCTATGAAATCTGGATGAGTGGACTGGGAAGCTAAGGAAAGTTCTATTTTGACAGCCTTCTTTCAAGCATCTATCCATGTAGGCGGGTGGTGCATCCTGACATGTGCTTGGATGGCTTCTTTGAGACAACTGATGAAGCACTCCAAGTAGAATTCATCTCCTAGACCTTCCATTCTGGAGGCCAATGTCTCAAAGGGTTCAATGTAATATTTTACTATACCTGTCTATTGTAATTTTATTTATATTAACAAAAAACAAAATTATTCAAAATATTTAAATAATATCTTTTTGTAACAAAAATTACAAATGAAAAAATAAAATCCTCTAAACTTATATTAAATCTTCATTTAAAATAAATCTATCCCAATAATTATTATCATTAATAAAAACTGATGATTATCACTATTACTAAACGTTTTTCTTTTCACAAACCCAACTCAATCATACTTTCATTCTCCATTTTCTACATCATTCTATGCTATTAGCCCAAATTATTTAATTAGATGATATAAAAAAGAATAGCTTTCATTGATATGAAATCCAAACTTTTAATAACACATCAGGTTGGCATTGTACTATAAATCATTTCATTGGGAAGTGCGCACGTTGTCAAGATATTCAAACCATAATCCAGTGTGCATTGACAAACGAGGACATGTAAAAAAAATAATTTGTGGTCACTTCTTACAGTCGCTCCCTTCAGTGGCGATGATGCTTTGACCAGAGAGATCAATCAGTTGTACCATCTCATTTGTTTGTTGTTTGGAAACGGTCATGCACATAGACCACCGACCCCTGCAGTTCATACAGACCCAAGGGAAATTGCAGAATGATCACCATCGGAGTGAGATGACCCACATGTGAGAGACTTCCCTTACAAAGCAATGAACATATTCGGCAACTCGCTTATGTATAAAGTTATGATTGTTTCTACTATCATTAAATACTACTACAAGTTTATGTTTAAGAAATCCTTTGATTTTGAGAGTTTTGGGCATAGAAATGCCCGCAAAAGGATGTAGCTATATAATTTGTTCATCTCGCATAGTTGTGAGATCATTGTCCTGCTCGGTTTCCTCAACTTTGTCCTCTTCCCCCCCTAAGGCTTGGGGCATCATTAGATGAGATGTGATCAATAACATCAATTTGAAAGAATTTTGGTTCCTTGCATTTATGACCCAAGGAGTATTTGTCATCACAATAATATCACAATCCTTGTTTTATTCTTTCAACCATTTCTACCGGAGACACCTTTTGAACCTTAAGTGTTTGGGTAGGGCCTTAAGCCTAGGTGGAACACCCCTTGTCTATGAAATCTGGATGAGTGGACTGGGAAGCTAAGGAAAGTTCCATTTTGATAGCCTTCTTTCAAGAATCTATCCATGTAGGCAGGTGGTACATCCTGACATGTGCTTGGATGGCTTCTTTGAGACAACTGATGAAGCACTCCAAGTAGAATTCATCTCCTAGACCTTCCATTCCGGAGGCCAATGTCTCAAAGGGTTCATTGTAATCTTTTACTATACCTGTCTATTGGAGCTTAGTGAGATGACCATTCACATCAGAAAAACCCTCTATACATTCTTGAACGGGTTCAAATAGAACAACCACATCATGTGCAAAAAAAACATTTAAAATTTTCCTTTCTTGCGATTCAATGAGACTGCTATCTTGGCCTTTAAAAATTTCTGAGTTTGTCATTTCCAAGGTTGTAGATTCAAGAGTAGTTTCAGTGTCATCCAAGGAAGTTAAAACATCCTGCTTTTCTTCAGTATTTCTTTACAACTCTAGGTAGCTATCCTCATGATTGGTTTCACTTCTTGGAGTTTGCATGTGTGCACTTTAAAATTTATGATGTTCACCAGTTTCATCATGAGACAAAATCCCAGAAAATGACAGATTTAAAAATATATCTAGATGGTTATCCCTATCATTTTCTTGGTCGTTTGAAGAACGATGAAAACAACGTTGACTATCTTAATCTCCATATTTGTCACAAAAACACTGACAAGGCTGTTGTACATTTTCATCAAACTCATGGGATGCCATATTACTGTCATCATTAAGATTCTACTCAATTTGATTTTTAGCTAGGGGATAGGTCACTGTGTGTTGAAAACACTCCTGAGCTTTATGGAAACTAGTCTCTACGAGTTCTTCCCAATGAAAAGATATTTCAAATAGGGCTTCTTTAATTTCTTCATACATTAAATATTCATTATTAATGTCAATTCCCACATATTGAATAAATCTTTCGAAAGATTCACAACTATTCCCAAAAAGTGATGAAGATTGGGAACATTGCTTATAATTCTTATAGAAAACAGTCTAAAAATATTTAAGAGAATAAAGACTAGAAGGTGGAAACCTTTCATACCAGGATCTTGCATTTTCTTCTAAGGTTTCCATAAACATTTTCATCAGGAAATGTTCGTGCAATTCAAACCCTTTCTTTCATACATGCATATGAAATCTAATCAAATGAAGAGCAACATCATCGTCGTTTCGACCTTTAAATCTCGGTAGATAGGTCTTCCAATCTATGTGAGAAATACGATTTGGAAAACCAGTAATGTGAGAGAGATTAATTGGAGAATACCTTGCAGATCCATGATCCATCTTGAAGTAGTGGATTCACTGAGAAAATCTTCAGGCTACTGAGTCTTTGGGCAACGGAGTCACGATGGATGTTCTTAACTCTGCACTGTTTGACAATTGAGTGGCTAGGTGAATGAAACACAACTCGCTTATGTTTGAAAAATGTTCACCATCAACAATTAGATATGAAACTTGTTGTTCTCCGAGGGAAAATTTCACCTTCGCTCCCCAAAAACGATGCCAAAATTTTATCACTTAGAGAAAACCCTGGTTATGGGGAAAAACTCTAAAGTAACCTATAACCTTTTTTGAATTGAAAGATAACCCTTTCAATTTCGAAGGGGGATCCCTTCTATAACTTAGTCAATATGACTCGTTATGTACTTAAAATAATGATTATATCTCTTCTAAAAGTGCTTCAAAGTTGTGGTAGGGTTTGATAGAATTCCATTGGGCATGGAGTCAAATATTTGGCTTAATCAAGAAAGAAAACTAAAACATTCATAGAGGTAGGGTAACTGAGATTATTTGAGATTTTAAATTTGCTGAGATGGAATGCATAACAAAAGGGAAATGGTATAATTATAAGAGCATCACAAAAATTATTTCTATAATGAATATATTAGAAAATCTTTGGATGAATGAACATAAAAAATGAGATACTAAATATGAGTTATGTTTATTTACTCTCATTAGTCAATCAAAGAACATACATATGACAACATAAAAAAGGTAAATAGAAACAAGAGAACACATATCCAACATTTCTCAACACAAGAATATATGTTGCAGAATCAGGCTTCTTCATTAAACTTTCAGAAAATATACAATGTATAAGTCTTCTACTAAAAAACCAACCATTTTTCATTCTAAAGAGTGTCTTTATAGGAAAATTACAAATTGTTCAAGATCCAAAAATAATGGATCTCAAACCTCTTTATATATATATAGCTTACTAAATCAAATAATCAAGGAGATAAAATCTTACCCCAAGTCGAATTGATGAGGTGGTGCTCCAACTAATTGGGCATTTTTTCTAAAAATAGAAAAAATTGATTCTCTTGAATTCTTGAAAAATAGGCTTCAAAGATCCATTTGAAACTCTGACACCGTGATATATGTGTAAAAAATGGAAGAGGTTTTTGTTAATTGTTCTGTTCCATCCAAACAACTCTTTGGGTTTTCAACAATTCATCCCCAATTGTTCAAAAACTTATTTTTAAAACAATGGCTTAAAGAGGAAGGAATTGCAAAATCCTAAGAAATAGGCTTCAAAGATCCCTTAAAATCTCTCAAACTATGACACTTGTGTAAAATATGAGAGAGGTTTTTTGTTAATGGGCACTTTTTCAAAAAAATCTTCTTTCAGATTTGGAAAATTCATTTCTAGATGTTTGGAAACTGTGACCAGCGTTAATGCCTTTTAGACGAAAAAACAGAGTACAACAAAGATTTTTGTTATCTTATTAATCTGTACTCGTTTGATAGATTATCGTTCCTTCACTAACGTGTGATCCATCAACGTTTTTCTTTGGACATGAAAAATTTGAATTTTACATTTAGTGCTGATACTTCAACTATGAATGTTTAATTGACTGTTTTACAAATATGCACTGCTACTTTGGTTTTTAGCGCATTTTTATTTTCAAAACTTACAATAACGTTGATATTATATCTATCAGCACTTTAACCCTTTTTTTTTACAAATTGGCGATGATAATGAAACTGTGAGTGCTTTAACATTGTTTTTAACAAATCAACGTTGACGTTGAAATTGACAATGCTTTAAAACTATTGGATAAAATTGTGATAACACTTAGATTGCTTGGATATTTTATTTGTGAGTTGTCCTCTATTTTGTCTTGTCATGTTACTCTTTTTTTTGTCCTTTTTGAACCCATTGTTGTTGAATGCTCCCTATTTAATACTAGAACATGTATAATTTCTCTCTTCCCCTATGCTAGCAACTATTTAACTTCTCAAAGTTAATTCTTAGTTTGTTTTGATTTTCTATTTGATTGGTTGTTTGATTGCAATTTTCATTTATAATGTGTTTATCAATAAACAAACATACACAATAACTTATTTGTAGATGATGTGCTCATTTTTGGAATGCTATGTAGACTCACTTGGATATGTTCAATGACATCCTAAAAATATTCCAACATGCCACTGGACTTCAACTAAACAAATCAAAATCTATCCTTTTCCATAATGATGTCGATATGGAAACAGTTGAATGGATATTTGTGATGTTCGGGATAGAGGCGCGGTCCATCAAGAATGGAATAAAATACCTTGGATTTCAGCTAAAAGCAAAGGGATACACTAAAGTGGACTGGCAATGGATAATAGACAGGTACTATAAAAAGATATCAGCTTGGGAATATAAATGCCTATCATTGGCAGGAAGAATTGTTCTTACCCAAGCAGTATTAACACAACTTGCTATATACTGGGCACACTTATTCTACCTCCCTACTAGTATCATCCAGAAAATGAACAAGATAACTGCAAACTTTATATGGGGCAGCCAATCAGAAAAAAGAAAATATCACCTTTCTAGAATGGCAAAGATCTCTATGCCGAAGAGTTCAGGTGGATGGGGACTATTGGACTTGAGGACTTTTGGGAAGGCACTCTTGTGTAAATCACTGTGGAGAGGGATTTATGGAGAGGGTCCCTGGAGCACCACAATAAAGAAGAAATATATGGGCGGCAAAGATATTGCACACTGGTACAGAGTAGGGAGGATCGGAGCCACGTATGGGTCAGCAATATGGTTAAGCTTTCGTAAGATTGAACATTATTTTCTAAGGAATTTGTTATGGAGCTTCCAATCTGGCAGCAGGATTCTCATTGGAATAGACCCTTTCGTGTGCGGACGAGAGAAGATAATTCTACCTGAAAGACTCCTAAATTTCTTCCATAGGAAAGGTTTTTTCACCTGGGATAAACTCATAGAAGTATGGCAGGGCCCTATCCCTCTTTGGAAAGATGCTGACAGTATGGGGATGTCTGATTCATTGGCAAGGCAATGGAACATAATCAGAGATGGCTTGAGAAGCTGTGGCATACATCGTTCTATGGCAGAAGATGTTCTTATATGGAAAGTGTCAAAAGCAAGTGCTCAGGTACGTGTAAAAGACATTTACACAAACTTGATTGGATTAAAGACTGTTCATACAAGCCTAATTTTTCCATCAATTTATTGGAAAACTGGATGCCCTCCCAAATTAATATATTTCTCATGGTTGGTCTTCCACAATAAAAACCTGTCTTGGGAAAATCTGAAAAAGAGAAATTGGCACGGGCCGGGCTTCTGCTTAATGTGCGAATCAGTTGAGGAAAGCAACTATCACATGTTCTTCCACTGCCAAAAAACTCTACAACTATGGCATGAACTGGCAGTTTTATTCGGTTTCCCTCATGTGTCTCATGCATCCACACAAGAAGCTTTTGTTTGGTGGAGTGGGCAAAAAGATTCATGGAGGCCAATAATTATCATAGTCCTTTGGTGCGCGTGGAAATGGAGAAACAACATAATTTTCAAGGCTAGGAAAGAGCCTCTTATGGCAACTCTACAAAATATTGTATCCTTCTATGATACCTTGCCGGCAAAGCAACACAAACGGAAAAATGCTAATCGAAAAGAGCAAGAAGATAATCACTCAAGGTTTCCAAGAGCGTATTTTGACGGTGCTACTCAGCAAAACTCTTGTGGCTGCGGGGTCCACATCATTTTGGACGAGAATCTTCAATATCTCATTTCATGGAATGGGGGAAAGGGCTCTAACTGCAAGGTTGAGGCGATGGCCCTAGCGGGTCTTCTTTCCTTTTGCCTCTTCTTTGATATTCAGTTCGTTACAATTTTAGGGGATTCCAAAATCATGGTTGATCATGTTCTGGGAAAGTGCCACATCAGGAACCCTCACCTTGCAGGTTGGATGGACAGAATCATGTATCTCTGGGGACTCATGAAAGGATGCTCCATTCAACACATTTATAGATCCCAGAACCAACAAGCAGACTTTTTATCAAAGGAAGGTCTTCTATCAGAAACAGGTATCTGGAACATGAAGGTAATATCTGATGAGGAAACCTTCTCCATCCAGGAGTTCTCCATCCCTGGTACTTAAATTACTTTTTGCTACTCTCCAGGTATGCATTGTTATTTTGTCCTTTTGCTTTATCTCCTTGAATATGTATGGTTTATGAATGGTCGAACTATCTTTGGAACAAGATTATATTTCAGAAAATCCTATTTTCATGTGCTGTGTAAAAAGTTTTGTATATGTTAGCTGTGTGACAGCTCAAAACACCATCACTCTGGATGGACAACTCATCTAGTCTAGTTTTTGTGTTTTGACTCAGATTTCTCCAGCTTTTTAAAGCTTTATGATGTACTATCTATTTTTATTATATTGTCTCAATATAATACAATCATGTTTTTTTCGATCTGAAAAAAAAAGTTGCACATATTTTAGGTAATTTCCACAAATAAATCTGTTGACAGGTTGTTGTCTCGAGAGAATGGCCATTGATATCCAAGTATAGAGCTTCAGTGAGAACTATACCAGCTCATATTGAGATGATTGAGGCTTTGCACAAATTATATCCCACAGCATAAGATATTGGCATGATCAGGTAATCACATGTTTTTTTTTTTTTTTTAACAAAATTAATATATCCAGTAGATCAATAAATGCAGAAAATGGCACTTTGTAGTAATATGAATAAGATGATATTTCCATATAATTGGTTTAAATTTAATAGAAAAAAAATAAACTTTATTTTATCATGGTTACAGAGAAAGCTACTTTTATATTTCTACCACACATGTAAGCCTCCACCAAATGTAAAAGAAAACCCCAACAATGATCTTTTTCAAGTTTGTAGTGAATGTTGAGTGGTATTAAATTTAACTTTATAGCATGGGGAGATTGATCTCTTTGGTAGCATAATTCTCTAAGACAATATTTAAGACAAATTTCAAGGAAATACACAAGCTTATTTAAGTCAATACAAAAGTTTCTTTTTGTCTTACATAATTCTTTAAAGGGTGCTAGCTCAATGGAAGAGCACTTGCCTTATAAGTAGGATGTTGGTGGTTTGATTCAACTGTATGACATGAATTAGTTAATGATATTGTAGTTTATTTTTAATTAAATATTTTTTCAATTTATTTATTTGTCCTTAAATATAATCTTTTATTATCTCTAAGGAGAAAATAGCTAGGATTAAAGACACACTCTTTGTAGACACAATATGTCTTTAATCTCAACTATTGTCTATGGAGAGACAAAAACGAAATTATCTCCTAAAAGACAATAATTTTTATGTTAAATATTGTCTTTATAGAGACAATTTTTTAAGACAATAATTTGAGGCACTCACTTAAAGACATTTTTAAGACAACGCACAAGTTTTTTTTTTTTTAAGACAATTGACCCAATTTTTTTCTCAAATATTGTCTTAAAACACCCCTATGTTGTAGTGATGCCAATGCTCTAAGCCTTCGATAAATGTACTAGTCCCAAAGGTACCAACTAATATATCCCCTTTTTTGCGAGGCTTGCGAATTTATAGTTCTCATATCCACAACCTTTGCATCTTTTGGTACAATTGATAGGGCACAACCTTTGCATCTTTTGGTACAATTGATAGGGTACCGCCTTGGCTTCCCACTGCATTCGCATGCACACTTTGTCTTTTCAAAGTGGCAGGGAAATGCAAGATGGTAACCAACGAATTACATGTCAGAAAAAACTTGAATTTTTATCTCTGTTGGTTTAAATAAATATATATATCTATATATATATATATATAATAAAATGGCTTGTGAAGTGCTACTGGTCCTTGGACAAATTTCCAAATATCCTTGGAGGTTGGCCGTTGGACCCCTGGTTTCCTTGTTCGTTTTATGTACAATGTACATATCACACATGAAGCGTATTAATTCTGATATGACTAATGTTTTTTTTATATGTACCGGAAGGGTAGTAGGTCAAATTAAAACCGTGAGATGTTGGTTGTTGCAGGCTTTACCAGCTTCATTAAATTTTATGTAATCGTAATAATGTTCTTAAATACAGAAATCTATAGTTCTGCAAGTTTGCTAAGCGTATAGCATAATACCATTTCATTGCTTGGACAACGCTTATCAGTTTGGGTTTTAAGATTTTCAGTTGTTGATGATGTTGTAGTGGTGCGGTTAAACCTTAGACTCACACTTAAATGGTTGTGGTTTGGCCAAGCATTAAAGGCGAGAAAGAGATGGTTATCTTCCATCCTTTTCAAATATCAATGATATGGATGCTTTCCTGCAGAAATTGTTAAACTTCAATCCTATTCATAGGAATGTTTCCTTATCACCATGGCTCAGGAACAGATTCCACAAGCTATGCTGAATGGTTTATATGGTCCAGAGAAATCTTATCAAACAGATATGATGATAATGATTAGAAAGACAGTGACCCAAACATCATAATTGTGCAGTGGAAATATTGTGTATATCCTGCTTGACCATCTGACCACAAGTACTATGACTTAGATAGATTTTTTATCTTCCTTATGCCATTTTTTACTACAATTAGAAGATTATCATGTACCTACCCTAGATCATGGATCCACCTCTGCAATGGAGTCCTTGAAGAAAAACTTGTCGGAGGCTTTGGTTCAAACTTGTGGGAGGCTTTGGTTCACTTCTATCCTCTTGTAGGGAGACTGTGTTTGGACGACGAAGGAATTTTGAAGCTACATTGCAATGACGCTGGAGTGGAATTTATCGAAGCGTCTTCAGAGATTATTGAGCTTGCAAATTTGATGGATTGTGACTCCTCTTTCGAAATAATGAAACAACCTTTCCTTACGTTGATACCTTGAATGTCAATGTGTTTTTTATCCCTACCTTGAATGTCAAGGTCTTTTTTATCCCTATGGTTGGGGTTCAGGTGAGATGCAGTGCCTGTGAGATTTATATATGAATATCGCAATTTTAGAGTTACCAAGTATGGTTTTTGGTTTTTTAATACTATTTATGCTTCTTGATAAATAATTTTCATAAAACGTGAACATTAGGCCACGTGGGTTTAGTAGTACCAGTGCTCTGAGATTTATTCCGAGGATTGATTCTAGGGCAGGGTGGGATTAGTTGATCCAGTGCTCTGAGATTTATTCTAAGGATTGATTCTAGGGCAGGATGGGTTTAGTTGTTCTAAGGATTGATTTAGGGTAGAGTGGGTTTAGTTGAGAAGGCTAGAGGGTTGATTCTAGGGTTGCTTCATTGTCTGGGTTGTTGAATGTTTTTATATAGATAATATAATGTTTTGAAGTATTTTTATGAAAATATTTTTGAAAGAATGATTTAATGATATGCCTTTAAATTTTAGTTAAATATAAGATACATATATGATTAATGTTTTTAAGTATTTTCTTTTATATAAAAATTTTAAATTATATATATATATATATATATATATATATATATATATATAAATAAAAGATAATGTTTTAATTTTTTTTAATATATGTAAAAAATTATTTATTTATTTATTTTTGGTACATTCACTTATATATAAAAATAATATAATTTTAAAATTTATGAAATTTGGAAAAAAAAAAATATTTTTTTAAATATTTAGATATAATGAAAACCTATATAATTTTAAAATTTATGAAATTTGAAATAAATATTTAATTTTTAAATATTTAGATGTAAATTGAAATTATGTCAAATATTTAGATTATCAATATAAGTGTTCAATACATTCAATGCATTGTTTAGATTCAATTCATTATTATAATGTTTAAAAAATAAGCAAGTCATTTTGGTATAAATAGGATATTCAGATAGGATAGGTCTTTGAAATAGAATTCTGAGTGTTCAATACATTCAATGCATTGTTTAGATTCAATTCATTATTATAATGTTTAAAAAATAAGCAAGTCATTTTGGTATAAATAGGATATTCAGATAGGATAGGTCTTTGAAATAGAATTCTGATCACATATAGGTATAAATAGGATAGGTCTTTGAAATAGAATTCTCATCATATATAGGGAAATTATGTTTACACTGTCACTCGCTAACATAAGATAAATCTGCGGGAAAGTGGTTTCCTTGTGGGTTGGTGTTCTCACAAAAAAACCACACAAATTCACATGCAAAAAGATTGTTGGATCTGCTTCTTGAATCTCCCATAGATTGTGCCAATACATACATTCAAGGACAATGAGTGTCCAAATTTGTTTTCCCAAAGTATGTATGAATCTTGGTTGGATCTGCTTCCCAAATCTCCCATAGATTGTGCCAATACACACATTCAAGGACAATGAGTTTCCAAATTTGCTTTCCCAAAGTATGTATGAATTTATTAGGTGAAAAATGACTGTATTCTTTCCTCATTCGTTCTAATGCCATAATCATCCAAATTTGTTTTCCTAAAAGATGTTTAAATCTATGTGGTAAAAAATAACTGTATGGCTTCCCATTCATTTTAATACCATAATCATTGTGTATAGATAGTAATAACATTTCCAAAAAAATTGCTTCATCCTTCAAAGTTTAAACTACAATTACCTTTTTGGCTGACATTGAAATAAGGTATATATACATACTTTTTTAGGTATTACTTTGTGACTATTATCTATAGATCATTTATGGTCAAGTTTGTTTGTGGACCTTCGTTTCTTAAGTACAAAGGAATGTTTATTCAAAACTATTGTCCATTTTGTATTTCAAATTTCAAATGTAAAAACATACTTTCAAAATCTAATTGGGGACCACTGTTTTCGGTTGTCGAGGTTAGACAACAAAGGGCTCGGGAGGTTCGAAGAGGGGTACTTGTAAATTTTCAATAGTCTTTACAACAAGAAAAGATATTTTTTGAACTTATTCTTTTATTTTTTGGGTATACAAGCTAAACAACTATTATTACTCAGTATTGATAGTGATAACTAGTTGCTATTGGTTAATAAATGTCAGCGATCATCACCTTTATTGAAAGAAAATCATACCATGTGAAATATACCACTTATGAGTTATTATCATCGTTATTCAAAGAAAATCATACCACTTGGAATTAATCATTAATAATCCATAAAGAAACATGATTTCGCTCCTACAAAATGTCTCTTGGTATTGTAATGTTAATTTATTCTTTTACTCTTTACCTTCTAAAAAAAGTTCTTAGCCAAACAATAATTTTAGATGCACTTTTGAGCTTATCTACTTTGTTAATTTTATATACTTTTAATTTGAAATTAAAAATTCCGTTAATTCCAGTGAAGAAAGTAAATAAATTTAGGAATGAGAAAGTCAAATTTTGGCCAATTAGAATAACGAGAAGTATTTGGAAACTTTGCATCCTCTCACATACTAATCTGGAAAGAATTTTTTTGACCTTAAGAATGAGAAAGTCAAATTTTCGCCAATTAGAATAACGAGAAGTATTTGGAAACTTTGCATCCTCTCACATACTAATTTGGAAAGAATTTTTTTGACCTCTTCCATGACCGAAGATATCCTCACATTTATATCCTTCGATCCTTCGGTAATCAATAAGATAAGCAACATAAGTCAATGATAATCCAAACTTCCCTTTTTCCAGGTAGTTAAGAAAAACACTTCCCTTTTTCCAGGTAGTTAAAAGTTTTTCTTGATTGGATCAAAATAACTCCACTCCACCTTTCCCATCAAATGAGTAATATATATGAAGACATAGCAGAGGACTATTATTTCAAGTAGTTACACGTCCTTGTCATCTGGTCCTCTCGCTAATGCTTTTCAACATTTTAGAAGCATTTTAAAGTCTTGGTTTCAAAGTATAGTTCACCAAAATCACTATTTAGATTTAAATAATTTAGTTTCATTATACATCACGTTTGTACAGGTCAGTTATGATTTTAAAAGGTGAATAAATAAAACCCTATATCCTAGATGGGAGATTGAAACTTTGGCAATTCCTATAGAATTTAATATAGGAAATATTTGTTTTTAATTTTTCAAAGATTTGGATTATACATTTTATTTTTGTTAATATATAAAAAATATTTGTTTTTAATTTTTCAAAGATTTGGATTTCTTTGTAATTTTAATTTGTGATACTATACATTTTATCTTTGTTTATCTTTGTTTATATATATATTTATATATTCTTAAAATTTTCTTAAATTTATTTTTCAAAATTCAAAATCTTCGAGATGATGTTTTTGGGTGATCATATTTATTAACATTCTTATTTCTGTCACTCTCTAGCTTAAAAAATCTTCATAATTCTCCATTTTAGGACCATAAAACTTGAAATTTTTTTTAATACAAACATTGAAAAATGAAGTAGTTTTTGGACTCCAAAAATGTTTAAACCAAATAAAAAAAATGACAAAACTTAAATTAATTGGATCAATTTAATATGTAACACAACTTGCCCTCTACAAATTTAATTTAATTTAACTTATTTTATAGAAATAAATTTAATTAAAAATAAAAAATAAAGAATATAGGTTATTTTTTTTTATTTATTTTAGATTTTTATTATGATAAAAAAAACCCATAAATATGTACCCTTGTAATTGAAATTAAAACCAACCTTTTAAATTTAATCACGGCTGGCCACTCCATTCGGACCAGCCGTTAAACGCTATGCTTCTGGCTAAGAAAGTGGCTGTGGAGTTGAAGACGAGCGATGACGTGGGAAATAGAAAGGGCGGTGCGAAGAGTAATGGCGGCGGAGGAGATGAAGCAGAGGGTGAAGGAGGTGAGTGTGGTTTCATCTCATGTTTGTTAAGGATGAGGGTTACTAAATTATATATAAGAGGCACCTCACTGGTCCTGATGTACATCAGATGTGTACGAAAATTAAACATTTATATATTTTAATGTGTACGAAAATATATATATTTTAATTTAATTCTGATAATGATATAATTTTTATGATTTTCTTAAATTTATTTAATATAAACCTATAAGATTTGATTTTGTTTTGTTCATAGTTGGTAATCTTTGTGGATAGCATACATTTGAAAATTTATTTTATTTAAAATGTACTTTATTTATTTTAAATATATAAACAAATATTTTTTTATTTCGTTTTAATGGTGTGTAAATCATTAATTTTTAAATAACAATTAGTGATGCTCGTTTTTTATTACAACTTAGTTATAATAATAGATATAAAAAAATATTCTCATTTAATAATAGAAGTGTTTTAAAGATAAAAGTTTGGAAAAAAATAAAGATTTATGAAAGAGTAGAGATTTATAAATGATTGAAGCGCTAATAATATATGATATATGAGTGGTTATAATGTTAATATTTATTTATTTGATTAATAAATATATAATTTATTAGATTAATTTAATTTGGTTAAGTGATGGTGGTAAGATAAAATGTTATAATATATTGGAGAAATCTTTTTACTCATAATAATGTGACCATATTTATTGTTGTCATATTTATAGAGAAAAGGAATACAACAATTGAGGCCTTGTCTAAACAAGGCTCTCACCAAGCTTATGGCACATGGCACATCTTAGAGCACATAGATGGACATGAACGAGCACCTTATCACAAACCCTTTATGGAAGGCAATTTTTAGGCTTCATGATTATTCAATTCGTGGACTATTTTGTGATCATTGATGGATACACTTATTATGTTTTGATATGATGTTACAATTATTTGTTTTGTTATGTACTTGACCTATATAAGACACAACATACTTATATGACAATACTTTAATGTATATTTTTAATGGACGTTAAGGCCAAGTTTTTAATAGGTCTTATTGCAAAAATGCATATGTTAAATATAGAGTTTAACATATATACATTTAAACAAACATGTAACAAGATTCTAAACTAATTTTTAATGGGAAGCCATAGGCAATAATACTCAACTATGGTCACTAGTGGACAAGTATGGTCAACATAGTCAAATTTGGATGCCCATGGTTGAATAAGGTCAACAATAGTGAAGATGGTAAAAAAATGGTTGACCATATTGAACTATAGTCAACAATATGTCAACCATGCATTGATCATATTTAACCATAGTCAACTAGTGTTAACCATGGTAAGCTATAGCCAACCAAGTTCAACTAGGTTGACAAGCTAAATGTGGTCAACCATACTCAACCATGTTATACTCTTGTTAACAATAATGAACTATACTCAATTAGGTTCAATTAAAGTCAAGCTATTCAACATGGTTAACTATAGTCTCTCATAGTGAATTATAGTTAAATTAGATAATAATTGTCAACTATATTCAATCATGGTTGTCTATGGTTGATGATGATTGAATATAATTGATTAAGGTGGAACTTGGTTGACCATGATTGACTATGATTCATTAAGGTAAAAATTTTCAAGCAAGGGGATTTGAGTAGGTTCATCCTGAGATGTAAAACTAACATCAACATAATGAAGTCGAATCTAAGAAGATGCAAAATATTTATAAAATGACATGTTATATACTTGAGAAGGTAGGATTGGTGGGATTTGCGAATTTGGATTGGGGTCTGTTTTCGAAATAGATATGGCAGATTCAGAACTTGAGGCTTTTGTTAGAAAATTATATATTACAGAGAAATGGAACACATAAAATATATTGAAGAAATATAAACACAGAAAAAACATAAAACAAGAGAGACATAGATATATGTGGTTCACCCAATTTGAGCTACCACCACGGAAAAACGGTCACTCCTTCCTTTTATATATCCAACAAACTGAAGAGATACAACCTATAGCAAATCCGTTGTAATTCCCTCTTCACTCTCACATAATCTTCTCTCTCTTTTGCACTCAGAATAAAGATGTACATAGACGCAATACAATTCCCTAATATAGCGAGGGGTTGCCTTCTATGGCAAAAAACCCTAAATTAAACATAACTTCTACCGTCAGATCTCCACCTAATGAACGACCCAAATTGACTATGAAATTACAACATTTTACAAGGCAAATTTACATCTATTTTTAGCTTCGAGGGCGCTACCCTCGATCCCTTGCTGGGGGGGCTCCTAAAGATCGCTGCCGCCGCGTGGAACCCCCTTGCAATAACAAATATTACGAGCGACATTTCCACCACATTATGAACTGGGGTCCAATGTGGTGATACCATTGAATAAAGAATATAATCAGGCTCCACTGATGCAGGAGCATTCAACCAAGGGAAAATCATTATAATTAGTAGACATAGGGGGTCATGCATTTTAGGAAATAGTTTTCCTAAGTGTCAAGTCAATGTAATATTTAGGCATTTAAATATGATTTAATTAGATGCTCTCAAAACAAATAAATGAGAACATGAGTAGTTCCATGATCCTAGGATCAAGGGAGAGCTTTTAGGCATAAAAGGGAGGGAGAATAGATGTGGAGCATTGAGAAAAACACAGGGCTTTTCTGTTTTAGAACAGTGAAAAGATAGAGTGGATAAAAGTCTGCCACATATGTATGCATGTAGCAAGCTTTAGGGCTTTTGTTAGAGGATGGGATCAGGTCCTTCATAGTAATCCAATCCTTTAGTTTCCATATAAAAATATGTAAGCCTACAGGCAGAAGGATGAGGCCACCGATAGTAGAATCTGGCCTGTGTGTATGTGGATGAGCGAGATTGAGGAGTCTCGAATGTAATCTGTCTTTTACATATATATATATATATATATATATATATATATATATATATATATATATATATATATAAAGTAATTTTGAATGTCTCAATAGAGTTTGAATTGCATGGTTATGATGAATTATGAATTGAACTCGTAGGTTATGTTACATAAGGTGTGCATGTAGAGTTTTGCGGAACACGTAGAGGAGACATTAAGGACACATGATCATAACAACGAAGTGAATTGGGAAAAACAGAGCCCAATTGGATAGCAGAGAGAGAAGAACGACTCACGAGAATCGAAGGGACCATTGAATCCAATTGGAGACACTCTAGTGGTGCTGTAGAAGGAGTAGAAGGCTGAAACCTTTAAAGAATCCAAATCGCTAAAGAATTGAAGAAAACGTGAAGAATTTCCAAGTAAAAGGGACGAGCGGAGAAGTCCAGTATTGATACTCAGTAGTCGTTGGATCTTCAGAGATCAACAACCACGATTGAAAGTTGAATTTCATTTCAAAGGTAACAAAGGACATCAACAACAAATATATCAACTCCGACAAGTGATTGGTGATATCGCCGACAATAGAATCAACAATCGCGCAATCGGTGTTTCGTAGTGAAAGAAGTTAAGACCTTGGGAAGTTCCGATAGCCGATAACGATTATTGGAATATCAGAGCTCGGACCATCAGAGTTCGGTGCAATGGAAGTTTGGATTATGTAAAGGCCAAATGCGACGATATTATAGTCACGGTTCTATAGAATTTGAAATCTGATGTATCGGTTCGGAGGGGAATTTCCTTTGTATTCCCAAATATTAATATTTCCGATAGTTTATATGGCACGAATTTTAAGCGAAAACATGTGTAGTTGCTCCGATATTGGAGATTGGAGTCAGAGAAGGGTGATGGCTCATATGTATATGACCATTGATAATTGCTGATAGCGATTGCAATGAGGTTTTAGCCTCGGGTTCTGTGCAGAACCGTATAAAGGAGGAATAAGGCATATTTGCGTGGAATTCCTTTGTATAAGGGTTTCACCGAGAGATTAGCGCCGATAGTGTTTTGTGGTAATATATATATATATATATATATATATATATATATATATATATATATATATATATATATATATATATATATATATATATGCAACCAAAATATATGAAGGAGTATGGTTATATATACGTGGACTGTGGTTCTAAAAGGTTCATATTATAATCCCGATAGAGGATTCAGGCGGGGTGATTGAGTTCCTATGTACAGGAACTGCTGATGAATGGGTCATGACCATTTATGGTCTATAGATTTGACTCCATTGTAGAGTCAAATGACTTGGGATAGTTGTAGATGCATTATTATTGAAAAATGCATACTGTGGGTATATGCAGGTAGTTACCCTGGCATCAGTTTGGCTAAGTATGGTTATATGCCGGGACCCTGCACCATTAGTGGTATCAGAGCAGATTTGTAATCTGTAAAAGGAGAACTTTTGAAGTTCTTGGAAGACTGTAGCAGTCCCAGCAGAGGTTTGGAATAGCAGGAACAAAAGATTCCTTGAAGGAAGGAGAAAGCAAGATTGCTTAATGAAAGTTCTGAAGGAAAGAGGACTTGGAAACCAACCAGAGGACAATCCATTCAAAGTGCAGAAGAATGGGTGAAACAAGATCATGCTGAGATCTTGAAGGTATGTTCTGTTTTAAATTAAGAATGTGTGTTTTTATACTAATGCACAGGTGACAGCAAGAGAAGTTGTGAGAAGAACAGTTGAGTTCATAAAGACATAGTAAGGAGAATACTCTAAAGGAGAAGTGGCATTGAAGCTGAAGAATCCAACAAGATATTGGATAGAGAGGATAGCTGAAGTGTTCTCAAGAGAGAGTGAGAGATTGCAGAATCCTAGAAGGAGCAAAGGTGTTGTTCAAGAAGGGGAGGTTCGAGATAGAGGACCCATGCTTACTAAAAGACTGAGTGAGGAGAGCTTAGTGAGGTAAGATTGCAGCCAAGAGGACTATCTGTTGCAGAGACTTGTTGCAAAGGAGCTCATAAATAAAGAAGAGAAGAAGATGACTACTGATAGTCATAGCAGAGGTTCAGAGAGAAGCCACAATAGAGGATATAAGAAAGAGGATGCCAAAGCAAATGTCAAGAAGATGAGTCAAGAAGAAATTGACAAAGAGGTTGCTGAACTAAAAGAACAACTCAATGCATTAAGGAGAATGCTTGAGGAAAGCTAGAGAATAGGTTGGATCTTGAGGAAGAAGCCTGTGGAATGGCATGAGATGTAGAGAAGGCTACAACAATTGCAAATAAGGTGGCTAAAGGGAGAACTTAAGGAAGTTGAGTTAGAAATGGAAGAATCCATTTGTGAACCAGAACAAGGAGAATTTCTGGGAGATAGTGAAGATGAAGACTTGAAGACTAAAACTTCAAGTAAGGCCGAAGGGTCACATGGTTTTAAATCTGACAATTTGTGTATGTTTGCAGGTGAAGGACAATTGGCTGATATTTTCATGAAGAAGGAAAAAGACCAGCAGAATCAAAATTCTATTCTGGAAGAAGATGAGGTAGATAGATCTCATATGCAGCTGAAGAAAGATGTCAAGCAACTAAGTGAAGGGCTTGAGGAGATTGAAGAAGAGACTATCAGAGAATTTCTGAATCATATGAATGATTTAGAACAACAAGGAGATATGATGACTGAACCATCAAGTGAGACCATAGGGTCTTATATTTTTAAAACTGATAGTTTGTGTATGATGGCAGATATTGTAGGAGAAAAACAGCCATTTGAAGATATCTTCAGAGGAGATAAATAGCAAGGGACTGAAGGCAAACTTGAGGAAGAGACTATGTTAGCTGAAAACATAGTAAAGGATCATCAATTCACTATGATGATAGGAACAGTGGAGATAGCCATGGAAACTGTTGATACAGACAATAGGGAAGAAGAACATCTACTGAAAGATGTTAAGAAGGAAGAAGTATATGAAAAAGACTTAACAAAGGGAAAAGGAATTTGGAATCCCTATCTGAGACAACACTCCTTTGTTAGTGAGTGTTTTGAAGAGGATGGACAGTCTTTTGAAGATATCGAAAGTCTAGAGGAGTTCTCTAGGAGAACAGAGTATGATGGAGAAGACCTCTTGAATGATGGAAGTAGTGATTTACTATAGTAGAAAGACCTTGAGATTACAAGGGTCAAAGGAAGATAATATTTTAATACTGTAACACAGCATGTGAAGGATGAAGCTAGAAGAAGAGAGCATTGTGATGAAATTAAACTATTCGAGAAACTAATGAGAGAACCTGACGGTAGAAGAAGAAGAAGATGTGTCTCTAATAGTCATGGAGATAGGAAGATGCAATAATTTGTTTGCAGGTTCATTAAAAAACATGAATGAGTATGAGTATGTGATCAAAGAGATTGAGCAGAGATTGTTTTAAGATGGTAAAGAGGTGGTAGGAATAAAAACAATTCAAAGTATAGATAACCAACAGTAGGTTAAAGGAGGAGGAGTTCACTACAATGGACAAGAGCACGAAGGCATCATTAGAACAAATGGATTGGAAGAGAGACTAATGGACAATCTCATGAATTCTGCTGAGAATTCGAATGAAAATCCTAATATGCTAACAAAGGAAGTGGAAATAGAGCAACAAACTGAAATGTTGCCAAAGAAAGAAGATGCACCAATGCCTCATGTTTTTAAATTTAACAATTGTTTTGTGAACGCAGGTTTTGTTGCAATTGCTGGAGGAGATTTGGCACAAGTGAGCAACCAGGTAAAGATGAAAGAAGAAGACTTCATGGAAGAATTTAATCCGTGGAACAAAGATGTTAAATTGCTGGAGAAAATGCTGAACAATCATGATTCAATCATGAAATAGGGTAAGGATGATAAGGAGGCAGCAAAAATGGCAGTAAGTAAAGAAAGAGCCAGTAAACCAAAGAATGAAGCAAGTAAAAGAAAAGTCACCATAGAAGACAACAATAGTAACCTGAAACAAAGAGAAGAAGATAGAAGTAAGAAGCAGAAGATGGACCAGCCCAAAGATATGCTGGACATAGAAATTGAAGAAGTATGGTAGTAGATGATGAAGCAGTTCAAATGGAGGAAAATGGTAGTAGAAACAAGAAAAATCATTCAGAAATCTAACCTGATTGACAGGAAGAAGAAAATGGAGAAAAAGACAACAGAAGTGTAGCAACAACAATGGAACGAATCATGTGGACAATTACAGAACAAATTATGGGATCCAAGAAGTCCAGGACCAAAAGACACATGATCAAGAGATCATGAATACTTTCTACCTTGGGAGTCTGATGTAGGAGCATTGAACCAAGAGAAAATCATTGTAATTAGTAGACATAGGGGGTCATGCATTTTAGGAAATAGTTTTCCTATGTCTCAAGTCAATGTAATATTTAGGCATTTAAATATGATTTAATTAGATGCTCTCAAAACAAATAAATGAGAACATGAGTAGTTCCATGTTCCCATGAGCAAGGGTGAGCTTTTAGGCATAAAAGGGAGAACAAATGTGGACCATTGAGCAAAATAGGGGTCTTTTCTGTTTTAAAACAGAGAAAAGCTAGAGTGGATAAAATTCTGCCACATATGTATGCATGTCACAAGCTTTAGGGCTTTTGTTAGAGGACGGGATCAGGTCCTTCATATTAATCCAATCCTTTAGTTCCCATATAAAAATATGTAAGCCTACGACAAGAAGGAGGAGGCTGTCGATAGTAGAATCTGGCCTGTGTGTATGTGGATGAGCGAGACCGAGGAGTCTCGAATGTAATCTGTCTTTTACATTAATATATATACAGATTAATTCTAAATGTCTCAATAGAGTGTGAATTGTGTGGTTATGATGAATTATGAATTGAACTCGTAGGTTCTGTTACGTAAGGTGTGCAGGTAGAGTTATGTGGAACACATAGAGGAGATATTGAGGACACATGATCAGAACAACGAAGTGAATTGGGAGAAACAGAACCCAAGTGGACAATAGAGAGAGAAGAATAATTCAGGAGAATCGAAGGGACCATTAAATCCAATTGGAGCATCAGAGTGGCGTAGTATAAGGAGCAGAAAGCCGAAACCTTTAAGGAAGCCAAATCACTGAAGAATTGAAGAAAACATGAAGAATTTCCAAGTAAAAGGGACGAGCAGAGAAGCCCAGTATTGATACTCAGTAGCTGTTGGATCTTCAAAGATCAACGGTCACAATTGAAAGTCGAATCGCATTACAGAGGTAACAAAGGATGGTGACCACAAATATATCAACTCCAATGAGCGATTGTCGATATCGTCAACAATGCAATTGACAATCGCGGAATCGGCGATTCGTAGTGAAAGAAGTTAAGACTGCGGGAAGTTCCAATAGCCTATAGTGATTATCAGAATATCGAAGCTCAGACCATCATAGTTCGGTGCAGTGGAAGTGTGGATTATGTAAAGACTGTAGGTTTTAACCCCGTGCAAAAATTACCTGCATACGAATTCTAAAACACTGAAAATAAACAATGTGAGAGCATAACACATAAAACACATATACACAAATATTTTCCCCTAGATCGCAAAATCGAGACTACCAGCTTGAATTTTCATTATGTTCCTTTCAATGTTATAATACATATTTATACATGTCGAAGCATCCAATACCATGGACCGAAAACCATCGCATCCAAAAACATGTGCAAAAATCATGCACAAAACCATAGGTGGGTATGCCCAACCTAACATAGGTTCCAAAACCAAAATTTTCTGAGGCGCTGCCCTAGACCCCACAGAGTGGGGTTACTTGCATGTCTCAAACCTCCTGTGACTCCCCCTGTTACGCAATTGGTGCAATGAAGGTGGGGCTCCGCCCCCCTCTAACCTCCCGGTTAACTATGTGGGCTAGTCATGGAAAGAATATAACATAACCCAACAAAGACCGGACCCGATGATATTATAGTCGTGGTTCTATAGAATTTGAAATCTGGCGTATCGGTTCGGAGGGGAATTTCCTTTGTATTCCCAAACATTAATATTTCTGATAGTTTATATGGCACGACTTTTAAGCAAAAACATGTGTATTTGCTTCGATATTGGAGAATGGAGTCAGAGAAGGGTGATGGCCATATGTATATGACCATTGATAATTGCCGATAGTGATTGTGATGAGGTTTTAGCGTTGGGTTCTGTGTAGAACCGTATAGAGGAGGAATAAGGGATATTTGCGTTGAATTCCTTTGTATAAGGGTTTCACCGAGAGATTAGCGCCCATAGTGTTTTGTGATAATATATATATATATATATATATATGAAACCAAAATATATGAAGGAGTATTGTTATAAATTCATGGACTGTGGTTCTCAAAGGTTCGTATTATAATTCCGATAGAGGATTCAGGCAGGGTGATTGAGTTCCTATGTACAGGAACTACTGATGAATGGGTCGTGACTTTTTATGGTTTGTAGAATTAACTCCATTGTAGAGTCAAATGACCTGGGACTATTATAGATGCATTATTATTGAAAAATGCATACTATGGGTATGTGCGGGTGGTTACCCTGACATCAGTTTGGTTAAGTATGGTTATATGCCAGGACCTTACACCATCCACACCCAACATCTTCTCTATAAGAAGAATGTCGTCCTACGAGTGAGACTAATGATGAAGTTGGAGATTCAATCTCATCTTGATTTATAGTTGATAAACTAGTATCCATCTTGCTCCACACCTAAATGCCTTTTCTTTTTTGCCTACGGTGGGGAGGTCTATTTTCTTCTGGATGCTACTTAAACATGGTGACTCTCAAGGCATGGTAAGGTTCCGCTACAACAAGAATAAGATATTACTATATTGATTTTAGTTTTACATCTTAGGATGAACCTACCCAAATCCCCTTGCTCGAAAAGTCGTAGATTGACTAGGCAAAATCCCATGGCTACAAATACGTTCATCTTGGCACCATTCGTTTTTCCCTCTATGGCATTGTAATACCATACATGAATGTTAATAGCTTATGCATTGTCATAGACACTTGACATAACCAGCTATCTAATGTAATCATAGGTGGCGTTTCCAGTCCCCTTCACGATGGACCACCGTTTGGCACGGTTTACCCCAAGTACTCTGTCTCCTTAGATGATCCATACATCTATGACCTCCTCCAATCCTATATTCATCCACAAGTTTTTTACATGAAACAACAATCCAAAATTATTCATCTTAAAACTTTGATCACTATTCATTTCGACAACGACAACATGCCTCCACTCCAACCCCAAGTCCGTCAAACTTCACACATGGTAAGCGAGATGGAATCTAGTTCTAGTAAGTCCACAACTCCCATAACATTTGAGTGGACTGGAATCCAATATCCTGAAATTTGGGAAACTAAATATGACCAATATCAACAATCCGTCCCTTCTGGAAGATAACCAGAGAAATGTGAAAGGCAAGCCCATTGATTTCAATCTAGAATCACAGTCTTTTCGGTTACCACAACAAGTTCAGACAACCTTGAGAGAAAATGTTACAAAGATGGTCCAGGAATATCCCTCAAGCTCTATGCCCCGAGGAACCGAGCTTGTTACAGAACACAAGGGGAAACATCAACAGTGTCCAGCCTACAATCAATTGATACAAAAGTTGAGCCAAGTTTCTCAACTCGACTGACCTCACATCCTAATTTTTTGTTAGCTTCTTAGAGAAAAAACCTCCAAAACTGTCAAGGTCTCTACAAGAGAAGAATTGTATGTTCCTTCTAGGAATTTACCTTACATTTCCTTCCAACAGTTTGAGTTGATGGTTAGAAGAAAAGGGAATTTGTCCCTTATGCCATAGTATTAACATCTACTGCATCAGGTACTACCACAACACAAGTTAAGTATGAAAATCTACAGCTTGATCTAGAGTGAAAGACCAAAGTTTTGTTTCGAAGAGATGTCCTCAAGGTCAAACAAGTAGTCTTTGAAGAGAAAGAAGCATGTGAGAAACTACTAGTAAGACTCGAATTGCTAGACCACAAAGTTGTTGATATCTTAGTCCTAACAACTGCCCATGCAAAGTTAGAACAACGAGGGACAACAATTTTATCCATTTGGTCTATCTAGACTTTAATCATAAAAAAATTAGGAGCCAAGGTACCCACACTAGATTATTCGGTGTTAGAAAAATCCACCAAATCTTTTATGTTTATAGATGACCCCAAACAGAAGCTAAAATGAACCTATAGTTTTAATGTGGCTAGTCATGAACTATCTACTTGGAATTTTGGAACCCAAACAACAGAAGAGATGTTGGCACAGGAATTGATTGAAGAAATTGATGAGGCCAATTCAACAGTCTTATCTTTCTTGCAACAAGTGCAAGAAAAGGGTCCTCCTCTCATAGAGGCCCAAGTCAAATAGTTCATGGTTTATGTCAAACAGGAACCAGGAGACCCCCTCTTATAATTAGCAAGGGTGAAACATCGAGATCGGTTTTAGTCATGGTGTTTCTTCCATGTCACTAGCCATTCAGGCCATGCCACATGAACCTATTTTTTTTCCCAATTTCCAGCCCAAACATGAAATGGAGAATTCCATTAATATCCTCAACAACCGGGCAACAAAAGAATAGGTGGATGACCCTACCCTTTCTCCCTACAATATAGCTCAACTAATCGTTAATGTATTTGTTGGCCTTATCCATACCTGGTGGCATTATGCCTCTATAGAAGGTAAAGAATCCATCATTAGTCACATTGATCTTGTGGTTCAATTAATTATTGTTGTTTGTGCATAGTTTGTCAGCCTTATAGTTGATGAAGACCCAGATTATTATGAGCTGTTCATGTCTAACTAGTTAGGTAATATTGGTCTTATAAAAGAATACTTATGCCAAATACAGGATTGGATCATTAGATCTAAGTCCTATTAAAATTTTGCATACCTCAAACGATATATCCATAATATGCTTGGTGTTCTTCCCAAAGCCATCAAAAAATAGTTTGAGGAGAAACATCTCTCCTAAGATGGCATGACCCTAGTAATGGTGCGCAACCACAAAAAGAAAGCCATCGAGGAACACTATTTAGCCAAACATGTTATGACTGACTTAAAGGAGTACAATAATATCTTTTCCAATAAGGTTTGCACAACAGTTGGCCAGATGCTCAACTAGGGAAAGGGAACGTTTAATCATGATCCCAAATGCTCTTGCAAATCCAGAGATGATCCCAAGAAGCATTGGTCACCAGAGTAAGTTTCAGCCAAAATCTTTCAAGAAGCCATTTCAATGTGGAAGGAATCCCTTCCAAAAGAAAATATCATTCCTAAGACATTGCAAGACACCATCAAAGTAAGTCTGATGTTACATCTATAACAAGGAAGGTCATTGGGAAAATGAATGCCCCTAGAAAGCTTCTAAGCTCAACCTTGCGTCCTTATTTCAGGACACACTAGAACCAAGCATGTGGGATCTATTCTATTATGATCTTGATGACAAACCGTATGGAGAAAAAATAATATCCCAACAGTAACTTGGAGCCCAAAGAAGAAGATGGAAACCCCATTACAGGTTTTCATGAAAGTTATGACAATGATGATAGTTTGCAGTCTTATAAATTTTGCATGTTTTCTATGCCTAACAAACGACTTGTATAAATCCAGCAAAAACTTGCAAAAACACCATCATGGCAGTTGAATCTATGTATGAATCTTCATAATGAGATCTAAAGCATTACAACCACCATTACCACATTGAATCATCCAGAACCAAAGTCATCTAGTTAGATGACGACTAAGCAAAAGGGAAAGGATCTAGCCTATTCGATTCCATCCCATTAGCATCCTGATGAGTGTTAAGCTGACCATCCGACGAAGCACACAGAGAGACAACATGTCAAGCTTGCAGTTATTTGTGTATGTAGATTAATGACACGCAAGCAAAGATCAGATCCCTTGTCGCCGAGATCTAGGTTCTCAAAGCACAATTGCACCAGACTGAAAAACGAAGTTGTTGACTCCTCTGATGAGGATTTAGAAAAAATTGCAGCTATGACTCTCGATAGTTCAAAAAATCCTTCCTCTATCTCGCTTGCCCCTAGTTATGCACAACGATCTAATTCCCTTGATTTTTCACAACTCTACAATGGTAAGTCACTCTCTCTCTCTTGCCAACCCAAGTTGTATATTCCCCTTACCTTTTGCCCCCCCAATTGTAAACCTTATTCATTATATTGTTTACTTCATTCCGATGTCTAGATCAATTAAGCTCGACATTTTTCCATTTCTCCTTTCTAATGGGATAAATCAATGGAGGGTGGAGCCATTCAGTTCTATGTGTTCCCTTCCTCACCAAGTCATTGATTTCTCGGTCTCTATTGATCCGGACTTTAACAGGAACACAAAAAATTACAGAGATAACCATAAACATAGATATGTAGAGGAAATAATACTTCATTTCATTAATGTAAAATACTGAAATATGCTTACAAACAATAAAGGAAAATAAACCAGCTAGGGCTATGGTAGCTTATCTCTGAGAAGAGATGTGGTGGCTACATGCCTCTGAACTATGTTACAATGAGGCTCGAAGGCCTATTTATTGTTGAGAAACAACGAAAAACCCTTAACATTCAAAAACCTAACCCTAGAAGATGAAACACCAAACTGTGGGCCCCGTTTGGTTAAATTGGTACATCAACTTCCCGTGGTCGTAACTTTGTCATACGATCTCCGTTTGACACGTACAATAGCTTGTTAGAAAGATCTATCCGATCACTACCACTTTGGGAAGGGAAACATTAGTCCATAGACCCATGTTGCTCCCAAATTTCCCAAAAAAATGTTGTTTAGGGCCTCAAAACGACTCCGAAAGTTCAGGACCCGAAAAACTGCTAAAAATAGTAAGTTGTGCTACAATTAAGGAAACTGAAAATGCTGAGAGAAACAATGGTGGGGGTCCAGGTGGACTTGGAAGGTGGCCACCAAGATCCACCTGGAACATTCCTCCCCCCTTAGGAAGCAATGGTCCCCATTGCATTGAGTTCCTCCATGAGATGAGGAAACTTTTGCTAAACTTGGTCCCTGGTGAGCCACTTGCCTTGGTGAAGGAGTTGGCCTGCTTTGAAAACTTGATATAGTTGGATATTCTGTTGGCGAGTGTTCTTGATCTGTGTGTCCATGATTCGATCAGTTGTAGCTTGTTCCATGCAATCTGGATTTAATTATGTAGGCGTGAGCTATTCTGCAATGTCAGATGTGTCTAGCAATGGTGGAAAGTATGGCCGAAGGTGATCCACATTGAACAATGGGTGCGGGCCAAGGAATGGCCGAATGTTGAGCTCAAATGCATTGTCTCCCACAACCTTAGTAATGGTGTAAGGACCATATCGAAGTGGTATCAGTTTCTGATAGGCTCCAGTAAGGCGTTCCTTTTGCAAATGAAACTAGACTTTGTCGCTGACCTGAAACTTATGTGGCACTCAATGTTGATCATGTCGATGCTTGTACTTGGCATTTGATTTCTCCAGAATGTCATGGACCTTCTGGTGAATATGTTGGATGTGCTCAATGAAGCTGGTTGCCTTTTCTGTTTCGGACTGTACATGAGCTGAATCTATGTGAGTAGCTGCAAGTGGCATGGCCACATCAATGGGGCATAGTGGCTGGAATCCCAAGCCCACTTGAAAAGGACTGTGGCCAGTCGAGCTATGAAGAGCTCAGTTGTAGCTGTGCTGAACATAAAGGAGGCTCTTGTCCCATGTGCATGGATGCTTTGAGTTGTACATGCGCAGAATGTGCACAATCATCCTATTGACAACCTCTTTCTGGCCATCAGTTTGAGGATGGAAGGCTGTGGACTTAGTGATTTTGGTGTCCAGCATTGACCAGAGACTGGACCAAAATGTACTGAGGAACCGACTGTACCGATCTAAGATGATAGACCATGGGATCCCAAAGTGCACCCACACTTTTTCAAAGAAGAGTTTAGCAGTGGCTTCTGCTGTGATATTCTTCTTGCAGATCGCCATAATGGCCATCTTTGAGAACCTATCGATGACCACAAAAACACAGTCATTTCCATGCTTAGTGAAAGGAAGGCCTGACATGTAATCCACGGAGATGGATTCCCAAGGTCGACTAGGGGTAGGCAGCAGGGCATAGAGGCCTTACTTCTTGATGGTTGATTTAGCAATGGCACAGGCAGTACATGATCTAATGTACTTCCCAACATCATGTTGAAGATTCAGCTAATGTAAATACTTTTGCAGTATTGCCACTATTTTCTCGACCCCGAAATGCCCAACAGCCTGACTGTAGTGTGCTTCCCAAATCATCTTGGCATGCTCGCTTGAAGGAACACAAAGGTGACCCAGGTGGCATAACAGGGCATCTTGGAGGTGAAAATCTAGAACATGCCGACCCTCCAAGAGTGTCTGGTATGTGTGGTCGAATTCTGGGTCACTTTTGTAGAGAAGTGGCCAATCAAAAGTCTTGTGCCCACAAGAGTTGAGCACAGTGGTAATGCCATGATCGGTGGTCGACTGAGACAATCTGCAACATTATTGGTGCCGCCCTTCTTATACTTCATATTCAAGTGGAAATGTTGCAGGTATGTAGACCACTTATGATGGTGATCATTTTGGCAATTTCCCTTGGGTCTGTATGAAATGCAGGGGTCGGTGGTCTGTGTGCATGACCGTTTCCTTCCCCAAAATGTAATTCTTCCATTGTCGGCAGGCCTGCACAATGGAATACCTCTCTTTATCATAAGTGGGATACTTCCAGACCATGTCCGAAAGTGTTTCACTGTGACATGCCACTGGATGCCCATGTTGAGTAAGGACTGCCCCAATAACATAGTCAGAGGCATCTGTCTCGACCTCAAATGGTTGTTGTAAATCTGGTAACGCGAGAACTAGTGTCGTGCAGAGGTGATCTTTCAACTCTATGAATGCCTTTTGTTGAGATTTAGACCAAAATAATTTTGCTTTCGCTCCTCCTTTGGTGACTTGACTCAAGGGACACGTGATATGAGAAAACCCCAACACGAACCTACGGTAGAAGTTCGCAAGACCTAGAAAGTTGTGGAGCTCTATCAGAGTGGTTGGAGTTGGCCAATCCCGAATGACTTGGATCTTGGCTGGATCCACATGCACCCCCTGTTCATCAATAATGTTTCCCAGATACTGAACCTGGGTCATGCCAAAAGTGCATTGCTCTAAATTGGCACATAGCTTGTGTTTCCGCAGTGTTTGGAGAACCTTTTGGATGTGGTGGAGGTGCTCTTCCCAACGCTAGCTGAAGATCAAAATGTCATCCAAGTATACCACTACAAATGAGTTGGTGAATGGCCACAAGATGTCATCCATCAGCCTCATGAAGGTTGCAGGAATATTCATCAATCCAAAAGGCATAACCAACCATTCGAGAAGGCCCTCCTTGGCTTTGAAGGCAGTCTTCCACAAATCAGAGGGTTCGATTGGTACCTGGTGATATCCTGACTTCAGATAGATCTTGATGAAATATTTCGCCCCCTTTATTTGGTCTAGGAGGTCATCAATCCATGGGATTGGGTACCTATTACAGATAGTGATCTTGTTCAGCATCCGATAGTCAATACAGAGTCTCCAAGTCTCATCCTTCTTCTGTACCAACACGATCGCGCTCCCACAAGGCGATGAACTCAGACGGATGTGACCTTTCTGTAGGAGCTCCTGAATCTGCCTCTTGATTTCATCATTCTCCAGAATGGAGCACCGATAAATTGGTCCATTGGGTAGCAGCGCACCTAGGGTTAGATCGATGGAGTGCTCGACCTGACAGTGTAGAGGAACCCTTGCGGGGGAGGTGAAGATGTCCTCGTACTCCTCCACGACCTTGTCCATCTGTAGTTGTCATGCGGAGGGTCTCTGTCTGGAGGCCGTGGCCACCATCTTCTTCTTTCCTTGAGGGCGTATCATCAGGAAAACAAATTTCCCAGTTTTCGAAATGAGCTTACTGCATTGTTTTGCAGTAATCAAAGAGATGGCGGTAGGCGGTGCTACCTCTGGTATGCTGTACAACTTACTTCCCAATGTAATAATAACAGCACGGGGCCTTGATTCATACACAACATTTCACTTCCACAAGTATGGTTGTCCTAATAATACTTCACAAACTTCAAGGGGAGCAATGTCACACAACACCTCATCTGTGAAGGGCTTGATGTGGTATGGAAGGCGACACTGCTGGCTCACACGAAGATCCTGTCCTTGGTCAAGCCACCCAATGGTGTACGATTGTGGATGTGCTATGGTCAGTAAGCCCAACTGCTTCACGACCTCTGCCGAAATGAGGTTCTTTTGGCTCCCGCTATCGACAATAAACTATAGTGGGGAGCCCTTTACCCACATCTGGGAGTGGAAGAGATGCTCCTCCTCCTCTGGATCTTCAGGTTCATTTTTCTGGATCTTGGCGGTAGCAACAGTGGCATTGGATTCCGCATCAATGATCTATTTCCTTTTGTCATTCCCCTTGTCGAGTTCTGACTTAGAGTTGGAACATGCATCTTATTCTGAAACCTTTAGCTCAGCCACCAGTGTCTGCTTGGCCCGACACTCACTTGTGTTGTGTGTGGAGCTCTTATGGAACTCACACCATTTTCCTGTGTCCTTTTTTGGCTTCGTGGAACTGTTCTTTGCTTGTAGCTTTGGTGGGTTGTCTTGGGCTACCGCGCCTTGGCTTTGTCCTTTGTTCTGTGGTTTAGGGGCACCTTTCCCTTGCTTTGGATTCACAGACCCAAAGTCTCGATTCTTTTGTTTAAACTTCTGCTCGACCTTGACGGCATATAGGTATGGTCTGCTGAGCGAGGAGATGTTCAAGAATTCTATTTCTTCCTTGGCTTTGTCCTTTTTTCTGTGGTTTAGGGGCACCTTTCCCTTGCTTTGGATTCACAGACCCAAAGTCTCGCTTCTTTTGTTTAAACTTTTGCTCGACCTTGACGGCATATAGGTATGTTGTGCTGAGCGAGGATATGTTCAAGAATTCTATTTCTTCTTGGATGTACTTGTGTAGGGAGCCATGGTATTTGAGTATCAAATGCTGCTCCGAATCCTTGGTACCCAACTTTGTGTGAAGGGTATGGAAAAGATTAGTGAACTCCGGCACGTCTTGGTCCCTTCCCTGCCGCGGCGTGGTCCACTTTATGTATTCATCCTCATAGCTTCTGACAAGGTAGTATTGCTCCTTGATGGCGTCCAGGAATGAATTCCAGGTGGGTGCGGCTGAAAATAGTGAGCCGGTACTTTCATCCTTCTGCTCACATTATGTTTCCCACTAGTCCTTGACATGGGGGGATGCTTTGCGAAGAGCGAAAATAATCTTTTCCCGATTCAAAAATTCATGAACAGAAAAATAACCCTCTAGCAGATTTAACCATTTATCTATGGCATTTGCATCTATCTGACCCTTGAATATGGGGATTTCAAAATTAACTTGTACCTTAAAGGGTGTGGCATTTCCAGAGTAGCTGCTGGAAGCCGATGCGTCACTTTTGGGTAGCCGCTAAAGGATTTGGGCAAAGTTGTCCATCATCGCATTCCGTTGTCACTCGAGGGCTTCTTCGAGCAATATTTTTATAGGATCTCCTGCCCCCTCATCTTTCTTCTCATCTGCCATGGGAGGCCGTCGAGATTTGTGAGGCTGGTCTTGCAAAGGTTCGACCAGTTCAAGCCCTAACTCCTTATATCTCGACCTCGTTGGGGACATGCAAAGAAAAACAGAGAAAAAGCAGACCGCTCTGATACCACTGATCTAGACTTAAACAGGAACACAAAAAATTATAGAGATAACCATAAAAATAGATATGTAGTGGAAATAATACTTCATTTCATTAATGTAAAATACTGAAATATGCTTACAAACAGTAATGGAAATAAACTAGCTAAGGCGATGGTAGCTTATCTCTGAGAAGAGATGTGGTGGCTACATGCCTCTGAACTGTGTTACAATGAGGCTCGAAGGCCTATTTATTGTTGAGAAACAATGAAAAACCCTTAACATTCCAAAACCTAACCCTAGAAGATGAAACACCAAACTGTGGGCCCCGTTTGGGTAAATTGGTACATGAACTTCCCGGGGTCGTAACTTTGGCATACGATATCCGTTTAATGCGTACAATAGCTCGTTAGAAATATCTATCCGAGCACTACCACCTTGGGAAGAGCAACATCAGTCCTTGGACCCATGTTGCCCCCAAAGTTCCCAAAAACGTCGTTTAAGGCCTCAAAACGGCTCCAGAAGTTTAAGACCCAAAAACTGCTAAAAATAGTAAGTTGTGCTACAATTAAGGAAACTGAAAATGCTGAGAGAAGCAATGGTTGGGGTCCAGGTGGACTTGGCAGGTGGCCACCAAGATCCACCTGGATCATCTATTTAGGCCCACTCTGTCCAATGTACATACTTAGAATTAGATGAAATCCCTACAAACATCATTCTTGGATCTGAATTCTTTACCCATTTTTCCCCCATTTCAATTGATTATCAGAAATTATTGTTTACTCTTGCTATTTCTAGTAATCCTATACAGGTTCCCCTAGTACTTCTTCTACATTCTTATTTTCCCATATATAGAAACAAGAACAACCAAAGTCTACAAATGTCCCAAAGAAGGCACAAATCATTTCATTTTCCACAGCTCATCGACAAGATTATCTTAAATATATTTCTGAGAAGATAATCTAGTAATGTTCGTAAGACATCCCCAATGCTTTCTGGGCAATAGAAAAGTATGTGATCGATCTGACATATGGAGATGATATCCAGACCCACCCACAAAAAGCTTCAGCTACTTTGATGATTCCAACAGAGTTGGATTATTTCTAGAAGGAGATTATTGATCTCCTTGAAAAGGGTTTGATCGAACCAGCAAATAGCCCATGGGCTTGCCGAGCCTTCTATGTGAATAAACATTTTGAGATCAAAAGAGGCCGATTGCGCATGGTGATAAACTACAAACCCCTCAATGCAGTGCAAAATAACATGTCGTATCCCCTGCCAAATCAAGAAACACTTCTATAGAAGATGAAAGTTTGTAACATCTTCAGCAAATTCGACTTGAAGTTTAGTTTCCACCAAATCAAAATAGCTATATCATTATAAAACAACCTTTATGGTCTCGCATGGAGAATTCCAATGGAAGTTAATTCCTTTCCACTTCAATAATGCTTCTTCTGAATTCCATAAGCGAATGGAAGATGTTTTCAAAGGTTTAGATTGGTTTATCATTTATACAGATGATTTACTTGTCTGTCCCAAGAACATCCAGGAACATCAGAGGCACCTGCAGATTTTTTGCGAGCATTGTGTTAAGCATGGGCTAGATTTGTCCAAATCCAAGATGGAGATTGGATTAACAAATATAGAGTTATTAGGGTTGAAGTTCAAGTTGAATATCACAAATAATGCTGCAAGATCATGTTCTTCTGAACCTATAGAATTTCCCAGAGAAGATCCCTGACAAAACCCAGCTGCAACAGTTTCTTGGAAGTATGAATTACATCAAATGATTCTACAAAGGATAGGCCCAAGACTTGGTCATCCTATAGTAGCGCTTAAGGAAGTCATCGATCCCATGGAATTCAACCATGACTAAAGCGGTTAAAAATATCAAGGAGAAAGTATAGTCGCTTCCTCCTCTAAAGCTCCCTATTGACGAAGTATCCTATATCCTTGAAACTGATGCATCTAATGTAGCATGGGGAGGCGTTCTTCATTCACACATCAATGGCATCGAAGAGATATGTGGCTATCCCTCAACAAAATTGCATGGAGCCAAACTAAATTATCCTTCAAGCCATAAATAGGAACTCACTGTTAAAAACAATATTGCAAATTTTAGGCTTTATTTGAAACCAGTAAAATTGCTAGTACGTACTGACCTCAAGATCATGCTTGGCATGATAAAAGAAAATCGTGACCCAGTAGACAAGCCCAAATACCTCAACTGCATAGTAGACCTCCTCACACACGAAACAGTTGTCCAATCAGCTTGACATAAGCGTTTGTGGGTCCTAGTTAATTTTCTTTATTATGTGTCTGATTCGGTCCCCATATGTCTTTGAACTTTAAGGGATGAGATAATGCAAGCCCAAATCTATAGTTGAACTAGAACTCACCGTCATGTAATAACCGGACATTGGATATGAATCCTATAAATGAGAGGCTGCGTCCCTCATATTATTCAATCTAAGTTGTTCTAGTTTCTGAGAAATTATTTGGAATTCTCTTCTCCTCTTCTTCTCAAGATTGATGCTAGATTATGGCTAGTTGACATAGCTGAAGCGAATAAAGTATCAGTCACTCGACAAGTCTATAACATAGTTTTCGACCTGTGTCTGTAATCTTCTTCCACATTCAAGATATAATATAATATTGGTGTTTAACTATAAAGAATTGTGCTAGAGTTTTCTTTGGTATCCTACATCAATCTATCTTTTTCACCTATGGGGGGGGAGGTCTGTGCTCTTCTAGATGCGACCTAAACTTGTTGACTCTCGGGTCATAGTACAAGTCCATACAAAAAGAATAATCTATTACTCTATTGGGAAAAAAAAGATTGAGAAACAAAATATAACTTGGCTCTGATACCAAATGAAACTCTAGCACAATGTTTTACAGTTAAACACCAATATTCTATTATCTCTTGAATGCGGAAGGAGATTACAGACACAGGTCGAAAAATATGTTATAGACTTGTCGAGTGACTGATACTTTATTCACTTCAGTTATGACAATTGGGCGCAATATAACATCACTCTTGAGAAGAAGAGGAGAAGAGAATTCTGACTAATTGCTTAAAAACTAGAACAACTCAGATTGAATAATATGAGGGATGCAACCTCTCATTTATAGGATTCATATCTAGTGTTTGATTATTACATGACCAGTGAGTGTCGATTTAACTATAGATTTGGGTCCAAGTGGACAACTTGCGTTATCTCATCCCTTAAAGTCTGAAGACATATGGGGACCGAATCAGACACATAATAAAGCAAATTAACTGGGACCCACAAACGATTCTTTCAAGTTGATTGGACTACTTATTCATGTGTGAGGTGTTCTACTACGCAGTTGAGGTATCTGGGCTTGTGTCCAGTACCGAAGTTGTAACCATTGAGCCAAACTTCCCATTGTATGATGCAGACATTGTTGCCAGGTCACGGTTTGATTTTATCATGTGAGGCATGATCTTGAGGTCGGTACATGCCATAAATTTGATTGGTTTCCAATAAAGCCTAAAATGGGCGATACTCTTTTTAACTACGAGTACCTCTTCATGGCTTCAAGGATAGTTCAGTTCGGCTCTATGGATGTTCGTGAGGCGTGGATGCATATCTCTTCAATGCCATTGTTGCATTCAAGAAGAATGCCTCCCCATGTTGCATTAGATGCATCAGTTTCAAGGATATAGGATCCTTCGTCATAAGGGAGCTTTAGAGGAGGAAGTGACTAGAATTTCTCCTAGATATTTTTCACTGCTTTAGTCATGGATGAATTCCATGGGATTGGTGACTTCTTTAAACATTGTTGTAGGATGACCAAGTCTTGGGACTATCCTTTGTAGAATCATTTGATCTAATTTAGACTTCCAAGAAACCTTTGCAGCTGGGTTTTGTCGGGGATCTGCTCTAGGAAATTCTGTAGGTTCAGAAGAACATGATCTTGTAGCATAATACTGCGATTTGTGATCTTCAACCCTAAGAACTCTATATTTGTTGATCAAATCTCCATCTTGGATCTGGGCAGAGCTAGTCCATGCTTAATACAATGCTTGAAAAATATCTACAGGTGCCACTTGTGTTCCTAGATGTTCTTGGAGCAGATAAGTAAATCATTTATATAAATGATCAACCAATCTAAATCTCTGAAAACATATTCCATTCGCTTATGGAATTCAGAGGTAACATTCTTTAAGATGAAAGACATTACCTTCCATTGGTATTGTCCATGCGAGACCACGAAGGCTATTTGGTAGTGATCTTGGACAACTATTCTGATTTGGTAGAAACCAAACTTCAGGTCGAATTTTCTGAAGATGTTACAACCTTTCATCTTTTGGACAAGTGTAGCTTGATTTGGCACAGGATACATCATGTTATTTAACACTGCATTGAGGGGTTTGTAGTTGATCACCATGCGCAGTTGACCTATCTTGATCTCAGAATGTTTATTCACATGGAAGGCTTGGTAGGCCCATGGGCACTTTGCGGGTTCGATCAAGCCCTTTTCGAGGAGATCAAGAATCTCCTTCTGGCAGTAATTCAACTCTCTTGGACTCATCAAAGCAACTGATTCTTTTTGTGGGCAGATTTGAATATCATCTACATATGGAAGATCGATCACATACTTTTCTCTTGCCAAGAAAGCATTGGGGATGTCCGACGAACATTGTTGTATTATCTTCTTGGAAATATATTTAAGATAATATTAACGATGAGTTGTGGAAAACGAAATGATTCGTTCTTTCTTTTGGACATCTATAGGGTTTGGGTATTTTTGTTTCTATATATGGGGAATAGAGAATGTACAAGAAGTTTTAAGGGGAACTTGTACAGGTTTACCAGAAATAGTAAGAGTAAACAATAATTTCTGATAATCAATTGAAATGGGGGACCAACGAGTAAAGAACTCAGATCCAAGAATGATGTTTGCAGCAATTTAATCTAATTCTAATCAGTTACATTGGGCAAAGTGGGCCTGAATAAAGACAAGGAAGTCAATTACTTGGTGAGGAAGGGAAAACATGGAACAGGTAACACTGGCTCCATACTCCACTGATTTCTCCTAATAAAAAGGAGGAATGGAAAAATGTCCAGCTAAATTGAGCTGGGCGTTGGAATAAAGTAAACAATCTAATGAATAAGGTTTACAATCGGGGGGAAAGAAAGTAAGGGGAATATACAACTTGGGTTGGAAAGCGAGAGAGAGTGACTTACCAGGGTAGAGTTGTGATAGATCAGGGGAATCAGGTCGTTGTGCATAACCAGGGGTAGGTGAGATAGGGGAAGGAGGTTCTAAACTGTCAAGAGACGTAGCGGAAATTTGTTCTAAATCCTCATTAGAGGAGTCAACAAGTTCATTTTCAGTCTCGTGAAACTGTTCTCTGAGAACCTAGATCTCGGCAGCAAGGGATTTGATCTTTTCTTGCTTTTCATTAATCTTCATATGTATAGAAGTGCAAGAAGCACAATTTTCATGTTGTTGCTATGTGTGCTTGGCCAAATCGTCAGCATAACACTCACCAAGATGCCAATGGGATGGAATCAAATAGGCTAGATCCTTTCCCTTTTTCTTAGTCATCATCTAACTGGACGACTGTGGTTATGGATGATTCAATTCGGTCATGGCAACTGTAATGATTTGGATCTCATTATGAATATTCACATGGAGATTCATCTGCCATGGCAATGTTTCTACAAGTTTTCGCTGGAGTTCTACAAGTCGTTTGTTAGGCATAGAAAACATGGAAAATTTATAAGGTTGCAAACTATCATCATCATCATAACTTTCACGAAAAATTGTAATGGGGTTTCAATCTTCTTCTTCAGGCTCGAAGCCAATGTCATGATATTATATTTCTTTGGTCGGTTTGTCATCAAGATCACAATAGAACCGATCCCACACGGCTGGTTCTAGTGTGTCTTGAAATAAGGCTACAAGCTTGGGCTTATGAACTTTTTGAGGGAATTCATTTTCCCAAGAGCTTCCTTGTTACAGATGTAACATTCGAATGATTTTGAAGGTGTCTTCTGATGTCTTAGGAATGATCTTTTATTTTGGAAGGGATTCCTTACAGGCTAAAATGGCTTCTTTTAAGATTCTAGATGAAACTTACTTTGTGGTGACCAATGATTGTTGGGATGATCTCTGGATTTGCAAGAGCATTTGGGATCACGATTGAAGGGTCCCTTCCCCCAGTTAGGCTTTTGGCAAACTTTCATGCATACCTTATTGGAAAAAATCTTATTGTACTCCTTGAAGTCAGTCATAACATGTTTGGCTAAACAATGTTCATCGATGACTTTCTTTATGTGGCCACGCACCATTGCTAGTGTCATGCCATCTAAGCAGAGATGTTTGTCCTTGAAATATTTGTTAATGGATTTGGGAATAACACCAAACATACTATGATATACCGTTTAAGGTATGAAACATTTGAATAGGACTTAGATCGAATCATCCAATCCTACATTTGGCAGAAGTATTCTTCTATAAGACCAATATTGCCTAACTAGTTAGACATGAATAGTTCACTATAATGATCTGGTTCTTCATCAACTGTAAGGCTGAAAAACTATGCATGGATAGCAATAAGTAACTGAACAAAAATATCGACGTGACTAAGGATGGTTTCTTTACCTTTTGTAGAGGAATAATGCCACCAGGTATGGGCAAGGCCACTGAATCCATTGACGATCAGTTGAGCTATACTGCGGGGAGAAATAGTAAGGTCATCCACCTATTTTTTCATTTCCCAGATGTTGAGGAGATTAGTGGCATTCTCCATTTCAATTTTGGGTTGGAAATTGGGAAAATACATAGGTTCCTACGACATCACATGAATGATTGCTGACATGGTAGAAACACTGGTTGTTATGACTGAAACTGGTCTGGATGGTTCACCTTGGGTAATCCTCAGAGGGGGGTCTCCTTGTTCCCACTTGACATAAACCTGGAAATATTTGACTTGGGCCTATGTGATAGCAGGACCCTTTTTTTGCACCTGTTACAAGAAAGATAGGATTGTTGAATTGGCTTCATCGATTTCTGTAGCCAATTCTTATGCTGCCTACTCTTCTGCTGTTTGGATCCCAAAACTCCAAGTAGGTTGTTCATGGCTAACCACACTAAAACCATAGGTTCATTTTAGCCTTTTTTGTGGTCATCTGTAAACATAGCAGATTTGGTGGGTTTGTCTAACACCAAATAGTCTGGTGTGGGTACCTTGGCTTCTAATTTTTTGATCATTGGAGTATGGATAAATGAAATGGAGAAATTTCTTTTAGTCGTTGTTCTAACTTTGCGTGGGCAGCTATTTGGATTGAGATATCATAAACTTTTTGGTCTAGCAATTTGAGTCTTGCTAGTATTTTCTTGAACACTTCTTTTTCTTTAGAGATTGTTTGTTTGACCTTGAGGATGCCTATGTGAAAATAATCTATGTTCTTTAACTCTAGGTCAAGCTGTAGATTTGCATAATTAAGTCGTGTTGTTGTAGTACTCGATTCAGTAGATGCCGATACTATGGCATAAGGGATGAATTCCCTTTTCTTCTGACCATCAACATCAAACCATCAGAAGGAAACGTAAGGTAAATTCCTGCCAGGAACATACGATTTTTCTCTTGTAGATACCTTGACAGTTTTTGAAGTTTGTTCTTTGGGAAGTAGAGAAACAATTAGGATGTGAGGTCAGTCAGGTTGAGAAACCTGGCTCAACTTCTGTATTAGTTGATTGCAGGCTGGGAATTGCTAATATTAACCCTTGTGTTCAGTAACAAGCTCGGTGCCTCGAGGTGTAGAGCTTGAGGGATAGTCCTGGACCATCTCTGCAACCGTTTCTCTAAAGGTTGTCTGAACTTGTGGTTGTAGCCAAACATACTGTGAGGTTGGATTGAAAGTAATGGGCTTGGATTTCACAATTCTCTAGTTATCTTCCAGAAGGGCGGATTACCGATAGTGGTCGTATTTGGTTTTTTAAATTTCAGGATATTGGATTCTAGTCCATTAAAATATTATGAGAGTTGTGGATTTACTAGAACTAGATTCCACCTCGCTTACCAAGTGCGAAGTCTAACGGACTTGGGGTTGGAGTGGAGGCATGTTTTCATTGTCGAAATAGATGACAGTCAAAGTTTTAAGCTGAATAATTTTGGACTGTCTTTTCATGTCAAAGCCTTGTGGATGAATATAGGCTTGGAGGAGGTCATAGATGTATGGATCATCTAATGAGATAAAGTACTTGTGGTAAACCGTGCCAAAGGGTGGTCCATTGTGAAGGGGAATGGAAAGCCAACTAGGATTGCATCAGATATCTGGTTATTCCAAGTGTCTATGACAACACATAAGCTGTTAACATTCATATATGGTCTTAAAAGGGCATTGAGGCCAAAATGAATGGCGCTAAGATGACCGTATATGTAGCCATGGGATTTTTCCTAGTCGATCTGTGACTTTTCGAGCAAGGGGATTTAGGTAGGTTCATCCTGAGATGTAAAACTAACATCAACAGAATGAATTCGAATATGAGAAGATGTAAAATATTTATAAAATGACATGTTATATACTTAAGTGGGTAGGATTGGGGGGATTTTCTAATTTGGATCTGGGTCTGTTTCTGAAATAGATATGGTAGATGTAAAACTTGAGAATTCTTTGTAAGAAGAACACCATTGTGTGAATGAAACCAAAGATGAAGCTCGAGCTTCAATCTCATCCTGAATTACAATTGATAAACTAGTATCCATCATGCTACACATATAAATGTCTTGATTTTTCACTTACAGGGGGGCAGTCTGTGTTGTTCTGGCTGCGACCTAAACTTGGTGACTCTCGGGGCACGATACGAGTCTGCTACAACAAAAATAAGATATTACTCTATCGGCAAAAAATAGATTGAGAAACAAACTATAACTTGGCTCTGATACCAAACACAACTCTAGCACAATGCTTTCTAGTTAAACACCAATATTCTATTATCTCTTAAATGCAGAAGGAGATTACAGACACAGGTCGAAGACTCTATTATTAACTTGTCGAGTGACTAATACTTTATTCGCTTCAGTTATGACAAATGGGCGCAATCTAGCATCACTCTTGAGATGAAGAGGAGACCAGTGAATCTCAGTTCAACTCTAGATTCAGGTGCAAGTGGACAACTTGCATTATCTCATCCTTTAAATTCCGAAGTCATATGGGGTCCGAATCAGACAAAATAAAGAAAATTAATTGGGGCCCACAAATACTTCTGTCAAGCTGATTCGACTGCTACTTCACGTGTGAGGAGGTCTGCTATGCAATTGAGGTATTCGGGCTTGTGTTTAATACCGAAGTCGTAACCTTAGATCCAGAATTCCCATCGCATGATGTGGAAATTGTTGTCCACCAGGTCATGATTTTCTTTGATCATGCCAGGCATGATCTTGAGGTCGGTATGTACCAGAAATTTTACTCCTTTCAAATAAAGCATGAAATGTGCAATCCTCCTTTTAATCGTGAGTACTTCTTTATGGCTTGAATGATAGTTCAGTTTGGCTTCGTGGAATGTTCTTAAGTTGTAGCCTCATATCTCTTCAATGCTATTGATGCATTCAATAAGAACACCTCCCTAGTGTTAACAGGAAAAGTGTCTATTCAGAACGACCCTATCCCACTGAGGTGTGACAGTGACCTCAGAAACAAACAGGGAAAACTACTTTCGTATTCTTCTTTATGAACTATAAACGAATAGGAATAGGATGAACTAACCTGTGTCTTGTGCTAGTCCTTTGATCCAATCTCTCTCCTCTTTGACAGCTTCCAGCTACCTGCTCCCTTACTTTCCCAGCGTCACCAAGTTCCTGCAAGATCACAGAAGAAAGAAACTACACAAAGACATGGATTTATATTCATAAATAGCTTAGGATCAGATTTAAGCTAAACATACAAATGTAACAAACATCAATGATACACAAGCATGTAGGAGAAACTCAAATAGTTTATTGATAAAACAAGAAGATCCAGGAGGAGTTATAATTGATGATTCCTGATCCCACATCAACCTCCCAGCATAGAATCCCCTCTTCACCTCCAACAAAGCATAAATCACCCAATACTTTGATATCTATCTCAAAACCAACAACAATTCTCTGCAATGTACAAAATTACATCCTCTGGATATCTTGGTGAGGGATCCATATATAGATGTATGCAAAGAGGATAAGTCAGCTCATGAATTGATTAGTGGCTTCTCTCTGTCAGTTCTTGCTTCCACTTGGAGACTGAGAGCTTCTTACTCATCACTGGTCAAATTCAGTGAGGCAAGTGTCATTGGGAAAGATTCTGGAAGCTTCCATTGTCTCTCCACCTCATGGAATGACTCTGCCACTTGTCATTTCCCGCTCAACGCACCTTGGTAGTGCATTTAGGTGCGTTGCAATGCACCTAGCTAGTGTATTTGGGTGCTTTGCAATGCAGCTAGCTAGTGGAGCAGCTGAAATGATCCTGATTTGACTAGTTCTGAGCAGTTTCTGGTGGAGAAATTCTGGGAGAAGCTGTAATTTGTTGACCTTATTTCTTTAGGAGCTGGAACAACACTTTTAGGGACTTAGGATCCCTTGGTTTATGGACATTTCATGCTTAGAGCTGTAAGGCACAAAAATGTCTATAACAGTTGCCCCCTAAAGTATGAGGTCGTTTATCGGGTGAAATGCTTTATTAGGAGGATCCGAAGTTCTTTCAATGTTGGGAGGAGACCTGTAATATGATACAATACAGTACATTATCTTCATACTGTTTTCATGATCTAGCTGAGGCGGGCATTCCCATGCTCAGATTTATAAATTCATTTTCATGTACATAGGACAGACAATTGTCTGATGGTAGACTGATGATTCTAATGGAGTCATCATCCTTTTGGTAGGATGATTATCTGTGCTACAATGCTGTACATTTCAATGTCTTTATTTTTCCTGAATATATATCGCAGCCCGGATGGATGAAACTAGATCCGGGGTCTTCAATCTCGTCCAATTTTCACTCGAAGTACAAGTCGATCCATGTGAGAAATGTTTTGAAGTCGAACATGGAAAGACATCGCTTGATTACCAGTCAATGATGTAAACTGTTAACAAGCGCGAGAGGAATCACCGATAATGATAATGACCCTCAAGGTACTGTAGTAAAATTCACGTGGTGTGAATAAAGGACTTGGCGTCGAACACCATGCAAAATCTTTCGGTCGAAGGTCATTGATGTATACCTGTCGCTGGAAGTGAGAAACTTGCCATTGAGGCATGCAAGCTTCAAAGTATTGAATGGGGTGTTCCTAGATCAACTTCTTGGATAACGAGCTGATGTCGACAAGAAGCGATCCATCAAAGGAGGGCCTTAATGAATCCCACATCAATGACACAGAACGGAGCAAATGATTTTGATGGAGGTGAAAACGATCTGATGATATATGGTTCAGGGTGGCGGTCATGAAAGAATGAAGTATAATGTATGGTAGTGGATGGGACACAGGTGACTTCTCTGGATGACTTCTCTTGAACATGTCGGCGACACTTATGTGATGGATTGGTAGCATTTACCCCAAATGTGGATGGTATGGCGTGACCATGGTGATGTGACCGGTGAATGAAACAACCCAACCCGACTCAGGCACTGAGTGGAAGTGTCATGTTCAAGAGCGACTTGCTACCAACAAAGTTTCTTTGAGTTTTCTTACCAATTTTCCCCAGTCATTGCTGACCAATACCTCTTTATTTTTTTCAAGCTTGAGGAGGATAACATATGCTTGTTCTATAATTTTCCCTTCGGGAAAACCTATCGCTATGTTTGAACGAGCCTAGCGATAGTGAAACTCGTTCTCGTCTAAAGACAAGTTTGTCGCTATTAATTTTTTTAACGAGTCTAACGACAAAGATAACTCGGTCCTTTTCATTTTTAGAGAGTCTGAAAAGGTACGTAAAGGTAACTCCGGAATTCCTTTTTCGTCATCTAATCCCTTAAGTCCGAAAAAGTATAAAACAATACAGAAGGGATGAATTTTCGATAGCTTTAACGAGCCGAACAAAACAAGTGCTCGATCTTTTTGTGCAATAATCCCTCAGGTCCAAAAAGATTAAAATCTAGAGGAGGGATAGCACTTCCTGTCCCTTTAACGAGCTGGAAGGCCAAGGACTCGGCAATCTTTTCATATTTTACGAGTCAGTTGAAAAGAGCTTAAAGAAGACTCGTCTTTTGAGGAACGAGTGATAAAATGGGTAGCAGCTGATTTCAGGTAAGGTTTGGAATTTTCCAATCACGACAATGTCACAAGGATGGCTAGTGAAATCACTCTTCGTAGCTGTTCCTCAAAATAGGTAAACAATCAAGTGGAGGTGAATGATCGGCCAATGAAAAAGTGGAGGTGACGGTGCAAACACGACCAAGGATTTAATGGCTGAAGTACTACATTCACGGTGGTTATTTACCGGGGAATAGTTCATTTTTTAACGAGCTTAAACGTGGGTGGAAAGATTTTCTCATGTCTTATGTTTATTTTTTAATGAGCTTGAACTATGTGCTAAAACTGCTCGAGGCGGGTTTATTTTTTAACGAGCTTGAACCCTGCGGTAACACTGCTCATGGCGGGTTTATTTTTTAATGAGCTTGAACCATATAGTAACACTTCTCGTGATAAGTTTGCATGCCCCCAACATAATAACGCAAATCGAGGTGCATGCCCCCCAAACTTCATTGCATTCAACTCGTTGGTTGGAATGAAGGTTTACCTTTGAGATTTGGAATGGGGATTTGTTTCATTTTTTAATGAGGTTGACACAGATAAGAGCCATCCTCGGGATTCCTTGTTTCATTTTTTAACGAGGTTGACACGAGATAAGAACCATCCTCGAAGTCCAAATCCATTAGATATAGAAGGTTTCATATTCCTTTGTGGCCACTTCTGCCAGATTACTCGGAGGCGGTAGGGAAAAAGTACCCATTAAGGCAGGGTCTTTTAGGAGACCTACTCTGATATTTTGGAGCGAATGATTGCTTCCATGGATCATTGGAATGCTTCCCGTAACTTGTGAACTGTTGGGGAAAAATGTTTGTTGGTCGACGATTGTAATTCCTCCTTGGAAGGGAAATGCAATCTTCCTGAAGTAGGTCGACACAACTGCGGCCATGGCATATATCTAGGGTCTTCCCAATAGGATGTTATAATCAAGGTTTCCGTCGATTACTTCAACGTCAATTTCTACTGTTTTCCCTCCTAGTTCAACTTTCAAGTTACTTAGGATACCATATGGTGTATATTTCCTTCCGTCGAATGCTTTTAATGTCGTCGAAGATAGCAACAAGGTTGGAGATCCTAAAGTTTTCCAGCAACTCATTGACATAATGCATGTAGATGCCCCCTCATCAATAATTGTTCGATGAACAGTTTTGTTGAGGGCTTTCACTTGAATAAGGAAAGCTAGTTGAGCTGGTAACTGAGGGTCATATACTTTATGATCAAAGGCCACAAGATTGGAATCCATTGGGTCAATCCCACCTATTGCTGATAATAAAGATTGCTCTTGGGAGAGGCAATTTTGCGGTACCTCAAGTGTTGACATAGCGGACGGCGATTGGGCCAGGTCCTCTATTATATTATAATTTTGTGCTACTTTTTCACGAGGATTAAATGTCGACTTGTGTACTACTACCTTTGGCGACTTTATCATCGGTACAGGAATGATGGGTGGCACAACTTCGGTCGAAGTTGTTGTCGAACTACTAGGTTGATCTTTATCCTTGTTGTTCGACAGCTGTGGATTCCCGCAATCTTTATTCCTTGTCAAAGCATCACTTTGCTGCTTTGAGATAGACAACATAAGAACTTGGGATCGGGAAGCATTTTGATTAGCAACCAGTTTGGTTCCCGGGTTTGGGAAGTTGTTGTCGAACTACTAGGTTGATCTTTATCCTTGTTGTTCGACAGCTGTGGATTCCCGCAATCTTTATTCCTTGTCAAAGCATCACTTTGCTGCTTTGAGATAGACAACATAAGCACTTGGGATCGGGAAGCATTTTGATTAGCAACCAGTTTGGTTCCCGGGTTTGGAAACAGATCAGTCAACACTGCTGAGGTTTTTGAACTCTTAAAGAGTTTCTTAACTTCAGCTTTATGTGGACAATCTCTCGTCCGATGATCCTCATCGTATATATGACACCCTGCAGGGGGTTTCCTTTGCCCAGAAGGGTTTGCAAAAGCTTTTCCAAGAGATGACTCGTCCTGCTTCCTTTTTCTCCCTTTCTTTTTCTTCTTTCCCCTTGGTTGCTTCAGTTGTTTGCCCTTGTCGGCCGACACGGCATTTACTTCCGAAGCAAGAAGTTCCTTATTTGCATTATGACTAGAAATCTTACAAGCCTTTTTAGATGTAGCCTTTGTCGATTTCGTGTCTATTCCGCCAATCACGCTATCGTCGGCATGAGAGTCATTGTTTGATTTAGGAGGAGGAGGAACTGAGAATTCCGGTCTAGGGGCGTCAGGTATTTTATCGTAGAGCGTGCCGGACTTAGTGTAAATCAAGTCCAAATATTGCGCATGAGCGATAACTTGCTCTTCTGTGACGACTCCCCCTTTTTCCACATCTTCCGTGATGGAAGGCAGTAATGACTTAATAAACCATTCAGCTAAAAGCTGATCGGGAACATACGTTTTCACCATTCTACGACGACATCGCCATTCATGTATATGATCAGATATGTGAGTGGCCGTCGTTTGTTTGAAGTTGGTAAGAAGTTCGATTCCCGTTTCGTACCTTATAGGTAACTGAAAATGGGTTAAAAAGGTTATGGCTAGGGTACTGAAGTTGTCGAATGAAGCTCTAGGCAATTCGATATACCATTTTGCTGCCGGACCAGTTAACGTCCTCTGAAAAAGGCGAAGCCTAATCGAATCATCGTTTAGGGTGTTTGATGAACACCACAGATGAAATGTCATCACATGATTCGACGGATATTCACCCGGATTTCCATTAAATTTAGGAATATCTGACGGAAGTTTATGCGGAATCGCTGGCCACCAAGGGGCATAAGCAATTGGATCATTCATCAACCGGTTTAGATCTAGTAATTCTAGAGTTGCTACAAAGGGCAACTGTTGATTCAGGTTAGGCGAAGCATACCAAGGATAAGATGGAATCGCCTGAGCACTGGGTCTTTGCATACCAGCATAATGTATTTGATGTTGGCAACTTTGACAAGGTTGATGGGCATAACCATTATAATATGGTTGTTTATAACCGCTTTGGAAATGCGGTTGCCCATTACTTACAAAGACTTGTTGCTCAGGTCCTTGATATGATTGCTGGAATGGCGGTTGTTGAGATTGAACCAACCCTGGTTGTTGGACCACTTGCTGTTGTCCAATACTAGATGATTGACCAAGATGAGGATTCATAGTACTTGTCTGAGCCTGAGTCACTCGAGATAAGGAGGCACTAACCTGAGGTTGTGATTGAATCGTTGAGACAAGAGGCTGTTGTATTGCAACTTGAGAAACTTGGGGTTGACATACAACAGGTAACGCTTGTACTTGCGATGCAGTCACCATAGCAGGTATAGTGGGAATATTCGACACAGGGTGGACTGGTTGCATTGAATATACAACCCTTGGTTGTTGAGGCAGTATTGGTACCCAACCGCTGGATGTAATTCCAGTTTGACCTGAACTTTGTTGTAAACTCCCATATGGTTATTCTCCGGGAGGGAATAATGAAAAGGAATACTGCCCTCCATATGGTGGAAATCCAGTACTTAAAGGGTAGATTGGCCTTTGAAGACACATTGGATCAACTTGTTGAGTTTCAACATAAGAAATACCAGATGATAATCCAGATGAAGAAATAGGAACTGACCATGTCGTCGAAACAGTCCCCGATTGGACTCCAGCTTGTTATTGATAACTTGCCGGGACAGATGATATACCATCGAACATCGTTGGAGTAGCAGCAGGAGGCTCTGCCACTGCTGCGTCGGATGACACAGTCCTAGATGTCGACGGTTGTTCAGACATATCTAGTCTATCCAAAAGATTTTCTAGCGATTCTACAAGAACTTGCGATAAAAAGAGACTAACTTCGAAGACCAATGAGGGAATGGTGATGATTATTCCGTTTAAAATAAATTTTAGACGCTTTGACACAACCTGTTTTTTCAGTTTTTAAGAGTCGAGAAAAAACAAAAGATGACTCTAGTCTCCTTCGATTTTTAATGAGCCTGAAGTGACAAGTGCTCAGATGAACCTTTTCCGTTAAAGAGTCTGAAAAGGAACGAAAGGGACTGCTCTGGAGGTCTAGGTAGAGTGAGTACCAAACCAATCGCAAAACTGTAGAATACTTTTTACGGTACGACAGTCAATCTTCTCGAATGCTGTGTTCGGTGCATTGCGATCAGTAGGGCAGCCGACACAGCTTCCTATGGATAAAGGTTTTATGCCTATAGGGGTCTCCCAATATATACTCGATGTACTTGGGAGCACAAGTCCGTACTGGCACTTATCGTCTCAATGTGGAGGAATCACCCAACCATCAGTGAGGACAACAGTTACCAGGCTTTACAACGCCGGAATACGTCTCTAGCCTAGACCTCTAAATGTTGTGCGTTAAGTTACAAAGCATTGTTAGGTTCATTGAATTTATTTTAGTTTGATCTTTCTTATGAAGTTTGCCTTTTGGGATCACCACGAGATGTAGATGTAATTCCTAAAATGCAATCTAAAGATGATAAACAAACTTTTTATCTCTTTTCAGCAATGAAAATCCTAGCTACAAGGGAAAAGAAAGACACAATCTTTTCGCAAAGAGCAAAGAGCACACTGTAAATGCACTTTTCCTAAATCAAGCCAAACAGACTGTCAATATGCAAATGCACATGCATGTGTTTTGTTTTTTCACTTTCTTAATATTGATGCCTAAAAAGAAAGTTGTTGTACAAATCTGAATTCGCTTTCAAGTGAGAAACACAAACAAGTTTCTTTTTGAAATCAAAAGGTAGAGATGATTATGAAACTTTAAGATTTTGAAATAAACACTCGTTTCGACATTGGAAAGTCACAAATTCAAACCAAAGGCAAAAGTAAAAGCATAATCGACTGTCAACAGCAAATAAACTTTCTCCTATGATCAAAATCGACACTTACGACAGATCTAAATCAAAGGAGGACAGTATGACTATTCTACTTTTGCAATGGGAAACTGTAAATGACGTAACAAACACACAAAAACATATACAGTTTCTTTTATACATCTGAGGCGGAATTAAGGCAAAGAAAATGGGCTTTTAAACAGACACACACACTGATCACAGGCTACAAAAATCAGAGACAAAACTGAAAAAATTGAGCAAAGAACCTCAGCTGCACAAGGCTAGGCTGATCAACGCACCTGCTACACAGAGAAACTGGATTGCAACGCAGGTAGCCCTCTCGGGAACTGCGTTGAAATGCATAATATCTTCACACAGCCTGCGCTGGGTCAGAAACGAGAATTCTATTCGGGTTTTGGGTCACGGTTTGCAGTTTAATCTATGGTTTTTGGCCGAGTAAAAGCAATCAATAATGCACAATCAGAGGGTTGATTTAAAAGAGGTTTAAGAGCTATCACAAAGGGTAATCAGATCATTTGTGAATCAACTGTTCAAATCATAAACAGATCCAGTGAATGGATTGAAGCAGCAGATGTCTACTTTGCATTTGTTAATGGCAAATGCAGTTCGATTCACTACTTCTAAGTTTATGAAACAAACAACAAGAGAAACACAAACAAACTAACTATACACGATCCCCAGTGGAGTCGCCATTTTGTTAACAGGAAAAGTGTCTATTCAGAACGAACCTATCCCACTGAGGTGTGACAGTGACCTCAGAAACAAACAAGGAAAACTACTTTCGTATTCTTCTTTATGAACTATAAACGAAGAGGAATAGGATGAACTAACCTGTGTCTTGCGCTAGTCCTTTGATCCAATCTCTCTCCTCTTTGACAGCTTCCAGCTACCTTCTCCCTTACTTGCCCAGCTTCACCAAGTTCCTGCAAGATCACAGAAGAAGGAAACTACACAAAGACATGGATTTATATTCATAAATAGCTTAGGATCAGATTTAAGCTAAACATACAAATGTAACAAACATCAATGATACACAAGCATGTAGGAGAAACTCAAATTGTTTATTGATAAAACAAGAATATCCAGGAGGAGTTACAACTGATGATTCCTGATCCGGCATCAACCTCCCAGCATAGAATCCCCTCTTCACCTCCAACAAAGCATAAATCACCCAATACTCTGATATCTATCTCAAAACCAACAACAATTCTCTGGAATGTACAAAATTCCAGCCTCTGGATCTCTTGGTGAGGGATCCATATATAGATGTATGAAAAGAGGATAAGTCAGCTCATGAATTGATTAGTGGCTTCTCTCTGTCAGTTCTTGCTTCCACTTGGAGACTGAGAGCCTCTTACTCATCACTGGTCGAATTCAGTGAGGCAAGTGTCATTGGGAAAGATTTGGGAAGCTTCCATTATCTCTCCACCTCGTGGAATGACTCTGCCACTTGTCATTTCCCGCTCAACGCACCTTGGTAGTGCATTTAGGTGCATTGCAACGCACCTAGCTAGTGTATTTGGGTGCTTTGCAACGCAGCTAGGTAGTGGAGCAGCTGAAATGATCCTTATTTGACTAGTTCTGAGCAGTTTCTGGTGGAGAACTTCTGGGAGAAGCTGTAATTTGTTTACCTTGTTTCTTTAGGAGCTGGAACAACATTTTTAGGGACTTAGGATCCCTTGGTTTATGGACATTTCATGCTTAGAGTTGTAAGGCACAAAAATGTATATAACACCTAGGTTGCATTAGATGCATTAGTTTCAAGGATGTAGGATCCTTCATTTGTAGGGAGCTTTAGAGGAGGAAGTGACTGGACTTTCTCCTAGATAGTTTTCACTACTTCAGTCATGGCTGAATTCCATGGGATCGGTGACTTCTTTAAGCACTGTTATAGGATGAACAAGTCTTGGGCCTATCCTTTGTATAATAGTCTGCTGTAATTTAGACTTTCGAGAAACCTTTGCAGCTAGGTTTTGTCAAGGATGTTCTCTGGGAAATTTTGTCGGTTCAAAAGAACATGATCTTGCGGTATAGCATAATACTTCCATTTGTGATCTTCAACCCTAAGAACTCTATGTTTTCTAATCCAATCTCGATCTTGGATTTGGACAGAGGTAGCCCCTGCTTAACACAATGCTCGCAATAGATCTACGGGTTCCTCTAGTGTTCTTGGAGAAGACAAGTAAATCATCTATATAAATGATCAACCAATCTAAACCTCTGAAAAAATATTCCATTCACTTCTCGAATTTAGAGGGAGCACTATTTAAGCCGAGAGGCATTACCTTCCATTGGTATTATCCATGCAGGACCACGAAGGCTATTTTGTAATGATCTTGAATAACTATTCTGATTTGGTAGAAACTAGACTTCAAGTCAAAGTTGCTAAAGATTTTACAACCATTCATCTTCTGGAGAAGTGCTACTTTATTTGGCATGGGATACACCATGTTCTTTAGCACTGCATTGAGGGGTTTTTAGTTGATCACCATGCATAGTCAAACTATATTGATCTCAGTATGTTTATTCACGTAGAAGGATCGGTAGGCCCATGAACTCTTTGCTGGTTCAATCAAACCCTTTTCAAGGAGATCAACAATCTCCTTATGGCAATAATCCAACTCTCTTGGAATCATCAAAGCAACTAATTCTTTCTATGGGCAGATTTGGATATCATCTGCATATGGAAGATCGATCACATACTTTTCTCTTTCCAAGAAATCATTGGGGATGTCCAACGAACATTTTTGGATTATCTTCTCAGAAATATCTTTCAGATCATCTTATTGATGAGTTCTAGAAAATGAGAGGATTCATGCCTTATTTAGGACATCTGCAGGGTTTGGCTATTTTTGTTTTTGTATATGGGGAATACATAATGTACAAGAAATCTTAAGGGGAACTTATATAGGCTTCCCAAAAATATTAAGAGTAAATAGTAATTTCTGATAATCACTTGAAACAGAGGACCAATGGGTAAAGAAGTCGGATCCAAGAATAATGTTTGTAGTGATTTCATCTATTTCTAAGAATGTACATTGGACAGAGTGGGCCTAAATAGAGATAAGGAAATCAATGGCTTGGTGAGGAAGGGAAAACATAGAACTGGTCATACTAGCTCCACCCTCCATTGATTTCTCCCAATAAAAAGGAGGAATGGAAAAATGCCAAGCTAAATTGAGCTGGGTGTTGGAATCAAGTAAACAATCTAATGGATAAGGTTTAAAATAGAGGGGAGAAAAAGTAAGGGGAATATACAAATTGGGTTGGCAAGCGAGAGAGAGTGACTTACTAGGGTAAAGCAATGACAGATCAGGGGAATTAGGTTTTTGTCCACAACCAGTAGCAGACGAGATAGGGGGAGGAGGTTCCAAACTATCGAGAGACATGGCTACAATTTGTTCTAAATCCTCATCAAAGGAGTCAACAACTTCTTTTTTAGTTTGGTTCAATTTTTCTCTAAGAACCTGTATCTGGGCAGAAAGGGATATGATCTTTGCTTTCTTGTCATTAATCTGCATATGTACAGAAGTGTAAGAAGAACACTTGACATCTATCACTCTATATGCTTGGTAGGATTGTCAGCTTAACACTCATGAGGATGTCGATGGGATGGAACCAAATAGGCTAATTCCTTTCCCTTTTGGCTAGTCATCATCTGATTGGATGACTCTAGTTCTGGATAATTCAATACGGTCATGGCGACCATAATACTTTGTATCTCATTATGAAGATTCGTGTGGAGATTCATCTACCATGGCAATGTTTCTACAAGTTTTTCCTAGAGTTCTACAAGTCATTTGTTAGGCATAGAATACATGCAAAATTTATAATACTGCAAACTATCATCATCATCAGAACTTTCATGAAAACCTATAATGGGGTTTCCATCTTCTTCTTCGAGCTTAGAGTCACTATCAGGATAGTATATTTCTCACGTTGGTTCGTCATCAAGATCACAATAGAATAGATCCCACATGGTTGGTTCTAGTGTGTCTTGAAATAAGGCCGTAAGCTTGGGCTTACGAGCTTTCTGGGGGCATTCATTTTCCCAATGACATTCCTTGTTACAGATGTAACATCAGACTGATTTTGATAGTGTCTTGTGATGTCTTAGGAACGACCTTTTCTTTTGGAAGGGCTTCCTTCTAGGCTGAAATGGCTTCTTGTAAGCTTCTGGATGAAACTTACTCTGTGGCAACCAATGCTTCTTGGGATTATCTGTGGATTTGCAAGAGCATTTGGGATCATGGATAAAGGGTCCCTTCCCCCAGTTGGGCATTTGGTCAACTCTCATGTAAACCTTATTGGAAAAGATGTTATTGTACTCATTAAGTCAGTCACAACACGTTTGGCTAAATAATGTTCCTCAATGACTTTCTTTATGTGGCCATGGACCATTGCTAGGATCATGGCATCTAAGGATAAATGTTTCTCCTCGAAATATTTTTTGATGGATTTGGGGATAACAACATGCATACTCTAGATATATTGTTTAAGGTATGCAACATTTGAATACGACTTAGATCGAATGATCCAATCCTACATTTGGCAGAAGTATGCTTCTATAAGACCAATAGTTCCTCACTAGTTAGACATGAATATTTCACTATAATGATCAGGGTCTTCATCAACTACAAGGACGAAAAATTATGAACAGAGGGAAATAAGTAACTGAACCACATGATTTACGTGACTAAGGATGGCTTCTTTACCTTCTTTAGAGGCATAATGCCACTAGGTATGGGCAAGGCCACCGAATCCATTGATGATCAATTAAGCTATACTGCAGGGAGAAAGGGTAGGGTCATCCAATTGTTTATTCATTTCCAAGCTATTGAGGAGATTAATGGCATTCTCCATTTCATGTTTGGGTTGACAATTGGGAAAAAACATAGGTTCTGGTAGCATGGCCTGAATGGATGCTGACATGGCAGAAACACCAGCTATTATGATTGAAACTGGTCTAGATGTTTCACCTTGGGTAATCGTCAGAGGGGGGTGTTCTGGTACCTGTTTGAAATAAACCAGGAACTATTTGGCTTGGATCATTGTGAGAGAAAGACCCTTTTCTTGCACGTGTTGCAAGAAAGATAGGACTATTGAATTGGTTTCATCGATTTCTCCAGCCAATTCCTATGTTGCCTTCTCTTTTATTGTTTGGATTCCAAAATTCCAAGTAGGTAGTTCATGACTAGCCACATTAAAACTATAGGTCTGTTTTAGCTTTTGTTTAGGGTCATCTATAAACATAGCAGATTTGGTGGGTTTATCTAACACCGAATAATATGATGTGGATACCTTAGCTCCTAATTTTTTGATGATTGGAGTTTGGATAGAAAAAATGGAGAAAATTGGTGTCAGTTGTTGTTCTAACTTTGCATAGGCAGCTCTTAGGACTGAGATATCAACAACTTTGTGGTTTAGCAATTCGAGTCTTGCTAGTATTTTCTCACAAACTTCTTTTTTCTTCAAAGACTTCTTGTTTGACCTTGAGGATGTCTCTGTGATAATCATCTATGTTATTTGATTCGAGGTCAAGCTGTAGATTTTCATAATGAAGTTGTGTTTTGGTAGTACCTGATGCTGATACTATGGCATAAGGCACGAATTTTGTTTTCTTTTGACCATCAAAATCAAACAGTTGGAAGGAAACGTAAGGTAAATTCCTGCCAGGAACATATGATTTTTCTCTTGTAGAGACCTTGACAGTTTTGGAGGTTTATTCTCTAAGAAGCAGAGAAAACATTAGGATGTGAGGTCAGTCAGGTTGAGAAACCTGGCTCAACTTCTGTATTAGTTGATTGTAGGCTGGACACTCCTGATATTGACCCTTGTGTTTTGTAACAAGCTCACTGCCTCAGGGCATATAACTTGAGGAATAGTTATGGACCATATATACAACCTTTTCTCTGAAGCTTGTCTAAACTTGTGGTGGTAACCGAAAAGACTATGAGGCTGGATTGAACACTTATCTAGATGCCAATGGGATGGAACCAAAGGGGCTAGTTCCTTTCCCTTTTTCTTAGTTGTCATATGACTGAATGAATCTGCTTCTATATGATTCAATGCGGTCATGGCGCTTTGGATCTCATTATGAAGATCCATGCAAAGATTCATCTGCCATGGGTGTGTTTCTACAAGTTTTTGCTGGAGTTCTACAATTCATTTGTTAGGCATAGAAAAAATGCAAAATTTATAAGACTGCAAACTATCATCAACATTAGAACTTTCATGAAAACCTATAATGGGGTTTTCATATTCTTTTTTGGGCTCGGAGTCCTTGTCAGGATAATAAACTATAATCTTTCACAAATAACCATAGATAGGTCATTAATATGGTCAGATGTGGTTGAAATCAACCATATTGAACAATAATTATCCTTGTGTTGACCATAGTAATCTTGGGCATCCTTATGTTGATTGTATATTTTGAAATATTCCAAAAATATAATGGACATGATCAAAGTAAACTATTTGACTTTTCTTATGTTCGTTAGATTTCTAGAATATTCCAAAATCTACAATTGAGTTATGCTTAGGTGAGTAAACCCTTGTTAACTAAATTTTGACCATATTCAACAAAAGTTTATAAGAGAAATTATAGTCAACCATTCTCAAACATGAGAAACATGGTCAACCATACTCAACTATGGTGAATGACCATCTACCATTATAAACTATAGTCAACTCTAGTCTTACATAGTAAACTATACTCAACCATTGTTAACTATAGTCAACATGTTCAACCTTGGTCAATTGTAGTTAAATGTGTTGGGTTGTGTTATATTCTTTCCATGACTAGTCCATGTAGTTAACCGGGGGGTTAGAGGGGGGGCAGAGCTCCCCCTTTGTTGCATCAATTGCGTAGAAGGGAGGTCATAGGGGGCTTGAGGGGTTTAGGTAACCCCACTTTATGGGGTTCGAGGCAGTGCCCCATAAAATTTTAGTTTTGGTACCTATGTTAGGTTGGGCAGACCCACCTATGGTTTTGTGCATGATTTTTTCACATGTTTTTGGAAGCGATGGTTTTCAGTCCATGGTCTTGGACGCGATGGTTTTCAGTCCATGGTACTGAAGGGAACATAATGAAAAATCAAGTTGATAGTCTCGGTTTTGGGATCTAGGGGAAAATCTCTATGTATGTGTGTTTTATGTGTTATGCTCTCGCATTGTTTATTTTTTGTGTTTTAGAATTAATATCCAGGTACTTTTTGTACGAGGTTAAAACCTACATTTGGTATGAGAGATTTTTTGGCTTCAAGCGGACGCCTTTATTGTTGAGGGCTTTCGCTCGGGCCTATGGTGGATCTTGTTTAGTGGGAGATTTGCGAGATCGATTCTGGTGGTGAAAGAAGATGGCGAGCAGTGGAAAGATAGAGATTGAGAAATTTAATGGTCAGAGTTTTGAGTTGTGGAAACTCAAGATGGAGGGTCTGTTCGAGGATAAAGATCAGTGGGTCATGGTAGATCTAGGTACTAAACCAATGGGAGTGTCCGATGAAGAATGGAAGAAGTTGGATCGGAAGGCAAAGAGCACAATACGATTGTGTGTCTCAAATTCAGTATTGCTGAATGTATCAGGGGAAGCTATGATGAAGGCTTTGTGGGACAGGTTAGGGACTTTGTACCAATCTAAGTCTCTGGTATAAACTGTTCCTGTGGGAAAAGCTGTATAACCTGAGGATGAAAGATGGAGACTCGGTGACAGAGCATCTGAATGCATTTAATACTATGGTAAGTCAGTTAGCATCTGTTGATATTAAAATTTTAGATGAAGATAAGTGCATCATTTTGTTGTGTTATCTACCAGATTCATGGGATAGTCTGGTTATTGCAATAGGTATCATTGAAACTGCCTTGCAGTTTGATGAAATAGTCTCATCCTTGCTGACGGAGGAGATGAGACAGAAAAATATGGAGAGCCAAAATGGTGATGCCTTGTTTGTATGAGGATGGTCCCAGAACAGAAACAAAAATAAGTCATTGAGTGGGAGATCTAAATCTCCAGGAAAACCTGTGAAGGTGGTGTATTGGAAATTCGGAAAGGAAGGGAACTACAAAAGGGACTGTAAATCTAAAGCTCCTGATAAAGGAAAGGGATCTCATGATGCTCCTTCTACATAGTTGAAAACCACCTCAGATGAAGGTGGGGATGTTTAATTAGATTCTTCAAGTACACATGCAGATCATGAGGAATGGTTGATAGACTCAAGTGCATCCTTTCACTTCACTCCCCATAGAGAGTGGTTCTGCGAGTATCGGAAATATGATTGTGGTGATGTCTTCTTAGGGGATGATAGGAAGGCTAGATTCGTTGGTCAACAGATCACCTTCATGAGCATTGGAGGATAAAAGTCCACAAGAGGTATGGATTGGTAAGAAACCCTCTCTTTCACATCTAATGGTATTTGGATGTGATGCATATGTACATGTTCCAAAGGAGAAACAAACCAAGTTGGATATTAAATTTGAAAAAGTGCATCTTTATTGGGTATAAGGATGGTTTAAAGGGTTATAAGCTTTGGAACCTAGTGACAAGGAAGGTTGTGTATAGCCGAGATGTGGTGTTCAAGGAGGTGAAATATGTTATTAAACATGAAGTCAAACCAAAGGAACCCGAGAAGATAGAGTTTGAGATAAATGAGGAAGAATCAGAATCTACAGTAGAGGAGGAATCAGAAGATGAAGAGCCACAAAATCCGAGTGTGAGAAGATCAGTTCAAGAAAGAAGGCAACCAGAAAGGTATAGTCCATTTGCCTTATGTTCAAATTTTTCTTTATCTATTACTGATGATGATCCCAAAACTGTGAAGGAAGCAATAGATTCAGAGGATGCAAAACTTTAGAAAGAGGCCATGGTTGATGAAATGGCATCTTTGCAAAAAATGAGGGTCGAGATCTAGTAGATTTGTCCGTTGGAGTGAAACCCATTGGCAACAAATGGGTGTTCAAGAAGAAGACAAATGCAAAAGGAAAGGTGGAGAAATACAAAGCTCATTTGGTAGCAAAAGGTTATTCCCAGGTGCCGGGAATTGATTTTGGTGATATTTTTCCTCCTGTTGCCAATGTAACTTCTATTAGATTACTTTTATATGTTTCTTCTGCTTTTGATTTTGAGGTAGAACAAATGGATGTGAAGACAACATTTGTTTATGGGGATCTGGAAGAGGAAATCTACATGAAGAAACTTGAAGGCTTTGCGGTGAAGGGTAAGAAAGAATTGGTATGCAAGTTAAATAAGTCTTTGTATGGGTTAAAACAATCACCAAGGATGTGGTATCAGAAATTTAATACATTTATGTTGGGACTTGGCTTCACCAAAAGCAAAGTAGATCACTGTGTGTATTTTAAATTAATTGGTGACCGCGTTATTTATTTGGTCTTGTATGTGAATGATATGTTGTTGGTTGGAAATGACAAAGAAATTATCCAGGATTTGAAGACCCAATTGTCCTCCAAATTCAACATGGAAGAGCTTGGTGCTAAAAACTATATTTTGGACATGGAAATTAAAAGAGATCGGGCAAAGAGGAAGTATGTCAAGACAATCTTGCAGAGATTTAATATGCCAGATAGTAAACCGGTGAAGGTTCTTATTCCTGTAGGTGTAAATTTATATGTTGAGCAGTGTCCCAAGACACAAGAAAAGGAAGAGGGCATGTCCATTGTTCCATATGCAAGTGCGGTAGGTAGCCTGATGTATGCAATGGTCTATACTAGACCAGACATTGCGCATGCAGTGGTAGTATTGAGCAGGTTTATGTCAAAAACAGGAAAGGAGCATTGGACAATAGTGAAGCGAGTTTTCGGGTATTTTTGTGGCACTAGTGATTATGGTTTGTGCTACCAAGGAAGACCAGGATTAGAAAGAGTGTTGAATATTCATGGCTTTGTTGATGCAGATTGGGATGGAGATCTGGATGAGAGGAGATCTACAAGTAGGTATGTGTTTGAGCTATTTGTAGGTGCACTTAGTTGGATGAGTAAGAAACAATCTGTAGTGGCACTATCAACTACAGAGGTAGAATACATGGCAACCACTCATGCAAGAAAGGAAGGAGGTATGATTTTTTTTAACATTTTTTAATGTAATTGCACTGACCGATGCTCTTAGCCCAATGTTGTCCTCAACGCTTGAGTAGTTTTAGATACTTCTGCATAAAATTCTCATCCTCCCATGTGGAATCTTCAGCGGATAAGTTCTTCCACTTGATAAGATACTCTGAAATTGATCGATTTCGTAGCTGTCGAGTTCTTGTTTCTGTGACTGCTTCCGGTTCCAATATAATTTTTCCTTCCTCGTCAAGTTCTGGCAATATTGTTTGAACTGGGAGCTTGTCGCCTATAACCTTCTTTAAACATGAAACATGGAAAACTGGGTGCAATCGAGAAGCTGCAGGAAGCTCCAATTTGTATGCCATAGTACCAATCTTTTGCAACACCTTGTATGGACCATAATACTTTGGTGATAATTTATTATCCTTCTTAGCTTGCTTTAGGGACATTTTCTTATATGGTTGTAGCCGTAGGAATACCCAATCACCTACATCAAAACTTCTTTCACTGCGATGTTGATCTGCCTGTTGTTTCATTCTATTTTGTGCCAACACGAGGTTATCCTTTAAGAGTTGGAGGACTTGTTGTTGATGTTCGATGTGATGTTCCACTGCCTGAACCTTAGAATTTTCTCTTAAATATGATGTGATGGATGGTGGTTGATACCCATAAAGTGCCATAAATGGGGTCATTTTTGTTGCTGTATGGAAGGAAGTGTTATACCACCATTCAGCCAGAGGCAACCATTTGACCCATTGTGTCTGTTTATCAGATACAAAGCAACGAAGATATCCTTCCAAACATTTGTTTACTATCTCAGTTTGCCCATCAGATTGAGGATGATAAGATGAGCTATGAGCTAACTGAGTACCAAGACAAGAAAATAATTCTGTCCAAAAATTTCCCGTGAAAATGGGATCTCTGTCACTTACAATAATCTTTGGGTTTCCATGTAGCTTTTGAACTGTTTCCATAAATGCAGTAGAAACTGTACTGGCTTTAAATGGATGTGATAATGCACAAAAGTGTGCATACTTGGTAAGTCTGTCAACTACCACCATGATGACACTCTTTCCCTCAGACTTGGGTAAACCTGTGATAAAATCCATTGAAACCTCCTCCCAACGTTGGCTTGGAATGGATAAAGGTTGTAATAGACCTGGTGTCTTAATTGTTTCAACTTTATTTTGTTGGCAAACCAAACATTCCGCCACAAACTTTTGAATATCTGATTTAAGGCCATCCCAAAAAAATTCCTTCTTAACCCTGTGGTAAGTTTTTAAAAATCCTGAGTGCCCTCCTAAGGGAGAAGTGTGCAATTCCATAAGAATCTTTTGTTTTAGCTGGGAATTCTTACAGAGGTATAAGCGATCTTTGTACCATAACGAATCATTTTTCCAGCTAAATGTATCAGAAGTACTGGAATCTTGTTGTAGCTTTCGAATAAGTGCCCACACTTCTTCGTCATTCTTCCATTCCTCCCTTGCTTCGTTTATCCAATCTGGTTGGATAATAGAAATGGCACACAACAATGCTTCCACATCCTCATCCTTTCTTGAGAGTGCATCTGCCACCACATTTTGCTTCCCTTTTTTGTAGATGATTTCAAAGTCATAACCCAACATCTTTGTGACCCACTTTTGTTGCTCTTCAGAGGATAATCTTTGTTCTAAAAAGTATTTAAGGCTATCATGATCCGTTTTTACCTTGAAGTGTCTTCCCATTAGGTAGGGTCGCCATTTCTTAAGTGCATGGAGTATTGCCAACATTTCCTTCTCATAAATAGCTTTTCTTAAAAACTTTCCCTTGATTGGACGACTTTCAAAAGCAATGGGTCTTTCATCTTGCATTAGAACAGCACCAATTCCATTTCCTGAAGCATCACATTCCACAATAAAGGTTTTTGTGAAGTCCGGTGTAGCTAAGACCGGTGCTTGGCACATTGCCTCTTTAAGATGTTCAAAGGCCTTTGTTGCTTCCGGAGTCCATGAAAATGAATCTTTCTTCAATAATGTTGTTAGAGGTGCTGCTATTCTCCCATAATTCTTAACAAACTTGCGATAATACCCTGTCAACCCAAGAAATCCTCGCAGATGCTTTATGGATGTGGGGATTTTCCATTCCTTAATGGCTTTAATTTTGCTAGGGTCTACCTTAACTCCTTCATGAGATACAATATGACCCAAATATTCCACCTCCTGGACTCCAAAGAAACATTTGGATCTTTTTGCATATAATTGTTTCTCCTCCAATAGTTGTAGCACCCTGTCAACATGTTCAACATGATCCTTCCAAGACTTGCTGTAGATTAGTATATCATCAAAAAATACTAACACAAATTTTCTAAGGAATGGTTTGAAAATTGAATTCATCAAACCTTGAAATGTTGAAGGTGCATTGGTAAGGCCAAAAGGCATGACCAAAAATTCATAATGACCCTCATGAGTTCTAAATGCCATTTTCGGAATGTCTTCAATCTTCATTCTGATTTGATGATATCCCGAACGAAGATCCAACTTGGTGAAGTAAATTGATCCATGCAATTCATCCAGTAATTCATCAATGACAGGAATGGGGAACTTATCTTTAATAGTGAGCTTGTTGAGCTCCCTATAATCTGGACACATGCGCCATGATCCATCCTTCTTGTGCACCAATACTACTGGAGCTGAGAAAGAACTTTGACTCGGTTGAATTATACCAGCCTCTAGCATTTCTGCAACCATACGTTCAATTTCACTTTTTTGGACATAGGGATATCTGTACGGCCTGATGTTTGGAGGAACACTTCCTGGAATCAGATGAATAGCATGATCATGATCACGCATAGGTGGGAGACCTTTGGGAGTCTCAAATACCTTGGAATGATTGTCCAAGACTTTTTGGAGATCTGGAGAAATAGATGATTCCAATGTGGAAACATCTAGCGAACATAATTGTGCAATTACACCTCTTTGCTCCTTTTTTAGAAGCTTTGTCATGCCATTAGAGCTGATTATCTTTCCTGGTTTCCCTGCAATACCCCTTAATTCAACTTCCTTTCCTTCCACAGAAAATTTCATGAAAAGTTCTTGAAAATTAAAAGCTATTGTACCCAAGGATTGTAGCCATTGGACTCCTAGTACAACATCAGCACCTCCCATTGGAATGGAAAGCATTGGGCTAGTCAATACATATTCTCCCATGGATAGCTTGATATTATGGCACTTTCCAGAGAAATTTATTGTTCCTCCATTTGCAATCATCACTTGACACTCTGGTGCTGGATATAGGAAGCAATTCAATTCTTTTGCTACCCTACAATGAATAAAATTGTGGGTGCTTCCTGAATCAATCAACACTATTACCTTTTTCTTCTTGATTTGTCCTTCTATCTTGATGGTTTGAGGAGTGGTAATTCCCGCCAATGCATTACAAGATATGGTCAGATTTATTTGTTCTTCATCTAGGCTTTGTTCCTGGAGTATATCCTCTTCTTTTGACCTTTCTTGCTCCTTTTCTTCTTCCTCTTCACAATCTATGTAGAATAATTTCTTCTCAGCACACTTATGACCTTTTGTGTATTTGCTATCACAATTGTAACAAAGCCCTTTTGCTCTTTTTTCTTCCAATTGTTGTGGTGTCAACCTTGTAGGTTGTGGAAGACTATGGGAAACAACACTTCCGTCTTTATAGTTGTGAATGGTATGCTTCCTAGTTGCCATAATTTTGCTTTCCATTTTTCTTGCTAACCTGAATGCCTTCTCTAATGAATCAGGTTCCCAAAGGCGAACATCATGTTGGATATTATCCTTTAAAGACCCTATGAACACATCAATCCTATGCTCCTCTGGAATATCTTTTACCCTTATGTTCAATTTTTGGAACTCCTCAATGTGCTCCATTATTGAACCCTTTTGTTTGAGACTTATCAATTGGCTAAAAAAAGTGTTGCTTTTTGTATCTTCATAATGTGCTATCAATTCTTCCATAAAAATTGCCCAAGTGATAAATTTTTTATGAGAGCAAAGCCATTGATACCATACAAACTGATTTGGTTCCAAATATACAGTTGCCATACGTACCTTTTGTGTGTTTTGCACATTATTGAGATCGAAGAATTGCTCCATCTGTAATATCCATGTGGCGGGATCCTTGCCATCAAACTTCCTCATATCGATTTTTGGAATATGGTGGGTCTTCGATCCAACATTAGCGTCTATGGAATCATGATTAACATTACTTTTGTTCACATCATGAGTTTCCTTTACAACCTTTTCACCATTAATAAGTATTTCTTGTAGAAAATTTGTCAAATCTGTCTTCAAATATGCCATGTCTCTCTTCAAATCTATCTTCGAATCATCCATCTTAGCTTCCATGCCCTTTATCTTAGATTCCCCGCCACTTATCTTAGCTTCTGTTAGCTTTTGTGAGCGTGACATTTGTTGCACTTGTTCTTGTAATTTTGATATATCATGTAGCATTTCTTCTTCTTCTTCATGAGTCATGCTAGAGCTTTCAGGTTCCTTACTAGGTGTTTTCATTTTCTTTCCTCGGGGCATCAGTTACTGATAATAATGCTTTACTATGCCCTTTGAATTTCGTTAAACCAAGCTTACACAAAAATTAAAAAAAAAACTACACACTTTTTTTCACTTTATAGAAGCCTGATATTGAATCTGATGTATCTCTGTAATTTCGGATCATCCAGTTCTAAAATTGCTACCTGTAGTAGCCTTCTGCGTCCTCTTTCCAATGCCACAAGTCTGAGCCAAATTGGATTCTCCAAGGAAGAGTTATGTGAAATCTCCCACAGTGACTTTCTTTTAGACTGGTTCAGTAGTTCGAACTTGTACGACGTTCCACGAGTCACTGTTTCAACCTTTGAATCTAAACCACACACACAAGAAACTATAGTCCGTCCTCTTTCTGTACCCTTTTACAAAATTTCAATCCGATCCTCAGAGAGAGAGTTATGACGATTTTCCCCAGGTCACCTGTTTTGAATGTAATTCAGGAGTCTGCAAAAAGGCCAACTTCCTCAGATAATATCTCCGAAAATATCACGCAAAAATCTCTGAAATTTGGACCCAAGGTTCAGTGCCAATTCTTCTCAACTGGGTTTTTTTGCGACTTCTGAAATGTCACAGAAAAAAAGATATAGCGAAAATTCCATGATGACCTATTTGGAGCAGCGAAACCCTAGAATCCAAAGCTCTGATACCAAATGTTATGAAACCAGCTCACAAAAAGATAGAAAAGAGAGATCCACGCCTTAGAATTCAGCCTCTTCGAGGGGTAAACCTCCTTTACATTACATAAATGAACAATTCTTGGTTGATACAAATGACAAAACCTCCTTTCTATATATAGGAGTCTAAGGAGTCACAATATAATCCAGCCGACCTAACAATAATAATATAAAGCCACAAAAATAACAATAGAGGGATTCTATGGGGCACAGAAATAACAATATGGGGGTAATAGGGGCACAACAATATAAATAAGGGGTATAACTACAATAGTAATGGGGTAATCACTAGTATTAGAGGGACCCAACAATAAACCTTAAGACAAATACTACAAACGAGACAATCTTCGTCACAATGTGACATTGAACCATGCTTGACCATGATTAATTTTCATATTGAGACAATCTTTGTTAGAATGTGACATTTCACCATGAATGGCTATGATTGACCATGGTTGACCATGATTGATATTATAAAGCCAAGGGAATAATAAACACAAGGGATTTTGTTATGCTCTTAACCTGCGAGAAATTCCAGAATACTAAATCTGCAAAGAAATACAACCCAAAACACATAATAAAATGAGAAAAAACAAGTATTTTATTACTTAGAAATAAATAAAATGTTCACTTGCCTCTTCGAGGGGGAAACCTCCAGCAGAGCAGAGATCGATTACAAAATAAGACTCAATGATATTTCCCTTCTAACTATGACTATTTATAGCTAAACAACCTTCAACAACCGAACGACTAGTAGTACTTTGCATAACATGGGTTAACCACTTTATTTATTAATTATGGCCTGTTTGCAACTAACCGTGGTCCCTTTCTTAAATGCGAGTCAACCACTTACAATTATTAATATAGGATTTATTGATTCTTTAACTAACTATGATTATGACTCGAGCCTATTGGGTTTATTACATAAATAGAGGGATTAGGGTTAGACCCTATCATGCCCTCCCCCATCAAAAGCAGCCTTGTCCTGAAGGCTGAAGCTGCAGAAACTACTGAAGAATAGTGGTTGGCTTCTAGGTCGCATCTTCTTGAGAGGTGTCTTTTTGCTTGACAAGGACTTCATTGATCATGTGGATGCGTAGATGTCTTTCACAAGTATCGAGTACTTGTTCAGGTTGGAGCCAGAGTGAACCTTCCTCATCCAATTCAGGTAGACTGGTTTGAATTTTGTAATTTTTCCCCACCACTTTCTAGAGGCATGTTACATGGAAGTCTGGATGGATTTTTGAAGTTGGTGGCTAGGCCAGCTTGTAGGCTATTGCTCCAGTGCGCTAAAGCATTTGATAAGGTCTGTAGAATTTTGGAGCTAATTTTTGGCAGCCCTTTTCTTTGAGCGGTGTTTTCTTATATGGTTGCAGACATAGGAATACCTCACCCTATTCTTGAAATGTGTGCTCGGAATGATGCTTCTCTGCCCATTGCTTCATTTGATTCTAAGCTTGATGGAGATTATCTTTGAGATGAGCTAGCATGGCAAAATGGTTCTGTAGGAGTTGATCAACAACTTGCAACTTAGAGCATCCAAGGATATAAGAAATAGGTGAAGGTGGGAGTTGGCCATACACTACTTCATATGGAGTCATCTTGGTGGCTTCATGATAGTTAGTATTATACCACCGTTCAGCTAAAGGTAGCCACTCTACCCATTGATGCTGCTTTTCTGAAGTGAATGACATTGGTATGTCTCCAAACATTTGTTGAATGCTTCAATTTGACCATCATTTTGGGGATGATAGGCAGTGCTTAGTTGGATTTGGGTGCCTTGTAGCTTGAAAATTTCTTGCCAAAATTTGCTAGTGAAAGTCAGGTCATGATTAGGCACAATGGAAGTTAGCATGCCATGGAGTTTGAAGATATGGTCCATGAAAACTTGAGCCACCAAAGTGGGGGTAAATGGGTGGGGTAGAGCAAAAAAATGAGCATATTTAGATGACAGATTTTTTTCCCAACTTTGGGAGACCAGTAATGAAATCCATAGAAACATTTGTCTAGATGGAGGTAGGGATTGGAAATGGTTGTAAGGTTCCTGGTAACTTGACTGTTTCTCCTTTGTAGCATTGACACACACGAAATTCAGCTACAAAAGTAAGAATGTCATTTTTCATGCTTGTACAAAAGAATGAATGACGGGTGCGAGCATAAGTCTTTTGAAAGCCTGCATGCTCTACAATGGGAGATGACTACAACTCTGCCAAATACGAGTTTTGAGGGTGGATATCAACGATATAACTACTCGATCCTTGTAGCGAAGAATCTCATCCTTCCAAGGGTAGCCAACTGAGGAATTAGGATTTGATCTCAAGTTATTAATAAGTTGGGAGAGAGAGGGGTGTGAAAACCATTACTTGTAGGCTTCTTCAATCCAATCCGATATGGGAAGAGAGAGTGATAGAAGGGTGCTTTCATCCTCAAATAGGCATGATAAAGCATCCTCCTACTACATTTTCATGCCCTTTCTTGTTAATGATCTAATAATCATATCTGAACATTTTGGCCAACCATTTATTTTGTTGTGGTGAGGATAGACATTGCTCCAAAAAATATTTTAGGCTTTGCTGGTCTGTATGGATTTGGATATGCTACCCCAATAAGTATGGTCTACATGTAAGATGGCCATCATCTCTTTCCCAAGTGTTTCCCACTTAGTTGTTCGCTGGTGAAGGCCAAGGGTTGACCTTCCTGCATTAAGACAACACCAATACCAATACCTGAAGCATCACATTCAATCACAAAAGATTTGGTGAAGTCAAGTAGTGCCAATACTGAAGTGGAACAGATGGCCTCTTTGAGAGCTACAAATGCCTGTTGTGCAGCATCAATCCAGAGGAATGAATTTTTCTTGAGAAGGTTAGTGAGGGGTATAGCAATGAGACCATAATTGCGAACAAAGTTGTGATATTATCCAGTGAGACCCAAGAATCCCCTCAAACTCTTCAAGGTTTTTGGCTAGGCCAATCTTGCATTTCCTATATCTTTTTGGTATCAACCCTGACACCTTCACAACCCACAATGTGTCCCAAATAATCGACTTCTTCCACGCCAAAAGAGCACTTGGACAATTTGACAAATAATCTGTGATTCCAAAGCAGTTGCAAGATCGGATCTACATAATTAATATGTTTTTTCTAGGTTAGGATGTACAATTGAATGTCAGCAAAGAAAATGAGGAAAAGTTTTTGGAGATATGGTTTCAGTAGGTGATTCATGAGGCTTTGAAAAGTAGATGGAGCATTACAGAGACCAAATGGCATGACCAAGAATTCATAATGGCCTTCATGAGTTTGGAAAGAAGTCTTGGGAATGTTTACTTATTTCATGCGTATTTGGTGATAAGCAGAGCAAAGATCTAGCTTGGTAAAAAATTGAGCACCATGTAGTTCATTAAGGAGATCATCAACAACCAGAATAGGGAATTTGTCTTTTACATTCAGCTTTTTGAGAGCTTGAAAGTCTGGACACATGCGCCACTCCCCAGCTTTCTTTAGCACCATGAGCACGGGTGATGAATAAGGATTGATGCTAGGATTAATAACACCTTCTTCAAGGAGTTACTTAATTATTTTTTCAATTTCATTCTTTTGGGCGAAAGGATATTGATATGGGAACACATTAGGTGGTTGGGCCCTTGGGACTAATGGGATGTATGATCATGTTTCCCTCTAGAGGGTGGAAGCTCTTTAGGTTTTTCAAATACCTTCTGGTGGCAGTTTAAGACCTAGTGCATCTCAGGATGAATATGAAGAGTAGTCAACTCTATGTCCTGGATGGCATTAAACTAGCTGATGACTCCATGATGGCCATTTTTCAACAAATTTTCCATTCGGTGTGAGTTGGTGGTATAAGGAGAACCTACCTGGAGTCCACGGAGTGTATGAATGTCTTCATTCTTCTTAAAACTCATATATAACTCTTGGAAATCCATTGTCATTGGGCCTAGTGTGCGAAGCCATTCAGTACCCAAGACAATTTCAGAACCACCCTTGTTAATCGCAAACATGTGGGTGTTTAGGTGGTAGTCTCCCATCCGAAGTTTAATATTTTCGCAGCAGCCTTCACATTTCATTGTTCCCCATTAGCAATAAGGACATGGAAGTTAGAGACTTCCCTTGCAAAACAATGAACAGCTTCGGCGAATCGCTTACGTATAAAGTTATGAGTGCTACTACTATTAATCAATACTATTACAAGGTGATGTTTAAGAAAATCTCTGATTTTGAGAGTTTGGGGCGCAAAAATGCCTGCACGTATCGATATAACTAGTTCATCTGGGGTAGCTGTGAGATCATTGTCCTGCCAGGTTTCCTCAACTTCATCCTTCGGCCCTCCAAAGGGTGGGGCATCCTTAGATGAGCTGTGATCAGTAACATCAATTTGAAATAATTTTGGTTCCTTGCATTTATGCCTCGGGGAGTATTTGTCGTCACAGTAGTAGCACAATCCTTGTTTTATTCTTTTAGCCATTTCTATTGGAGACAACTTTTGAATAAGTGTTTGGGTAGGGCCTTGAGCCTGGGTGGAACACCCCTTGTCTATGAAATTTGGAAGAGAGGACTAGGTAGCTAAGGCAAGTTCTACGTCGACATCATTTTTGCAAGCATATATCCATGTAGGTGGGTGGTGCATCCAGACATGTGCTTGGATGGCTTCTTTGAGACCACTGATGAAACACTCCAAGTAGAATTCATCTTCTAGACCTTCTGTTCTGAAGGGAAATGTATCCAAGGCTGCAATGTAGTATTTGATTATGCCTATCTGTCGGAGCTTAGTGAGATGACCCAAAAAATTAGATTATTTTTCAAAGCGGTCACAAATGGATTTTGAGAACACTTTCCACATTATGTTCATTGGAAATGCCACCATTTCCATCTTTCTTGGTCCAAGAAAAGTGCTTCCACACATAGCTTAGTATTATCATTGCGGATATGATTCAGGACGAAATATTGTTCCATTTATACTACCCATACTATCAGATTAGAGCCATCAAAGTTATACATGTCTAGCTTGGGTGGCCGAGGGTGGGAATGTTGGTGATTTCCATGGAAGTGAATATGATGGCTAGATTCTCCTTGGAGGTGTTCATCAATACTATGCGCCTCATGATGATACCTATTCATGCTCTTGGTGACAAGATCAAGCGATTTTGAAATGTTGTCCAGTTGTTCCTTGAACAAATCCAATATTTTTTCAAGGCACTCGATCTTCTCATGGGCCACGACTTGAGCTCTCGTTTCTACCATACACATAACTCGGTCACTTGAAGTCACTCTGAAAAAATTTGGGACCGCCCAAAAAATGAGGTTGACCAGTGAATGGTACCACTGCGATCAGCTCATCGTCCTGAATCTTATGGGCTAAGTCTCTTGTAATCATCTCGGGGAGGACTCAAACTTCGAACGGAGTTTTACTCCCCGCATATCAATACTACAGTGGCCAAATTCTAGAAAACTTGATCATGCCCATTGTCCTGTAAAAATCGTGCCCATATTATAACAACAACAAGCCTCACTATGCAGAGTCTCAGATATTCCTGTGAAACCCAAACTTTTGAACGTGAGTTATACTACGGCAGAATCCTAACTTGCGGATCTGATTGGTGTAATGGTAATAGAACCCCACTTGCTAGATATGGATTGTACTACGGCGGTAGAACCCCAACTGGTGGATCTGATTGGTGCAACGACGACAAAACCCCAACTGCTAGAACTGAATTGTACTATGGTTATAGAACCCCAATAGGTGGATCTGATTTGGCAGATAAGATAATGGGCCATCTTCAGAGAGCCGAGGGATCTATGGTCACAAAGGAGTGTTAGGTGCTACAGATCACAATATGCATAAGGGTCCAACAATAATACTTGACCCAATATTTCAGGGCACTAAGTAAGGAGGATCAACTGTACCCTTAGCTGTACTACCCGACTACCCTATCGTACGTGTGAGTAATCTCCCTGAGTGCTATTCTCAGTGTACTGTAGCAAAAAGACGGCCGATGACTTATTTAAGTCGAGGTTTCAAGTGAGCCTAGTGGGCTTTCGATATACCCAGATGGCAGAGGGTACGTGGAAGTGCAGTCTGTGTGCAGTTCTATCTAATGCGCTACTACTGAAAGGGGTACCCATAGGGGTTACAAGGGAGTCCAACAGGAATGGCCACCTCTTGTATTTCCTGCATGCATGTCTCCCCAAATCGTAGGTTTAAGCACTTAATGACAGATCTCGTGGTTTAAATACCCCGAAACACGTCTCTAGCCTAAACGAATTCTGCAAAATTGAAGGTAGCACCAGCCCTAGAAAGTTCTCTGATACCACTTGTTATGCTCTTAACCTATGATAAATTCCAGAATAAAAAATATGCCAAGAAATACAACCGAGAACACAAAATAAAATGAGAAAAATAAGAAGTATTTTATTATTCATAGATAAATGCAATGCTCACTTGCCTCTTCAAGGGGGCAACCTCCAACAGAGCAGAGCTCGATTAGAAAATAATACTCGAAGATATTTCCCTTCTAACTACGACTATTTATAGCTAAATGATCTTCAACAACCTAACGATTAGTGGTCCTTTGCATAACATGGGTTAACCACTTTATTTATTAATTATGGCTCGTTTGCAACTAACTGTTGTCCCTTTCTTAAATGCAGGTCAACCACTTACAATTATTAATACGGGCTTTATTGACTCTTTAACTAACTATGACTATGACTCGACCCTATTGGGTTTATTACATAAATAAAGGGGTTAGATTTGGACCTTAACATGCCCTCCCCCATCAAAAGCAACCTTTTCCTCAAGGCTGAAGCTACGGAAACTACTGAAGAATAGTGGTTGGTTCCTAGGTCGCATCTTCTGGAGAGGTTTCTTTCCACTTGATGAGGACTTCCTTGATCGTGCAACCATGTAGATGTCTTTCATGAGTGTCGAGGACCTATTCAGGTTGGAGCCTGAGTGAACCTTCCTCATCCAATTCAAGTAGACTGGTTTGAATTATGCAATTTTTCCCCACCACTTTCTTGAGGTATGATACATGGAAGATAGGATGGATATTTGAAGTTGGTGGCAAGTCCAACTCGTAGGCTACTGCTCCAATGCACTAAAGTATTTGATAAGGTTCATAGAATTTTGGAGCTAATTTCTGGATGCCCTTTTCTTTGAGCGATTTTTTCTTATATAGTTGCAGCCACATGAATATCTAAACCCCTTCTTGAAATTTGTGCTCTAAAAGATGTTAGTCTTCCTGTTGCTTCATTCGATTCTGAGCTTGATGGATATTATATTTGAGACGAGCTAGCATGGTGGTACTATTCTATAGGAGTTGATCAACGACTTGCACCTTAAAGCATCAAGGGATATAAGAAATAGGGGAAGGTGGGAATTGGCCATACACTACTTCATATGGAGTCATCTTGGTGGCTTCGCGATAGTTAGTATTATACCACCATTTAGCTAAAGGTAGCCATTGTACCCATTAATGTTGCTTTTCTGAAGTGAAACACCTTAGGTATGTCTCAAACCATTTGTTAACTGATTTAGTTTGACCATCAGTTTGGGGATGATAGGCAATACTTAGTTGGAGTTGGGTGCCTTGTAGCTTGAAAAGTTCTTGCCAAAATTTGCTGGTGAAGGTCAGGTCATGATCAAACACAATGGAAGTTGGCATGCCATCTAGTTTGTTGATCTGGTCCATGAAATCTTGAGCCACCAAAGTGGGGGTAAATAGGTGGGGTTGAGCGCAAATATGAGCATATTTAGAAATTCTATCCACAACTACCATGATGACGAATTTTTTTCCCGACTTTGGGAGACGAGTAATGAAATCCATAGAAACATCCTTCCAAACGGAGGTTGGGATTGGAAATGTTTGTAAGGTTCCTGGTAACTTGACTGTTTCTCCTTTGTGACGTTGACACGCATTACATTCAACTACAAAAGTAAGAATGTCATTTTTCATTCCCATCCAAAAGAACAAATGATGAGTGCGAGCATAAGCCTCCTTAAAGCTTGCATGCCCTGCAGTGGGAAATGAGTGAAACTCTGCCAAAATGCGAGTTTTGAGGGTGGATGTCGATGATATAACTGATCGATCCTTGTAGCAAATAATATCATCCTCTCAAGAGTAGCCAACTGATGAATTAGGATTTTCTCTCAAGTTATTAATAAGTTGGGAGAGAGAGGGGTTTGAAAACCATTCCTTGCGGGGTTATTCAATCAAATCTAGTATGGGAAGAGAGAGTGATAGGAGTGTAATTTCATCCTCAAATTGGTGCGATAAAGCATCTGCTACTACATAGTCATGCCCTTTCTTGTAAATGATCTCATAATCATATCCAAACATTTTGGCCAACGATTTATTTTTTTGTGGTGAGGATAGACGTTGCTCCAAAAAATATTTGAGGATTTGATGGTCTCTGAAGATTTGGAAAATGCCACCATAATAAGTATGGTCATCGGGTATCTATTGCATGTAAGATGGCCATCATCTCTTTCTCATAGGTAGATTGTCCTAAATGTTACCCACTTAGTTGTTGGCTGGACAAAGCCAAGGGTCAACCTTCCGACATTAAGACAACACCAATACCAGTACCTGAAGAATCACATTCAATCACAAAAGATTTGGTGAAGTCAGGTAGTGCCAATACTCGAGTGGAACACATGACTTGTTTGAGAGCTACAAATTCCTATTTTGCAGCATCAGTCCAAAGGAATGAATTTTTCTTGAGAAGGTTAGTGAGGGGTCTAGCAATGAGACCATAATTGCAGACAAATTTGTGATGGTAGCCAGTGAGACCCAAGAATCCCCTAAAACTCTTCAAGGTTTTTGGTTAGGGCCAATCTTGCATTGCCTGTATCTTTTTGGGACCAACAGTGACACCTTTACCACCCACAATTTGTCCCAAATACTTGATTTCTTCCAAGCCAAAAGAGAACTTGAACAATTTGACAAATAATTTGTGATTGTGGAGTAGTTGCAAGATTAGATCTACTTGACGAAGATGTTTTTTCTAGGTTAGGTTGTAATGAGAATGTCATCAAACAAAACAAGGACAAATTTATGGGGATATGGTTTCAGCAGGTGATTCAAGAGGCTTTGAAAAGTAGATGGAGAATTACAGAGACCAAATGGCATGACCAAGAATACATAATGGCCTTCATGAGTTCATAAATAAGTCTTGGAAATGTCTACTTCTTTCATGTGTATTTGTTGATAGCTAGAGATAATATCTAGCTTGGTAAAGAATTGAGCACCATGTAGTTCATCAAGTAGATCATCAACAACCGGAATAGGGAATTTTTCTTTTAGAGTGAGCTTGTTGAGGGCTCAAACTTTTGGACACATGCACTAATCCTCATCTTTCTTTAGCACCATGACCACTGGTGATGAATAAGGACTGATGCTAGGACAAATAACACCTATTTCGTGGATTTCCTTGATGATTTTTTCCATTTCATTATTTTGGGTGAAAGGATATCGATATGGCTGCACATTAGGCAATTGGGCGCCTGGGACCAAAGGGATGTTATGATCATGTTCTCTTATAGAGGATGGAAGCTCTATAGGTTTTTCAAATACTTGTTGGTGGTAGTTTAAGACCTGTTGCATCTCAGGATGAATATAAAGAGTAGTTGATTCTATGTCCTGGATGGCATTAAAATAGGCGATGACTCCATGATGGCCCTTTTTAATAACTTTTCCATTTGATGTGAGCTGATGGTAGAAGGAGCACCTACTTGGAGTCCACAAAGTGTATGAATGTGGTCATTCTACTTAAAGATCATATATAACTTTGAGAAATCCATTGTGATTGGGCCTAGTGTACGAAGCCGTTCAACACCCAAGACAATGTCACAACCACCCATGTTAATCACAAACATGTGGGTCTTTAGGTGGTAGTATCCCATTTGAAGTTTAATATTTTCGCAACGGCCTTCACATTTCATTGTCCCCCCATTAGAAATAATGACCTAGAAATTAGAGACTTCCCTTACAAAGCAATGAACATATTCGGTGACTCGCTTATGTATAAAGTTATGAGTGTTGCTACTATCATTAAATACTACTACAAGTTTATGTTTAAGAAATCCTTTTATTTTGAGAGTTTTGGGCGTAGAAATGCTTGTAAAAGGATGTAGCTATATAATTTGTTCATCTCGCATAGCTGTGAGATCATTGTCCTGCTCGGTTTCCTCAACTTTGTCCTCTTCCCCCCCAAGGGTTGGGGCATCATCATATGAGATGTGATCAATAACATCAATTTGAAAGAATTTTGGTTCCTTTCGTTTATGCCCCAAGGAGTATTTGTCATCACAATAATATCACAATCCTTGTTTTATTCTTTCAGCCATTTCTACCGGAGACACATTTTGAACCTTAAGTGTTTGGGTAGGGCCTTAAGCTTGTGTGGAACGCCCCTTGTCTATGAAATCTGGATGAGTGGACTGGGAAGCTAAGGAAAGTTCTATGTTGACAGCCTTCTTTCAAGCATCTATCCATGTAGGTGGGTGGTGCATCCTGACATGTGCTTGGATGGCTTCTTTGAGACAACTGATGAAGCACTCCAAGTAGAATTCATCTCCTAGACCTTCCATTCTGGAGGCCAATGTCTCAAAGGGTTCAACGTAATCTTTTCTATACATGTCTATTGGAGCTTAGTGAGATGACCCAAAAAATTAGATTCTTTGTCAAAGTAGTCACAAAGGGATTTTGAGAAAACTTTCCACATTTTGTTCCTGGGATAACATTTCACATGCCACTACCAACATTGCCATCTTTCTTGGTCGAAGTAAAGGGATCCCACACATAGTTTAGTTTGATCATCACGGATATCATTCAGGGTGAAATATTATTCCATTTGTGCTACCCATACTGTAGATTAGAGCCATCAAATTTATACATGTCCAGCTTGGGTGGCCAAGTGTGGGAATGTTGGTGATTTCCATGGAATTGAATATGATGGCTAGATTCTCCTTGGAGGTGTTCACTAATACTATGTGCCTCCTGATGATACCCCGTCATGCTCTTGGTGACTAGGTCAAGCGATTTTGAAACGTTGTCCAGTTGTTCCTTGAACAAATCCAACCTTGTTTCAAGGCGCTCGATATTCTCATTGACCATGACTTGAGATTTGGTTTCTACCATACACAGATCTTGGTCACGTGAAGTCACTCTGAAAAAATTTGCGACTATCCAAAAAATGAGGTTGACCAGTGAATGGTACCACTACGATAAGCTTGTCGTCCTAAATCTTATGGGTTAATTTTCTTGTAAGTGTCTCATGGAGGACTTAGACTCCGAACCGAGTTTTACTCCCCATGGATCAATGCTGCAGTGGCCAAATTCTAGAAAACTTGATCCTACCAAATGTCCTACGACAATCGGGCCTAGACTATAGCAAAAACAAGCCTCACTATGTAGAGTGTTAGATCTGACTACGAAACCCCAATTGCCGAATGTGAGGTTTAATGCGGAAACAGAACCCCAACTGGTGTATTTGATTGGTGCAGTGGCGATAGAACCCCAAAAACTATATCTGGATTGTACTATGGCGGTATAACCCCAATTGGTGGATTTAATTGGTGTGGTGGTGACACAAACCCAACTGCTAGATTTGAATTGTACTACAGTGGTAGAACTGGTGGATCTAATCTCGTAGAAAAGATAATGGGAGATCTTCAAAGAGCTTAGGGAACTATTGTCACAAGGGATTGTCAGGTGCTATAGATCGCAATATATATAAGGGTCCAACAATAGTACTTGACCTAATCTTTCAGGGCATTAGCTAAGAAGGATCAACTGTACCCTTAGACGTACTACCCAACTACTCTATCATATACGTGAGTAATCTCATCGAGTGTTGTTCCCCATGTACTTTAGTTGAAAGATGGTCAATGGATTATCTAAGGCGAGGTTTAGGTGAGCCTAGGGGGCTTCAGATATACCCAGAGGATACGTGGAAGTGTAGTCCATGTGTGGTTATGTCTAATGCGGTACTACTCGAAGGGGTACTACTCAAAGGGGTACCCGCAGGGGTTATTAGAGATTCCAACAAGTGTGACCACCTCTTGTATTTCCTACGTGCATGTCTCCCCAAATCTACAAGCTTATGCGCTAAATGAAAGATCCCGTAGTTTAAAGACCCAGAACACGTCTTTAGCCTAAAATAGATTCTACAAAAATGGAGGTACTACAGGACATGGAAAGTGCTCTGATACCATTTGTTATGCTCTTAACCTACGAGAAATTACAGAATACCCAATATGTGAAGAAATACAACCTAGAAGATAGAATAAAATGAGGAAAACAACAAGTATCTTATTATTCAGAGATAAATGAAATGTTCACTTGCCTCTTTGAGGGGGAAACCTCCAGCAGAGCAAAGCTCGATTACAAAATAAGACTCGATGATCTTTCCCTTCTAACTACGACTATTTATAGCTAAATGACCTTCAATAACCTAATGACTAGTGGTCCTTTGCTTAACACAGATTTGCAACTAAATGTCATCCCTCTCTTAAATGTGGGTCAACCACTTATAATTTTTAATATGGGTTTTATTGACTCTTTAACTAACTATGACTATGACTCGACCCTATTGGGTTTGTTACATAAATAAAGTGGTTAGGGTTGGACCCTAACATGCCCTCCCACATCAAAAGTAGCCTTGTCCTCAAGGTTGAAGCTGCGGAAACTGCTGAAGAATAGTGGTTGGTTCCTAGGTCGCATATTTTGGAGAGGTTTATTTCCACATGAAAAGAACTTCCTTGATCGTGCGGTTGCGCAGATGTCTTTCATGAATATCGAGGGCCTGTTCAAGTTAGAGCCAGAGTGAACCTTCCTCATCCAATTCAGGTAAACTTGTTTGAATTCTATAATTGTTCCCCGCCACTTTCTTAAGACATGATACATGGAAGATTGGATGGATTTTTGAAATTGGTGGCAAGGCCAGCTTGTAGGCTACTTCTGCAATGAGCTAAATTATTTGATAAGGATTGTATAGTTTTGGAGCTAATTTCTAGTAGCCCTTTTCTTTGAGCAATGTTTGCTTATATGGTTACAGTCGCATGAATACCTGAACCCCTTCTTGAAATGTGCACTCTGAAAGATGTTGGTTTTCTTGTTGTTTCATTCGATTTTGAGCTTGATGGAGATTATCTTTGAGATGAGCTAGCATGGTGGCACAGTTCTGTAGGAGTTTATCAACGAATTTTTCCTTATAGCATCTAGGTATATAAGAAATAGGTGACAGTGGGAGTTGGCCATACACTACTTCATATGGAGTCATCTTGGTGACTTCCTAATAGTTAGTATTAAACAACCATTCAGCTAAAGGTAGCCACTGTACTCATTGATGTCGCTTTTCTGAAGTGAAGCACCTTAGGTACGTCTCCAAACATTTCTTGACTGCTTCAATTTTACCATAAATTTGGGGATGATAGGCAGTACTTAGTTGGAATTGGGTGCCTTGTAGCTTGAAAAGTTCTTGCCAAAATTTGATAGTGAAAGTCAGGTCATGATCAAACAAAATGGAAGCTAGCATGCCATGTAGTTTGAAGATCTGGTCCATGAAATCTTGAGCCACTAAAGTGGGGTAAATGGGTGGGGTAGAGCATAAAAATGAGCATATTTAGAAAGTATGTCCACAACTACCATGATGACATATTTTTTGCCTGACTTTGGGAGAACAGTGATGAAATCCATCTAGACAGAGGTAGGGATTGGCAACAGTTTTAAGGTTCTTGGTAACTTGACTGTTTCTCCTTTGTGGCATTGACACACATGAAATTCAACTACAAAAGTAAGAATGTCATTTTTCATGCCCCTTCAAAAGAACGAATGATGAGTGCGAGCATAAGTCTTCTGAAATCCTTCATTCTATGCAGTAGGAGATGAGTGCAACTTTGCCAAAATGCTAGTTTTGAGGGTAGATGTCGGTGATATATCTACTCGATCCTGTAGCAAAGAATATCATCCTTCGAAGAGTAGCCAACTGCGGAATTAGGATCTGTTCAAGTTATTAATAAGTTAGGAGAGAGAGGGGTGTGAAAACCATTCCTTGCGGGCTTCTTCAATCCAATATGGTATGGGAAGAGAGAGTGATAGCAAGGTGATTTCATCCTCAAATTGGTGCGATAAAGCATCTGCTACTACATTGTCATGCCCTTTCTTGTAAATAATATCATAATCATATCCCAACATTTTTGCTAGCCATTTATTTTGTTGTGGTGAGGATAGACGTTGCTCTAGAAAATATTTGAGGCTTTCATGGTATGTGTGGATTTGGAAATTAGAGACCCTTGGGGCACCATGTAGTTCATCAAGCAGATCATCAACAACTAGAATATGGAATTTTTCTTTTATAGTGAGCTTGTTGTGGGCCCGAAATTCTAGACACATGTGCCATTTCCCATCTTTCTTTAGCACCATGACCATTGGTGATGAATAAGGACTGATGCTAGGATGAATAACACCATCTTCAAGGAGTTCCTTGATGGTTTTTTCAATTTCATTCTTTTGGACAAAAGGATATCGATATGGGTGCACATTAGGTGGTTAGGCCCTTAGGACCAAAGGGATGTTATGATCATGTTCCCCTCTGGAGGGTGGAAGCTCTTTAGGCTTGTCAAATACCTGTTGGTGGTGGTTTAAGACTTGTTGCATATTAGGATGAATATGAAGAGTAGTGGATTGTATGTCATGGATGGCCTTAAACTGGGTGATGACTCTATGATGGCCCTTTTTCAACAACTTTTCCATTCGATGCGAGCTAATGGTAGAAGGAGCACATGCTTAGAGTTCACTAAGTGTATGAAAGTGGTCATTTTGATTAAAGTCCTGGAAATCCATTCAACACCCAAGACAATGACACAACCACCCATGTTAATCGCAAACATGTTGGTCTTTAGGTGGTAGTATCCCATCTGAAGTTTAATATTTTTGCAGCAGCCTTCACATTTCATTGTCCCCCCATCAGCAATAAGAAATTGGAAATTAGAGACCACCCTTACAAAATAATGAACAGCTTCGGTGACTTGCTTATGTATAAAGTTATGAGTGCTACTACTATCAATCAATACTACTACAGGGCAGTGTTTAAGAAAGCCTCTAATTTTGAGAGTTTGGGGTGCAAAAATGCCCGCCAAATCATGTAGTAATATAACTAGTTCATCTGGCATAGTTGTGAGATCATTGTCCTGGTGGTTTTCCTCAACTTCATCCTCTGGCTGCTTAAGGGGTGGGGCATCCTCAGATGAGCTGTGATCAGTAACATCAATTTGAAATAATTTGGTTCCTTGAATTTATGCCCCGGGGAGTATTTTTCATCACAGTAGTAGCACAAGCCATGTTTTATTCTTTCAGCCATTTCTGTTGGAGATACCTTTTGAACCTTCATTGTTTGGATAGGGCCCTAAGTCTGGGTGGAACACCCCTTGTCTATGAAATTTGGAAGAGTGGATTGGGTAGTTAAGGCAACTTTTACCTTGACAGCCTTTTTGCAAGCATCTATCCATGCATGTGGGTGGTGCATCTAAGCATGTGCTTGGATGGATTCTTTGAGACACTAATGAAACACTCCAAGTAGAATTCATATCCTAGACCTTCCGTTCCGAAGGCCAACGTCTCAAAGGCTGAAATGTAGTGTTTTATTGTGCCTGTCTATCGGAGCTTAGTGAGACGACCCAAAAAATTATATTCTCTTTCAAAGTGGTCACAAAGGGATTTTGAGAACACTTTCCAGATTATGTTCCTAGGATAAAATTTAAGATGCCACTGCCACCATTTCCATCTTTCTTGGTCCAAGTAAAGGGCTCCCACACATAGTCTAATTTGATCATCGTGGATATCATTCAGGGTGAAATATTGTTCCATTTGTGCTACCCATACTTCCAGATTAGAGCCATCAAATTTATACATGTCTAGCTTGGGTGGCTGAGGGTGGGAATGTTGGTGATTTCCATGGAAGTGAATATGATGGCTAGATTCTCCTTGGAGGTGTTCATCAATACTATACGCCTCCTAATGATACCCCATCATGCTCTTGGTGACTAGGTCAAGTGATTTTGAAATGTTGTCCAGTTGTTCCTTGAATAAATACAACCTTGTTTCAAGTTGCTCGATCTTCTCATTGGCCATGAATTGACCTCTGATTTCTACCATACACAGATCTCAGTCACTTGAAGTAACTCTAAAAAAAATTGGGATCGCCCAAAAAATGAGGCTCACCAGTGAATGGTACCATTGAAATTAGCTCGTCGTCCTAAATATTATGGGCCAAGTCTCCTGTAAGCGTCTCGGGAGGACTCAGACTTCAAATGGAGTTTTACGCCCCACGGATCAATACTACAATGGCCAAATTCCAGAAAACTTGATCCTGCCCAATGTCCTTTGAAAATCGAGCCTAGATTATAGTAACAACAAGACTCACTGCGGAGTGTGTTAGATCTGCCTACGAAACCCCAACTAGTGAATGTGAGTTGTACTGTAGTGACAAAACCCCAACTAGTGGATTTGATTGGTGTGGCAGCGACAAAACCCCATTTGATAGATATGGATTGTACTGTGGCAATAGAACCCCATCTGGTGGATCTGATTGGTGCGATGGCGACAAAACCCCAACTCCTAGAACTAAATTGCTACAGTTGTAGAACCCCAACTGGTGGATCTGATCCGACAGATAAGATAATGGGCAATCTTCAGAGAGTCAAGGGATCTATGGTCACAAATGAGTGTGAGGTGCTACAGATTGAAATATGCATAAGGGTACAACAATAGTACTCGACCCAATCTTTCAGGGCACTAACTAAGGAGGATCAACTTTACCCTTAGTTGTAGTACCTGACTACCCTATCGTACACAGAAATAATCTCCCCAAGTGCTATTCTCAGTGTGTTGTAGCAAAAAGATGGCTGACGGCTTATCTAAGTCGAGGGTTTAGGTGAGCCTAGGGGGCTTCCGATATACCCAGAGAGTACGTGGAAGTGAAGTCTGTGTGTGGTTCTATCTAATGCGCTACTACTTGAAGGGGTACCCACAGGGGTTAAAAGGGAGTTCAACAAGCATGACCACCTCTTGTATTTCCTACGTGCATGACTCCCTAAATCTGCAGGTTTATGCACTCAAAGACAGATCCTGTGGTTTAAAGACGTCGAAACACGTCTCTAGCCTAAAACAATTTTGCAAAAATGGAGGTACCATCGGCCCTGCAAAGTGCTCTAATACTGCTTGTTATGCTCTTAATCTGAGAGGAATTCCAGAATACCAAATATGCGAAGAAATACAACCCAGAACACATAATAAAATGATAAAAACAACAAGTATTTTATTATTCAGAGATAAATGCAATCTTCATTTGCCTCTTTTAGAGGGCAACCTCCAGCAGAGCATAGCTCGATTACAAAATAAGACTGGATGATCTTTCCCTTCTAACTATGACTATTTATAGTAGCAACAAGCCTCACTGTCCAGAGTTTTAGATCTGCCTGGGAAACCCCAACTGCTGAATGTTAGTTGTACTACGACAGTAGAACCCGAATTGGTGGATTTGATTTGTGCAGTGGCAACAGAACCCCAACTGCTAGATCTAGATTATACTGCGGTAGTATTACCGAAACTAGTGGATCTGATTGGTGCAGTGGCGATAGAATCCCAACTGCTAGATCTGAATTGTACTGTGGTGGTAGAACCCCAACTAGTGGAATTGATCTTGGAGATAAAATAATGGGCAATCTTCGGAGAGCCGAAGGAACTATGGTAAAAAAGGAGTGTTAGGTGCTACAAATTGAAATATGCATAAGGGTCCAACAATAATGCTCGACCCAATCTTTCAGGTAACTAACTAAGGAGGATCAAATGTACCCTTAGTCGTACTACCTGACTACCCTATCGTACACGCGAGTAATCTCCCCGAGTGTTGTTCTCAGTGTACTATAGCGGAAAGATGTCCGATGACTTATTTAAGGTGAGGTTTCAGGTGAGCCTAGGGGGCTTCCGATATACAGAGAGGGTACGTGGAAGTGAAATATGTGCATGGTTCTATCTTATTCACTATTACTCAAAACGATACCCATAGAGGCTACAAGGGATTCCAACAAGCGTGACCATCTCTTGTATTTCTTGTGTGCATGCCTCCCCAAATTGGTAGGTTTATGTGCTCAAAGATAGATCCACTGGTTGAAAGACCCTAGAACACGTCTCTAACCTAAAACAATTATGCAAAAATGGAGGTACCACGGGCCTTGAAAAGTGCTATGATACCACTTTTTATGCTCTTAACCTGAGAGGAATTACAAAATATGAAATATGCGAAGAAATACAACCTAGAACACAAAATAAAATGAGAAAAACAACAAGTATTTTATTATTTGAGAGATAAATTCAATGTTCACTTGCCTCTTTGAGGGCGCAACCTCCAGCTGAGTAGAGCTCAATTATAAAATAAGACTCAATGATCTTTCCCTTCTAACTACGAGTATTTATAACAACAACAAGCCTCACTGTGCAGAGCGTTAGATCTGCTTGCGAAACCCCAATTGTTGAATGTGAGTTGTACTGTGGCGATAGAACCCCAATTGTTGGATCTAATTGGTGCAGTGGTGAGAGAACCCCAACTGCTAAATTTTTATTGTACTACAGCAGTAGAACCCCAACTAGTGGATCTGATTGGTGTGACTATGACAGAACCCCAACTGGTGGATCTAATTGGTGCGGCAGTGATAGAACCCCAACTGCTAGATCTGAATTGTATTGCGGCGGTAGAACCCAAACTGGTGGATGTGATCTTGCGGATAAGATAATGGGCGATCTTTAGAGAGCTGAGGGAACTATTGTCACAAAGGAGTGTTAGGTACTACAAATCGCAATATGCATAAGGGTCCAGCAATAATACTCGAACCAAGATTTTAGGTCACTAACTAAGGAGGATCAACTGTACCCTTAGCCATACTACTCGACTACCCTATCATATGTGCGAATAATCTCCCTGAGTGTTGTTGCCAGTGTACTGTAGCAGAAAGATGTTCGATGGATCATCTAAGGTGAGGTTTCAGGTGAGCCTATGGGACTTTTGATATACCTAAAGGGTATGTGGAAATGTAGTCTGTGCGTGGTTCTATCTAATGCGCTACTACTCGAAGAGGTACCCACAGGGGTTACAAGGGATTCCAACAAGAGTCACCACCTCTTGTATTTCCTGCATGAATGCCTCCCAAGATTCGTAGATTTATGCACTCAAAGATAGATGCAGTGGTTTAAAGGCCCGTGAACATGTCTCTAGCCTAAAACAATTTTGTAAAAATGGAGGTACCACCGGCCCTAGAAAGTGCTCTGATACCACTTTTTATTCTCTTAACCTGAGAGGAATTCCAAAATACCAAATATGCAAAGAAATACAACTGAGAACACAAAATAAAATTAGAAAAACAACAAGTATTTTGTTATTCAGCGATAAATGCAATGTTCACTTGCCTCTTCGAGCGGGAAACCTCCAGCAGAGCAGAACTCGATTACAAAATAAGATTTGATTATCTTTCCCTTCTAACTATGATTATTTATAGCTAAATGACCTTCAACAACCTAACGATTAGTGTTCCTTTACATAGCATGGGTTAACCACTTTATTTATTAATTATGACCCGTTTGAAACTAATTGTGGTCCCTTTCTTAAATGTGGGTCAACCACTTACAATTATTAATATGAGCTTTATTGACTCTTTAACTATCTATGATTATGACTCGACCCTATTGGGTTTATTACATAAATAAAGGGGTTATGGTTGGACCCTAACAAATTTATATTATAAACACAAGGAAATAATAAATCAAGGGGATTACTACTAAAACCCCAAGGGATTACGAACCCAAGGTAATAATATTAAACCTAGGGGACTAATATTATAAACCTAAGGTATTTACCCTAAGATAAATATTATAAACACTAAAATAAATGTGGTTGGCCATAACTGATTTTCATATTGAGACAATCCTTATCACAATGCGACGTTGGACCATGGTTAACCATGGATGTTTCTCATATGGAGACAATATTTGTCACAATGAAATCTTGGACCATGGTTGACCATGAATGCTTTTCATTTCGAGAAAATCTTTGTCACAATGTCACGCTCGACCATGATTGACCGTGTTTGAACATGTTTGGTTCTATGATTGACCATGGTTAATCATAGTTGATCATGGTTGACCATGATTGATATTATAAAACCAATGGATTTTATAGTATAAACCCAAGGGATTAATGCTAAAAACGCAAGGGAATAATATTAAACCCAGGGGACTAATATTATAAACCGGAGGTATATAAACCCCAATATAAATATTGTAAACACTAAAATAAACATGATTGACCATGGTTGATTTTCATATAGAGAGAATCCTTATCAAAATGTAACGTTAGACCACGATTGACCATGATCGGTATTATAAACCCAAGGGAATAATAAACCTGAGCGGTTGATATTATAAACACAAGGGAAGGGATTAATACTAAAGCCCCAAGGGATTATGAACCCAAGGGAATAATATTAAACCCAAGGGACTACTATTATAAACCTAATGTATTACCCTAAGATAAATATTATAAACACTAAAATAAATATGGTTGAGCATGGTTGATTTTCATATTGAGACAATCCTTATCACAATGCAACATTCGACCATGGTTGACCATGTATGTTTTCCATATAGAGAACATCTTTGTCACAATGCAACATTGGACCATGGTTGACCATGAATGTTTTCATATCGAAACAACCTTTGTCAAAATGATGCATTTAACCATGATTGACCATGTTTGATTATAAAACATGGTTTACCATATTTGTCCATGACTGTCCATGATTTTCACATGGAGACAATTTTTGTCACAATGCAACATTTGACCATGGTTGACCATGATTGAGTATGATTGACCATGATTGACCATGGTTGATATTATAAACCCAAGGGAATACTAAACCTAAGGGATTTATATTATAAACCGAAGGGAATAATAAACCCAAGGGATTAATAATAAAACCCCAAGGGATTATGAACCCAAGGGAACAATATTAAACCCAGGGGACTAATATTATAAACCTAAGGTATTATCCTATGATAAATATTAAAAACACTAAAATAAATATGGTTGACAATGGTTGATTATCATATTGAGATAATCCCTATCACAATGCGACATTCAACCATGGTTTACCATGTATGTTTTTTATATCGAGACAATCTTTGTCAAAACGTTGCATTCCACCATGATTGACCATGTTTGATTCTATAAACAATGGTTGACCATGATCCACCATGGTTGACCATGGTTGACAATAATTGCCCATGACTGGCCATGATTTTCACATGGAGACAATTTTTGTCACAATGTGAAATTTGGCCATGGTTAACCATGTTTGAGTATGATTGACCATGATTGAACATGATTGATATTATAAACCCAAGGGAATACTAAACCTAATAGGTTGATATTATAAATTGAAGGGAATAATAAACCCATGAGATTAATATTAAAACCCCAAGGGATTATGAAACGAAGGGAATAATATTAAACCCAAGGGACTAATATTATAAAGCCAAGGCATATAAACCCTAAGATAAATATTACAAACACTAAAATAAACATGGTTGAATATGTTTTATTTTCATATTGAGACAATCTTTGTCACATTGCGACATTCGACCATGGTTGGCTATAATTGACGATAATTGACCATGATTGATATTATAAACCTAAGAGAATAATAAACACAAGGGTTTGATATTATAAACCAAAGAGAATAATAAACGTAAGGGATTAATACCAAAACCCAAAGGGATTAATAGTAAAACCCCAAGGGATTATGAAACCAAGGGAATAATATTAAACCTGCGGGACTAATATTATAAACCCAAGGTATATAAACCCTAAGATAAATATTATAAACACTAAAATAAACATTATTGACCATGGTTGATTTTGATATTGAGGAAATACTTATGACAATGCAACATTGGACTATGGTTAACCATGGTTGACCATAGAAATTTTCATATCGAGATAATATTTTTCACAATGCGATGTCGAACCATGGTTGACCATTGATGTTTTTCATATTGAGACAATATGTGTCACAGTGAGACGTTCGACCATAGTTGACCATGATTGACCATGTTTCATTCTATCAAACATGATCAACCATAATCAACCATGGTTGACCCTGGTTGACCATGACTATCCATGATTTTCAAATGGAGACAATTTTTGTGAAAATGAGACATTTGACCATGGTTGACCCTGGTTAACCATGGTTGACTATGGTTGACCATGATTGACCATAATTTATATTTTAAACCCAAGGGATTGCTATTATAAACTGAAGAGAATAATAAACCCAACGGATTAATACTAAAACCCCAAGAGACTATGAAAGTGTGACATTAGACCATGGTTGACCATGATTGATATTATAAACCCAAGGGATTGATATTATAAACACAAGGGAATAATAAACACAGGGGATTAATACTAAAACGCCAAGGGATTATGAACCCAAGGGAATAATATTAAACCCAGGGGAATAATATTATAAAACTAAGGTATTACCTTAAGATAAATAATACAAACACTAAAAGAAACATGGTTGACCATGGTTGATTTTCATATTGAAACAATCCTTTTCACAGTGCGACCTTGAACCATGGTTGACCATGGATGCTTTTCATATCGAGAAAATCTTTGTGACAATGCAATGTTGGACCATGGTTGACCATGGATGTTTTTCATATCGAGAAAATATTTGTAACAATTCTATGTTCGACCATGATTGACCATGTTTGATTCTATAAAATATGGTTGACCATAATTGTCCATTACTATCCATGATTTTCACATGGAGATAATTTTGTCAAAATGTGACATTTGACCATGGTTGACCACGGAGATTGACCATGAATGATATTATAAACCCAAGGTGTTAGGATACAACCCTAACCCCCTTATTTATGTAATAGGGTCGAGTCATAGTTATAGTTAAGTAAAAATTCAATAAAGCCCATATTAATAATTGTAAGTGGTTGACCTGCATTTAAAGAAGGGACCACAGTTAGTTGCAAATGGGTCATGGTATTAGATATCTAGTATTAATAAGAACCATGGTATTGCATGTATGAATCCTATATAAAGGATAGAGACTTCCCTCGAGGAGCATCATGTCTTATTTTGTAATTGAACTCAGCTCTATTGGAGGTTGCCCCCTCGTAGAGGGAAGTGAACATTGCTTTCCTTTTCTGAATAATAAAATACTTGTTATTATTTCTTATTGTTCTATGTTCTGGGTATATTACTTCACATATTTGGTATTTTGTTCTCTTCTCATAGGTCAAGAGCATAACAAGTGGTATCAGAGCACTTTCCAGGGTCGATGGGATCTCAATTTTTAATAGAATTTTTTTTGGCTAGAGATGTGTTCTAGCATCTTTAAACCATGGGATCTATCATTGAGCACATAAACCTGCAGATTTGGGGAGGCATGCACGCAGGAAACACAAGAGGTGGTCATGCTTGTTGGACTCCCTTGTAACCCTTGTGGGTACCCCTTCAAGTAGTAGTGCATTAAAAAGAATCATGCACGGACTATCTTCCAAGTACCCTCTAGGTATATTGAAAGCCCCCTAGGCTTTCTTGAAACCTCGCCATCGATAAACCATCGGTCATATTGTTGCTACAGTACACTAAGAACAACACTCAGGGAGATTACTGGAATGTATGATAGGGTAGGCGGGTTTTACGACTAAGGGTACAGTTGATCCTCCTTGGTTAGTGCCCTCAAAGATTGGGCCGAGTACTACTGTCAGACCCTTATGTATATTGCTATCTGTAGCACCTGACACTCCTTGAGACCATAGTTCCCTTGTCTCTCTCTGGATCACGAATCACCTTTTCCAGATCAAATCTAGCAGGTGGGGTTCTATCGCAGTAGCAACAATCAGTTCTACATTCAGATCTATTAGATCCGCCATCAAGATCTAGCAGTTTGGGTTCTATAGCAGTCGCAACAATGAGATCTGCCATTCAGATCTAGCAACAGGGGTTTGATTGCTGCCACATTCCTACTCATACTATGCAGTTGAGGGTTCACCAAAAGATCTGACTATTTTTGTGGGCTCCAATACCTAGGTGTGATTCTCGCAAGACATTGGGCAAAAATTACTTTTCTGGGATTCGATTACTACAGTATTCCTAAGCGGGGAGTAAAAATCATTTTAGATACTTAGGAGACTTAACCCATAAGAATCAAGTTGACGTGCTGAGCAAGGTGGTACCATTCACTTGTTAGCGTCAAAAATTTTTGGGTGGTCCCAAATTTTATTTATTTCGCAGTAACCATCAATGCACCAAATTGGTGCATGGTACAAACCAGAGCTCAAGCTATGGCCAATGAGAAGATTGAAACCCTTGAAAATTGTTCAATGTGGACCCTGATTATCTTATGTATTCAAAGGTATCACCGCATTGGACCCCAATTCGAAATGGGGTGACAACACCGCCCATAAAATATTCACTGTAGGGGGGGTCCAGGGTTGTTCGTTAGGCAAAGATCTGACGATCGAGGTTATGTTTAATTTAGGGTTTTTTTCCATAGAAGGCAACCCCTCGCTATATATGAGGGAATTGTATTGCATCTATTTAGATCTGTATTTTGAGTGAGGTAGAGAGAGGAGATTAAGAGCGAAGAGGGAGTTACAGCGGATCTTCTGTAGGTTGTATCTCTTCAGTTTGCTGGATAATATAAAAAGAAGGACTGGTTGTTTCTCCGTGGATGTAGCCCAAACTGGGTGAACCACGTATATCTGTGTATCTCTTGTTTTATGCGTTTCTTGTGTTTATATTTATGCAATATTTTATGCGTTCCATTGCTCTATAATATATAATTTTATAACAACTGGTATTAGAGCCAAAGGTCTATTTGGCTGATAAACTTGTAGGAGAGAAGGGTTATTGGTTCGAGTGGGAGCAATGGTGGAAGATGGTAGGTCTAGGGTCGAAAAATTCAACAGCCAAAGCTACCAGTTGTGGAAGATGCAGATGGAAGATTATCTGTATCAGAGAGATATGTACCTACCATTGAGCAGAAAGACAAATAAGTCGATGAGTATGATAGACACAAAATGGAATATTCTCAAGAGAAAGGCACTTGGAACAATACGGCTCTACCTAGGGGCATCGGTAGCGTTTAACATTTCAAAGGAAATGACAACAGAGGATTTAATGTCAAAATTGGCCAAACTATATGAAAAACCCTTGGCCTCAAATAAGGTATTTCTTATGAAGCATTGATTTAATATGAAGATGTCAGAAGGTGGCTCTGTTGCAGACCATCTAAATAATTTTAATGCAGTTACAAGTCAGTTAAGTTTTATAGGGGTAAATTTTTATGATGAAGTTAGGGCGCTATTATTTTTGTGCTCATTGCCAAAAAGTTGGAATGGTTTAGTTATGGCCATTAGTAACTATGCCTTTGGATCTAGTACTTTAAAGTTTGATGATTTTCTCAGTGCAATCCTTAGCGAGGAAATGTGATAGAAAAGCTCCGGTGAGACATCAGTTAATGCTTTGACTGTAGAGACTAGGGGAAGAAAAATGGAAAGAGGAAAGAGCCCTGGATATCATAGTAAGTCAAGAAAAGGAAAATCCAAGTCCAGATCAGGGATAGTGTGCTGGAAATGCAAGAATAAAGGACACCTGAAGAAAGACTGCAAGTCTCGGAAGGGAAAAGAAGGAGACGCGCAATAAGAAAATAATCATGAAGCGAATGTAATAGGTGATGTGTTGCAAGATGCTTTGATTCTTTCATTAGAAAATATTATTGATGCCTGTGTGGTAGATTCAGGGGCCTCATTCCATGCCACACCTGATAGGAAACATTTTTATGATTATGTTCAATGAGATTTTGGACAGGTTCGATTGGGTGATGATAAACCCTGTTAAATCATTGGAATGGGTACAGTTTTCATAAAACAAAAAAATGGAAATCAATCACTATTGAAGGAGGTAAGGCATGTTCCAGATCTAAAAAAAAATCTGATTTCAATAGGGAAATTGGGAGGTGAAGGTTGCGTAACTACTTTCACAGATAAAACCTAGAAGGTCACTAAAGGATCCCTGGTAATAGCAAAAGGAGGAAAGGTTGGTACATTGTATTTATGCAATGGTATTTCTATTTCTATTAATGCTTTAACCTCTACAGGAGAAGATATGGCATTGTGGCATCATAGGCTCGGGCACATGAGTGAGAAGGGGATGCAGATTCTTCACTCAAGAAATTTGTTGCCAGGTTTGAAGCATGTTGATTTAAAATTCTGTGAGAATTGTGTTTATGGAAAGCAGAAGAGAACCAGATTCCTTAGAGTTGGGAAAGAAAAGAAAATCGAAAAATTAGAGCTTGTGCATACAAATGTATGGGGACCTGCTCAGGTATCATCTCTTGGTGGCTCTCGTTATTATGTTACATTTATTGATGATGCAACCAGAAAAACGTAGATTTATTGTATTCGAAATAAATCTAATGTATTTGATACTTTCAAGAAATGAAAAGCTTTGGTTGAAAATGAGATAGGAAAAGGGTTGAAGTGTCTCAGATCAGAAAATGGAGGTGAATATTGCAGCAAAGGGTTTGATAGGTACTATTCCGAGAATGGAATCCGCAGAGAGAAGACAATTCTAGGAACATCATAAGAAAATGGTGTGCTAGAAAGGATGAATAGAACAATCATGGAGTGTGCAAGGTGCATGATATTGCATGCAGGATTGCCTTTACAATTTTTGGCAGATGTTGTAGATATTGTTGTTTATCTAATAAACAAAGGGCCTTAAAGTTCCTTGGATGGTGGTATTCCAAAGGAGGCATGGACAGATAAAAAGGTAAACTACTCTTTTTTAAATACTTTTGTTTGTGAAGCCTTTGTCCACATTAATAAAGAAAATAGAACAAAGCTTGAGGCAAAATCAAAGAAATGTACCTTTATCGGATATGGTGTTAATAATTTTGGTTATCTATTTTATGATTATGAAAAACACAAAATCGCATAGATGTTATATTCAATGAAACGGTTTTGTATAAGGATCAACTACACGAAAAGAAATAGGAAAAATAAAACAAAGAATACACAGTGCTTGACGATGTCACAAGAAAAGTGATGGCACGTGAAAATCATAATGATCAACATCTAGAACAACAACCACAATAGCAACAAGCACTTCAAACACTTGAAAGTGGTGTTAGAAGATCTACCAGGATAAGTTTACCCTTGAACAATACTCTCCTTCATTATATTATGTATTTTTGATTGATTCTAGTGAACGAGAATGTTAAGAAGAAGTAGTGCAGGTAGAAACTAGGAACATGTGGGAGCAAGCCATGAAAGAAGAGATGGACTCCATAGCACATAGCTAGACTTGGGACTTAGTCAGGCTGCCTACAGGTAAAACAACATTGTAGAATAAATGGGTTTACGAGTTGAAGGAAGAAGATGGAGGTCGAAAAAGGTATAAAGCTAGACTTGTGGTGAAAGGGTTTGCACAAAAAAGGGTATAGACTTTGATGAAATACTTTCTCCTGTTGTAAAGTAACTTCAATTGGAACTATTTCAAGTCTAGTAGTAGTTGAAGATTTGCATCTTGAGCAGTTAGATGTAAAGACAACCTTTCTCCATGGGGATTTGGAGGAAGATATATATTTGCAACAACCACAACGATATGAGGTAAAAGGGAAGGAAAAACTAGTGTGCAGGTTGAAGAAGAGCTTGTATGGCTTAAAACAGGCTCCAAGGTAGTGGTATCTGAAAAATAAAAATGATGGCAGTTGTATTATATTGTTATTGTTTGTAGATGACATGCTTGTTTCAGGGTCTAACATGCAGGAAATAAATGTGCTCAAAAGAAAATTGGCAAATTCATTTGCAATGAAGGATTTGGGAGTTGCAAAACAAATCCTTGGTATGAGAATAACTAGAGACAAAAAAAATTGCAAATTAACATTGTCTTAGAATGAGTACATACAAAAGGTGTAGAAAAGATTTAATATGCACAATGCAAAACTTTTTACTACACCTTTTGCTAGCCCTTTCAAACTTAGTAAGGAGATGTACCCAGAGACCCAAGAAGACATTAATTATATGTCTAAAATTCCATATGCATCAGCAGTTGGAAGCTTAATGTATGAAATGGTCTGCACAAGGCCTGATATTGAACATGCAGTGGGAGTTGTAAGCAGGTACATGAACAATCCAGGAAAAGAACATTAGATGGTGGTGAAGTGGATTCTCAGGTATTTGAGAGGTACCAAAAATCAAGCATTATGCTTTGGTGGTTCAAACATCTCTCTAGAGGGATATGTTGATGCAGATATGGCAAGTGATAAAGAGAACAGGAGGATCACAACAGGGTATGTGTTTACTCTAGGTGGAACAACTGTCAGTAGGGTCTCAAAACTGCAAAGTATTGTTGAACTCTCAAAAAGAGAAGCAAAGTATGTTGTTGCTACAGAGGCTACTAAAGAAATGATTTGGTTACAAAGGTTTCTAGATGAATTGGGTAAGAAGTAGGAGTTGGGCAGGTTATACAGTGACAACCAGAGTGCCATACATCTTTCAAAGAACTTTGCATTTCATTCCAAGGCTAAGCATATACAGCTCAATTACCATTTCATACTGTCAACATTGGAAGATGGACAATTGAATCCTGTAGATATGTTAACAAAAGTTGTAACCAAGGAGAAACTGAGAATCATCTCAGTTTTATTTGGTATTCAAGTATGATGAAGAAGATGAGAAACAACCAGCTCCAAAGTCGAGTCATTGTCTAACAAATGAAGCAGTATTGGAGTTGCTATAATCAGTCTCCAAGTGGGAGATTGTTGGGTGTGGAACCTGATTATCTTCTGTATTCAAAGGTATCGCTGCATTGGACCCCAGTTCGAAATGGGGCGACAATGCCGCCAGTAAAATATTCATTGCAGGGGGGTCTGCGGGTTGGGGTGGCTACGACCTTTTGTGAGCCCCCCTGGTGGGGGGATTGGGGGTAGCGCCCCCGAAGCTAAGAATAGATGTAAAATTGCCTTGTAAAATGTTGTAATTTTGTAGTCAATCTGCGTTTTTCATTAGGAAGAGATATGATGGTAGAAGTTATGTTTAGTTTAGGGTTTTTTGCCCTAGAAGACATCCCCTTGCTATATATGAGGGAATTGTATTTCATCTATGTAGATATGTATTATAAGTGGAGAAGAGAGAGGAGATTGACAGAGAAGAGGTTGTTACAGCGGATATGTTGTAGGTTGTATCTCTTCAGTTTGCTAGATAATATAAAAATAAGGACTGGATGTTTCTCCATGGACGTAGCCCAAACTGGGTGAACCACATATATCTGTGTCTCTCTTGTTTTTATGCATTTTCTGTGTTTATATTTTTGTAATATTTTATGTGTTCCATTGCTCTGTAATATATAATTTTCTAATAAAAAAATGTTGGATGCATTATTGACGTTGATCCAAACCTTAGCTGACACAATCACAAAGGGAAAGTCGAGGGAAAAAATGGAGGCATATGCTTTTAATGAAAATAGTGAGGGCGAATCTAGCCATTCTCTTCACCTCTTTGGAAACCACCAACAGTCCTAGTTGTGACCACCCAAGTTGGACATGTATAAATTTGATGGCTCTCATCCGGGAACATGAATAGCACAAATGGAGCAATATTTCACATTGAATCACATCAAATATGATGCGACTTAGCTAATTGTGGGTAGCATGTACTTGGACAATGAAAGATGGCAATGGTGGCAGTGGCATCAACGTTGCTATGGAAGGCCCATGACTTGGTAGGTATTCTCAAAAGCCCTTACGGATAGCTTCAACAATGAATCTAATTTTTTCGGTCGTCTTACTAAGCTCTGACAGACAGGAACAATGCAAGAATATATTACAGCCTTTGAAGCCTTAGCCTTCTACACACGAGGTCTACGAGATGAGTTCTACTTGGAATGTTTTGTCAGCGGCCTCAAAAAAGCCATACAAGCCAACGTCTAATCGCAAAACCCAATCTCATGGTTGGATGCTTGCAGGATAGCTCATGAAGTAGAATGTGCGTTAGCGGCTCAGTTGACTCATCAAAATTTCATAGCCAAGGGTCGCCCCACCCAGGCTCCAAGCACTACCCAAACACTTAAGGTTCAAAAGGTGTCACCAGTAGAAATGGGGGAAAGAAGAAAGCAGGGATTGTGTTACTACTGTGATGAGAAATACTCCCTGGGGCATAAATGCAAGGAACCCAAATTCTTTCAAATTGATGCTACTGATCTCAGTTCATCGGAGGAAGCCCCACCATTTGAGGAACCAGAGGAGGAAGATGAGGATCACCAACTAGACAATGCACTCCCAGCTACACCTGATGAACCAGTTATCTCGCTTCATGCTTTGGCAGGGATTTCTTCTCCCCAAACTCTCAAAATCAGAGGCTTTATAAAGCATCACCCTGTAGTATTCTTGATTGATAGTGGCAGTATGCATAACTTTATCCATCAAAGAGTCGCTGAAGCAGTGCATTGTTTTGTCATTGTAGTCTCTAATTTCTAGGTCCAAATTGCTAATGGGGGGGGACAATGAAATGTGAAGTTCATTGTGAAAATGTCAAACTTCAAATGGGGGATTATGAGTTAAAGAAACACATGTTTGCCATACACATGGGAGGGTGTGACATTATCTTGGGTGCTGAATGGCTTTGCACACTTGGCCCAATCACAATGGATTTCTAGGAGTTATATATGATCTTTAAGCAGAACAACCACACACATACCCTCCATGGAATCCAGACGGGTGCTTCCTCTATCATCAACTCGCATAGGATGGAAAAATTGGTAAAAAAGGGCCACCATGGAGTTGTAGCCCAATTTAATGCCATCCAGGCCTTCGAACCCACTTCTCTTCATATTCATCCTAAGATGAAATAGATCTTAAACAACAATCTGCCATCTTTGACAAACCTCATGAGCGTCCACCCTCGAGAGGGGAATATGATCATAGCATTACTTTGGTCCTTGGGGCCCAACCACGAAATGTGCGCCCATATAGATATCCATTCGCCCAAAAGAATGAAATTGAAAAAATCGTCAAGGAACTCCTGGAAGCAGGCGTCATTTGTCCTAGCATTAGTCCTTATTCATCGCCTATGGGCATGGAGTTCAAGAAAGATGGGGAATGGCGTATGTGTATAGACTTCATGGCTCTCAACAAGTTGATAGTCAAAGATAAATTTCCCATCACGGTTGTCGATGATTTGCTGGATGAACTAAATGGGGCTCAATTCTTTACTAAGCTCGACCTTCGCTTGGGCTATCACCAAATTTGCATGAAAGAAGTAGACATTCCAAAGACTACTTCCAAAACTCATGAAGGCCATTATAAGTTCTTGGTCATGTCATTTGGTCTTTGCAATGCCCCATCCACTTTTGAGAGCCTCATGAACCACCTGCTCAAACCATATCTCATAAAATGTGTCCTTGTTTTCTTTGATGACATCCTCATCTACAGCTGCACCTGGGCCACACATCTCAAACATGTAGATCTGCTCTTGCAACTGCCCTAGAAGCATAAATTAGTTGTCAAGATGTCCAAGTGCTCTTTTGGCACGGAAGAAGTTGAGTATTTGGGCCACATTGTGGGGCATGAAGGTGTTAGGGTGGACCCCAAAAAGTTCCAGGCAATGCAGGATTGGCCTCAACCAAAGACCTTGAAGAGATTGAGAGGATTTTTGGGTCTCACAAGCTACTATAGCAAATTTTTCTGCAATTATGGTTGCATTGCTAGACCCCTCACTCACCTTCTCAAGAAAAAATCATTTCTCTAGAATGATGAAGCGTAACAGGCATTTGTAGCTCTCAAACATGCCATGTGTTCCACTCCCTTATTAGCACTACCTAACTTCACCAAATCTTTTGTGATCGAATGTGATGCTTCAGGTACAAGTATTGGGGCAGTCTTAATGTAGGAAGGTTGACCCTTGGCCTTCACTAGCAAACAACTAAGTGGGAAAAATTTGGGACAATCTACATATGAGAAGGAGATGATGGAATTACATGTAGTCAATACCTAGTGACCATACTTATTGGGATGACGTTTCCAAATCTGCACAGACCATCAAAGCCTTAAATATTTTTTGGAGCAATGCCTATGCTCACCACAACAAAATAAATGGCTTGCCAAAATGTTGGGATATGGTTATGAGATAATTTACAAGAAAAGGTGCGAAAACATCGTAGCAGATGCAATATCATGCCAATTTGAGGAGGAAAGCAACTTTCTCGCAATGTCTATTCCCATTCCAGAATGGATTGAAGAAGCTTGCAAGGAATGGTTTTCACACCCTTTGCTCTCCCAACTCATTAATAAATTACTGGCAGATCCAAATTCCACAGTAGGCTACTCTTGGTAGGATAAGATTCTTCGCTACAAGGATAGAGTCATGATATCACCAATATCCACAGTCAAAAGTCGCATTTTGGTGGAGTTGCACTCATCTCCTACTCCAGGCCATTTAGGCTTTCAGAAGAATTATGCTCGCACTCGGTGTTCATTCTTTTGGACATGCATGAAAAAGGACATTCTTACTTTTGTAGTTGAGTGCGATGTATGTCAGCGCGACAAACGAGAAATAGTCAAATCCCTAGGCACATTATAGCCATTGCCCATCCCGACCTCCATCTAGACGGAGGTTTCTATGGACTTCATTACGGGTCTTCTGAATTTAGGCAACAAGTTAGTCATCATGGTGGTTGTGGACAAACTTTCTAAGTATGCTCATTTTTGCGCCCTACCCCACCCTTTTACACCAACTTTGGTAGCTCAATCTTTCATGGACCAGATCTTCAAATTGCATGGCATGCCCACTTCCATTGTGTCTGATCGTGACCTGATCTTCACCAGTAACTTTTGGAAAGAACTCTTTAGGCTACAAGGTACCCAAATACAACTCAGTACTTCCTATCATCCCCAAACTGATGGTCAAACTAAATTAGTCAACAAATGTTTGGAGACCTACCTTAGGTGTTTCACTTCAGAAAAGCAACATCGATGGGTACAATGGTTACCTCTATCCGAATGGTAGTATAACACTAATTATCATGCCACCACCAAAATGACTCCCTATGAAGTAGTTTATGGTCAAATCCCTCCTTCCCCTACTTCTTATATCAAGGGATGCTCAAAGGTACAAGCAGTGGATCAAGTCCTATAGAACCACACAACCATGTTGGCCCACCTCAGAGAGAATCTCCATCAAGCTCAAAACCGCATGAAGCAATAGGTAGATCAACATCGTTCAGAATGCCAATTTCAAGAAGGGGATCAGGTATTTTTGAGGCTGCAACCATATAAGCAAACATCAATCAAAGACAAGGGTTGTCAAAAATTATCTCCAAAATTCTACAGATCGTATCAAGTACTTTAGTGCATCAGAGAAGTTGCCTACAAGCTAGCTTTGCCACCCACTGCAAAAATCCATCCAATCTTCCATGTCTCATGCCTCAAGAAAGTGATTGGGAACCATTGCTGAATTCAAACCATTCTACCAGAATTGGATGAAGAAGGTTCAATCTAGCTCCAAACTGAATAAGTTCTTAACATGCGAGAACGGAACCTACACGGCCACACGATCAAGGAAGTCCTCGTCAAGTGGAAAGACACCTCTCCAGAAGATGCGACCTCGGAACCAGCCACTATCCTTCAGCAGTTTATGTAGCTTCAGCCTTGAGGACAAGGCTATTCTTATGGGGGAGGGCATGTTAGGGTCCAACCCTAACCCCTTATTTATGGAATAGGGTTGAGTCATAGTTATATTTAAGCAAAGAGTCAATAAAGCCCATATTAATAATTGTAAGTGGTTGACCCGCATTTAAAGAAGGGACCACAGTTAGTTGCAAATAGGCCATGGTATTAGATAGAAGGTATTAATAAGAACCATGGTATTGCATGTATGAATCCTATATAAAGGATAGAGACTCCCCTCGAGGAGCATCGTGTCTTATTTTGTAATTGAGCTCAGCTCTATTGGAGGTTGCCCCCTTGAAGAGGCAAGTGAACACTGCTTTCCTTTTTTGAATAATAAAGCGCTTTCTGTTATTTCTTATTGTTCTGTATTCTGGGTATATTTCTTCGCATATTTGGTATTATGGTCTCTTCTCGTAGGTCAAGAGCATAACACAAGGAAATACTAAAGCTAAAGTACCTATATTATAAACCAAAGGGAATAATAAACCCAAGGGATTAATACTAAAACCCAAAAGGATTATGAAACGAAGGGATAAATATTTAACCCAAGGCATAAATATTATAAACCCAAGGTATCTAAACGATATGATAAATATTCCAAACACTAAAATAAATATGGTTGACCATGGTTGATTTTCATGTTGAAACAATTCTTCTCACATTACACATTCGACCATGGTTGGCTATGATTCACAATAGTTGACCATGAATTATATTATAGACCTAAGAGAATTATAAACCCAAGCATTTGATATTATAAACCAAATAGAATAATAAACCTAAGGGATTAATAACAAAACCCCAAGTGATCAATACTAAAACCTTGAGGGATTATGAAACCAAGGGATTAATATTAAAACCAAGGGGACTAATATTATAAACACAAGGTATATAAACCCTAAGATAAATATTATAAACACTAAATAAACATGATTGACCATGGTTGATTTTCATATTGAGACAATCCTTATGAATGTTGCACCATGGTTGACCATGGTGAACGATACGATGATTGACTATGATTGACCATAATTTATATTATAAACCGAAGGGAATGATAAACCCAAGTGATTGATATTATAAATCAAAGAGAATAATAAACCTAAGGGATTAATACTAAAACCCGAAGAGACTATGAACCCAAGGGAATAATATTAAATCTAAGGGACTAATATTATAAACCCAAAGTGTATGAAACATAAGATAAATATCATAAACACTAAAATAAACACGGTTGATTTTCGTATTCATACAATCCTTGTCATAATGCATTATTCGACCACAGTTGACCATGGTTGGCTATGATTGACAATAGTTGACCATGATTGATATTATAAATCTAAGGGAACAATAAACCCAAGGGAATAATATTAAACTCAAGGGATTATTATTATTATTATTATTATTATGAATTCAAGGGATTATAAACCCAATAGAATAATATTAAACCTAAGGGAATATTGTTATTATTATTGAAAGATATTTTAATAATGTTCGTGATATGTAAGTTTTTTAAAGGCTAATCTCTTTTCACATTTTGTATATATATAATGTCAAGATTCATCTTAATTTTGAACTTAAAAATTAAGGGAAAATTTCTAGGTAGAGGCATTTGATCTCTTCAACTACTTGATAAATCCAGAGTTAGGTTGAATAGAGGATTTTTTCTATGCAAGTTAGTTGTGTGATACTCTTTCAATGTTCTTATATATGGAGATATAGAAAATATTTCAATATCAACAATAAATAAAATATTGAAGTTAAACTCTGTCGCTCACATTTTGCATGAGCTCCACAATCAATATCTTAGGGTTTTTTTATCAGATGTCCTAAGATTTTGTGGGTTGGTTAACCATAAGTCTCATTCACAATGTTTCGAGTCCAAGTCAATGGCTTTGTCATTTGCAACTAACCATAGAATTTTTGGACATCACTGATACCTTGTGATCGCTTTAAGTATGTATCCAAGTTCATGCCTAATCCAACTTCCAACTTAAGGTGGATGAGGATCTTTTGAAGTTTTTTTTTAATTGACACACTAGATTGATTCTCAAGGGAATATGCAAAACATATGCTTAGTCTTAATGTTTATCAACAATTGTAGTGTGTTACATAGTTTGTTAGGTTGCATTGACTTTTAATAAATTTAAAAAATTATATTTGTGCCATGTGGCTCCATGCCCACTAATTTCCTAGGGATTTGAGATTATTCTAATTATAATATGTTCATATTCTAATTACATGGGTAAATTAATATATAAGTGAATTTTATTTAGCGAAATGGTCCATTTTACTATAAGATGTGTAATTCATTTTTCTCTCGAGCTAAATGAGATTCGTGCCATTTGGCTCCCCTTGTCAATTTCCTAGTGATTTGAGGTTATCCCAATTCTAGTAAGTTCATATTCTAATTAGATGGGAAATTAATATATAAACAAATTTTATTTAGCAAAATGACCCATTTTACAATAAAATGTGTAATTTTTTTTTTTTTCAAGTTAAAGTTGACCCATAATTTGTTTTTTTTCTTAATTATTAATTTATCTTTCTAAATATAAAGAGGTTTAATATTTTAAAGTATAATAAATTTAAAAACTACAATAAATTTACATTAATTTAATAATAATTTAAAAAAAAATTACATTAATTTAGAATAGTGTAATATTAGAGATTTTTGTCTTTTTAAATATAATTTTTGACAAAATGATGAATTTAAATTATTTTAAATGTGTTTTTACAATGTATAAATAATTTATTAATTAATTTATATGACTAAAACTTAAAATTCCCAGAAATTCCTGACAATTTTTTTAAAGTTACCCCAAAATAGAAAGAAACAAACCTATCTCATAATTAATCTATTACTTTAACAATAACCAGAAAAAAATGATCTTCATTTCAAAAATATACATGCTTTATAAACACGTGTGACTTCTTTATTAATGCACACTACAATTTTTTTTCCCCACCAAAAAGGTGAGTACGTGTGGTTGTTTGATTGAAGCATAATCAATATTAAAAACATTTTTGCTTTTTCTTTTAAATTATTGTGCTCGTCACCTCTCCATTTGTTTGAAGGACCACATTTCGTTGGCAGGCACTATTGGTTTTCCTTTATCTAATGATTCAAAAAGAAAAGAAAACATTATCATTTTGAAATTATGTTATGCAATGTTAATGTTGAAAATATTTGGCAAACAACTTTCGACAAGCGAATTGATAATAATGTTTTTTTGGATAGAGTGGAAAATAATAACAACTCTATAGTTTCCTGATTGTCAAGTAACTCTCTTGAAATTCTTATGAAACGTTCTTAATTTAAATGCCATGCCTGTTTCATGTTTTCCTTTCCTTTTAGAGTTGGTATGAACACACATGAATAGTTTCATGAAGACCTTCATTTTGCTACACTTATAAAATTTTTTGGAGTTGTCAATCCATCTCTAACTACAAATTAGTTGCTTATTCAACAACCACACTATGATTTCGAAATATCACTTATAGATCTTTGTAACATGTCTATGCATGAAATTTAACAACATAAAATGCAATATATAGATAAAAAGATTACATATATAAAATTTGACATACACTACTCATTTATTAATCAATGAGGCTACATCTGTTCATGGAACATGTTGGGTTATAAAATAAACAATGGTCATAAATACTCACGGCAATGAACGATATTATTATCACATTTTAGCGATCACATAACAGGGCTATTCCTAAGACTTAACCAAATTTTAGGTCCTGGAACATTCTCAAAGGTAAGAGATTGCAACTAGCAATTGGAGGTCAAATGTTTGGCAAGAGGGCTAATCTCCAACATAGACAACGGGTCATGGATATGACGATCGTGATTCGGAAACATGAAGTTAGGATAACCAAACCCTATCCCATTCACCACACAGAACCCTTATTCACTTTGGCGCTTGAGCTTGCCCGACCTCTGCAAGTTGCACGACACCAAATCCCATGGAAGGTTCAAGGCAATATTCGGCCACGCGTAGGTAAATAATGTTCAGAACTCCATTGTCTGCATAAAATGGCTAGGGATTTCTAACAATTTTAACCATTAATTTATGCATTTGGATTAATGTCGTTAGGATTTGGTATAAGGATTCTCCTTGTTGCTGGAATACTCAGTGACTATGGCGAAATACTAATGAAAGTTATAATTTAACTTGCACAATAACAGGTGAGTTCTCGAATCCAGGTTTCTGTCTGTAATTTGAAAGAATTATGCCTTTAGTTACACCTTGAATTGACATTACTTGTCATTTTCACACATAGGTTCCACAACAATATTTGAAGCACACTTCTTAGCTTTTGTTTGTTGAACATAAGGAAGTCTGTGGGAATCCTGTTGGCTAACAAATTCACCCTTCTGCCTCATAGCTGTAACTGCCAAATTCCCCGTTGTTTGTTGTAGGTTAACACAATTTTTTATTTGTTGAGCCAGCCAATGACACCAACAATAGTCTGTAGCATTAGGCCGAAAAAAATGGAGTCGCCGATAACGGGGTTCCAGAGATAATCTCTACAACACTTGGCATTGACCTCGTCCACTCAACCCGCATTGTAACACCCACGAGTTTTAGTTCATTTGGTGAAGGGCACATGACAGTCGAGCAAGCGATGAGCTGGGGTAACTGGCGAGTTTGGGCATGCTCTCACGGTGTGAGGAGCTGATCGAACGAAGGAGACAAGCCAATGTGCGACGCGAAAGTCATCTTGAAAAATGAGTAAGTGTTGGGCGGTGGAAATTTTATATGTGGGGGCGATCCTGCACATGGGCGCCCACACCATGAGCGACACGATGGAGGGGCGAGTTGGATGAAACAATGGGTCGGCTTGATGAGTCAACGTCCCAACCGATGGTCCAACCTCCATATAATTAAAGCATTGGAATGGTAGCAAAAATCAAGCAAGTGAAGTTTCCAAATGTTTATGCTAGCTAGGAGGGCGAGCTACTTCAGAAGACTGAAACTTGGGCGAAGCACAGGAGGACTCTTAGGTCGTAGCACAGAGCTACATCAAACACAAAAAATGGAGCTGCAGGTCGTACGAAGGCATTTGGGTGAGGGTGTGCGAGGGTGTCGGCTTGAACGACCGAACAGGTGAGGGCGTTTTTCTGAACAACCGTTCAAGCAAGGTCTTTTGAAGGTGTTCATGGAAGGGCATGTGAGGATGCCAACTTGAACGGGTGAGGTCATTCGAAGGCGTTTGAAGTTGTGTGAAGGCATTCGAAAGAAATCGTCCGAACGACTGAATGGGCGAGGTCGGTATGAATGACTGAATGAGTGAGGGCATCCACCCGAAGGGCTAAACAGGTGAGGGTTTCTACCTGAATGACTGAACATGAGAAGTTTGTCTGAACGACGAAACAGACGAGGGCGTGCAAGGGCTCCGGCCTGAACAACCAAATGGGCGAGGGCATCCACCTAAACGATTTGAGGGTGTTCGGCTAAATGAACTGCAGGTGAATATCGTGTTGAATAGTGCGACGGTGAACAAGTTGCGATGGACGGTAGAATCAGTGGGCACTTCGAGTGGTGGTTCGGGTAGTCTGAATTGTGCAAGCCAGGTTGCACAGTTGTGACAGATATTGTACCAAGGAAACTTGGGGTTTCTTGCAAAGATTGTAAAACTGTATATTTTGTGAAATATTTTTATTATTAGGTAGATTCATATTTCAGGGAGTTTCCCCTCCCATTAAAATATCCACTGTGCATTTATGTTGAACGGTAATAACGATGAAGATGATTAATTGAATGTTTCCGCTATGTATGTGAATCTATACTTAGAAAAGTTTAAAATAAACTAATTATAGAAAGTAGGCGTAGTCTACACTCACAATTATTGTTAAAAAAAAAGTGGGTGGTGGTGTTGCACCCCCAATCATGCGGTTGGAAGAGTACCGCTTGGGTAGGGGCAGGACAGGTGGTATCAGAGCCTTGATTTAGAGAATCAAATTTGCAGAGAAGTTCATCCTAGTGCATTTCATGACTGGTGGAATCAAAGGTTGATTCATTCGAACCAGGCTTACTGAAGGAAGTTCAATTCTTTGTGACAGGTTTAGCAGGGGTGAAGCTTCGTGCTTGGGCCAAAATGAACGACAAGACATGGTAGGTTTGGAAGAATGTCAAGGGAGGCTCTTACTGACCTTATACAGGTTGAAGTGGATGAAAGAAGAGAATCCATAGGTTTGAGATTAACTTGAAGTCTTGGAAAGGAATTTTGAAGACAAACTTCTTCGACTTGGTTGGGCAATGGAGCAGGATGTAGCTTCAGATTGCAATGAAGAAGGAGAGGAAGTCGTGATGTTTGAGGATGTTGTAGACATGACAACGATGGAGGAGGAACTTGAGATTGATCATGTTGGACTAGGATTGTGCAGTTTGTAGACATTGGTGGATGAGGACACTGACATGGAGGAGCCTCATGATGAAGTAAGTACTACTTATACTTGTGTTTCATCTAAACTTTTGGTAGATGGGCCATATGTAGGGAAGGGAAAAATCATTTTGCCAATGCGATGGAGGATCTTACCATGGATGTCTACGATGAGACCTTGTATGGAGAGGAAAGGACCATTGACTGTTGCAGAGCGTTTTGGGGCTATTTGTGACCTTATGAGAGAGGGTGAAAATTCCCGTGACAAGGGAGGAATGTGATGATCATTGTGGAGGAATGGGTCATGCTTTAGCCATATGGAGAAATTGGTTAAGTACCCGACATGATTCATGGACAGATTGGAGAAGGGCACACACTTGAGTTTGGTGATACTTCGGTGGACTTCTCCTGGCTGAGACCAAGAGGAAGTCTTGGTGCAACCTTTAGTGGGGGAGCCATGGTGGGAGAGACTCATGTGACGATGATATGGTTTGGGTGACCGAGTTCACTAGACCGGATTGTAGACATGGATGAGGATGATAGATTGTTGTGATGGGTCTATTTAGTTGGACAACATGGGAAACTTGAGTCATGAGCATTAGGTTGGAGACATGGAGCATGGCAGTCTTATGCAGAGACATTATGCAAGAGCACTTGTATAGGTTTAACTTATGGGCATCCAATGAGGAGTGCCAGGGTAGAGATGTCATGAAAGTGGATTTGTTGATGTGACATGGAGATGTTTTACTTATAATCCGATGGAGATGTTGTGCACTCTTGTACAACAAGGCGATGGAATTGGTTGGATTTGTGAGCAAACTATGGAGCATTCTTACTACATGGAGAGCTGAGGCATCTTAAAGGAACCTTTGGGCCGAGACAGTATGCTTGCTGAGATGTTGGTTGGAGATGACTCATGGAGCTCATGATGACATGAGGTTGTGACTTTTTGGGACTTCATATTATGGTGGACTTGGAGGATCTCATGCATTGAGGCGCTGAGGTTAGAGAATTTGATGTAGGATGGGGTGCATACTTTCGAGTACATTTTTAGGTGTGCTTGAGAGAGTGACTTGATGTGGAGGATCGATATGAGACACTTTGGAGTGATGGAGTTGCAACGATGATGATGCCTTGGTGGCAACACTTGGGCATGGGTTGAGCTAAGACTTAACCACTCTTTATGCATGGGAGTTGATTGGTCTATGATCATGGGCAGCACATGGGTGATGAGACAGGTGTATACTTGTTTCCTTGGCAGACATGAGGGATGGCACATTATGAATATGATGGAGGTTGCTTCATGGACCTGGATGTGGCACATCGAGAGTTGGTCTGATGAGAGGATCTCTTCATTTTGAGGAGATGGATTTTACACATATGGATGATGATGTTGGTATAAATGTCGTTGGTTTCATGCAGCACATTGACCCAAACATCATGGACAACATGTTGCAGATGAGGTGGCGTTTACTTGATGGACTTGGGCATGGCTTACATTTTGATGGAGATGGATATGGATTCTTGATCGAGTTGATGTTTTGACAAGAGGCTAGGAGAAATGACTGATGATGGCATGAAGATGTGCATCCTCATGGTTTGAGCGTGACAGTTTGACTGATCACCTGACTAGTTCGAGTCATGGGGGACATCATTGTACAAATATGTGTTAGCTTTGTGTTGGAGTATCATGGCAGTAGTTCACACGATGACGATACATGATGGGATCAACACAATTTGTTGTAGTGAGCATGTAGCTTGAGTTGAAGGTACCAACCTTCCACGGTGGGACAACATGTGGGGATTGCAACGGATGTGGTTGATGATCATGGATTGAGGAGACTTTCTGATTCATGGAAGACATAAGCCTTTATGGTTTATGTGATGGCAGAGTAGAGGCAGACAACATGAGCATTTTGATGTTGAAGCTAGCAACACTTTGCAATGTCGTATGACGGTGTTGTCAAGGTCGATAACCATTTAGAGTGGGGGAGAATGTAATGCCCATTGTGGTTCATTTGGCAAAGGCTGGACGACGGGTGAGTGGGCGACGATCTCGGGTAATCAGCGAGTTGGGGCGTGGCTGCACGGTGCGACTAGCTAACCAAATGGAGGAGATAAGCCAACGTGAAACACGAAATTCATCTTGAAAAATGACTAAGTGTTGGGCGGTGGAAAGTTTATATGTGGGGGCGGTCCCGCACAAGGGTGCCCACACCATGGGCAGACGTGACGGAGGGGCGAGTTGGACGAAACGGTGGGTCAGTTTGGTGAGTTGACGCCCCAACCGATGGGCCAACCGCCATATCATTAAAGCATTATAATGGTGGTAAAAATCAAGCAAGTGAAGTTTCCAAGTGTTTATACAAGCTAGGAGGGCGAGCAACTTGGGTGAAGTGCAGGTGGAATCTTAGGCTGTAGCACGAAGCTGCAGTAAACACAAAAAATGGAGTCGCGAGTCATGCAAAGGCATTTGGGTGAGGACATCAGCCTGAACGACTGAATGAGTGAGGGCGTTTGTCTGAATGACCATTCAGGCGAGGTCATTCGAAGGCATTTAGGTAAAGGAATGCGAGGGCGTTGACCTGAATGACCGAATGGGTGGTTTTGTTCAAATGCGTTTGATGTTGTGCGGAGGCGTTCAGGAGAAATCATGCGAAGGCATTAGGGCAAGGGCGCTGAGCCGAACTACTGAACGAGTGAGGTCAACTTGAACAACTGAATATGCGAGGGCATTTCAGGGCGTCCACCCAAACGAATGAACAGGTGAAGGCATGCGAGGGAATATGCCCAAATGCCTAAATGGGAAAAGTTGGTCTAAAGGACAGAATGGGCAAGGGAATGCGAGGACGTCCACCTGAACAAGTTGAGGGCATTCAGTTGAATGAGCTGTAGGTGAACAACGTACTGAAAAACACTATGGTGAATGAGTTGCGATGGACGGTAGAACTGGTGGGCACTCCAAAATATGGTTCAGATAGTCTGAACGAAGTAGGCCAAGTTGCACGGTTGTGATAGATATTGTACCAAGAAAACTTGGGGTTTCTTGCAAAGACTGTAAAACTATATATTTTGTGAAACATTGTTATTATCGGGAAAACTCATATTTCAGGGAGTTTCCCCTCCTATTAAAATATCCACTGTGCATTTATGTTGAATGGTAATATCGATGAAGATGATTAATTGAATGTTTTTGTTGTGTATGTGACTCTATACTTAGAAAAGTTGAAAAATAAACTAAGTATAGAAAGTAGGTGTAGTCCACACTTACAAGTACTGTTAAAAATAAAGTGGGTGGTGGTGTAGCACCCCCAATCGTGTGGTTGGAAGAGTACCACCAGGGTAGGGGCGTGACATGCGTTGCGCTGTATAAATTCCAGCTGTCGATAATGTTTCAGACAAAGCATATTCCTAGCACATTAAATCTACATTGTTTTTTCAAAAGTCCACCTACCTTTAGCTACCTAAATTTCCACCTAAATTTCACATATAAATGTCTATAGACAAATTAAACAACTTCAACTCAAGTTATTAAAAATTTATCTCACACTCACATAAAAAAATCATTGGAAATTCAACATCTATCTTCAAAAAATAGAAAAATGTTGTATTTGGTCTCTTACTTTCTCAAAATAGATATATACATGTATATAAAAACCATTTTAAATTGAACATCCACCTTAATAAATAAATAAAATTTAATGTGGGAGCGGAAATGGCCTAAAAGGAAATAAACATTTTGTCAACCAGTGTGATTAGGTAAGGAAACAATTATAAGATTACAAAACGAAAAATTTGACAGGTGAGAATTCATTCAATGTGATATGTGCACGTAGTTGAAATCAATACTTCTCTATTTTCAAACCCTTAATACTAAAAGTTAATATTGATTTATGGGTTATGAATATTTTTATTACACCGAAGGTGTTCTCTTTTGAAAGAGCTCAGCGTTGACATTCGTCAACCTTTTCATTTACTACTATTGGTTAAAAAAACAATTGTCATGATTTTCCATGGTTGATTTGATTTGACTGCACTTGCTCAAGAGAATATTATGCAATTGATTCCACACCCAACCTTTCCCACCATGAAAACTTGCCTCTCGTCTGCACAATATGAAAACTGGGCCCTCATCTACACAATTAACATGAGAAAATTTTCTGGTGCACATCCTCTGTCCCTGTAGGAAAACTAGGGGGTAGGGAAAGGTTTTCCAATGTCCAATCATGGTAGATTCCTTGAGCTTCTGAGAAGCCAACACCTGTAAATATTTTCCTCGGCTGGCACCAAATCAGGGGGTGAAGGAGCGGTCTTCAACATTTCTTTAGTGTTGTAAGATTAGGCCAAGTGGAACTCTCTTGGTCTTGAATCAAATGAAATGGAAAAATATTCGAACTTACTTTGACCCAAATCAAATTAATCAAATTTCATTTTGCACGATTCGTCAGCATCCCAAACATTTTCGATTCCAAGGCTGCCTGACATACCTTGCCTTAAATTAAATCATGTCAAACAAATGGCGAACAAAATCTGACAAGGACCTTCAAACATTGATGATGAGAACTAAATTGATACAAAACTCATGCACCTAGCTCATTGCATTCATGGTTCTCCATTTTCTACCTTGTTTTCTTTCCACAACTCTGTATTTCACCGATGCATCTCCATAATCATTTGGTGGTTCTTAATTTTTGAAATTGTAGAATGATTGACCAGATTTGAGGAAAACCGGCACTCGATAGTACTATAGGAATTTTCTTTGTCTGGGGTTGATATTGAAGCCTTCCGGGCTTTGATGAACCTCGTGTGATTAATTTATGTTTCAAAACAAGATTTAAATTTCTCAGTATCTTGTTTAGATTTTTAAAAGTGTTCGTGTGTATGTTTTAATTTTAAATTAATTAAGCAACAACGTTGTCAAGGCTCATACTACTGGTATTATTCAGTGTTTGTTTGTAAACCCTAAAATGTTGGAGTTCCATGATTTTTTATTATTATCAATATAGAAAATTTATGGTTTGTTATCGACAGACTATGCAGCATTCCTACTACATGGAGACATAAACTTCATTTAGACATAAACTTCAAAAACATATTATAATTAGACAATGTAATTTGCTATTTTTCAAAAAAGAAAAGACAATATATATTACATTTTTAATAATATATGAACTCTATATCAACTAAACCCTATTAAATCCATTTATAAATAAAAAAATTATCATCTTTCAGATTATAATTTTAATAAATTTAATAATCCTGTAATCCATAATTAATGTTGATGTTTAAATTTCAGTTTTCAAATATATCCAATTTACAAAATTGAAAACATCGCAATGGGAACTAATAAATTTAAACAAAATCATCCTCATAAACCATGCCAATCTAACTTGAGATTAGGCTATATCGGATTTGAATGATACTTCGATAATCTTGTTATGTTATGAGGAAAGGTTATATACAAGTCATCGTGACCTTCCAAAACAAATAAACTAGCAATTGCTTCTAAAGGTGCAAAGATACATCGAAGGCATAGAAAATTTGGGAATACCATCTTGTGAAAAATAATCTCAACATAAGAAATAGAACATCAACTTCTTAATTTCCATTATCATTGTGATGAAAAATTTGTCACAAGACCTAAATGTAAGGAATCTAAGTTATTTCTCATAGATATCCATCCATTATGATTATTCAAGGAAAATTCTAGAGAAAGACATCACCAAGCTAGATATAACACAAACTACATCTATTAAAATACCCACTTAAGAGCCTCCTTGTGTGTAATTTGAAATTCCCCTCCATACTTTTTAATGAATTATAATTCCCTTGACATTATATTTCCTTTGATATGTCAAAATAGTGAAGATGATTGTTTAAATTGAATGTAACAACACCAATAATTTCATCCAATATATTATTAAGTCAATACGATATATAATTTACAATAAAAATATTGTAAAATATCTTAATAAAGTATAAGAATGTAAAATTCCAAATAAAAAAATCTTTCATCAAATAAAATAAGAAATTGTGATATTTAAACCTTATTACAATCCATTTCAATGACTTATACACTCACTTAAAAAAAGTTCATAAACACATATTGAAACTTTTCAATTTCAGTGCACTACATATCATCATCTCTAACTCGGTAAAACTCACAAATAAAAATCACTAAAACATTATTTTCTTCGATCATTTACCCATTCAATACCATCCAATTTGTATTAAATATTCATATTAATTTGTAGTTGGTGTTTGGAAAAACATTTCTAGCTTTAAAACAACCCATTAATTACCCTCCCATAAAAATCATCATTATGAAATCCCATTGGAACTAGTGCTCAAATTGACATCCTTACAGTAATCGACTTACATGGAAATATTAAACATAAAGAAAACAAATGAAATGCAAAAGAAGTTAGAGACCATAAATTTTCTTCATTGAGCAGACTATGGAGCATTCCTACTACATGGAGAGCCGAGGCATCTTAAAGGAACCTTTGGGCCGAGACATGTATGCTTGTTGAGATGTTGGTTGGAGATGACTCATGGAGCTCATGATGACATGAGATTGTGACTTTTGGGGACTTCATATTATGGTGGACTTGGAGGATCTCATGCATTGAGGAGATGAGGTCAGAGACTTTGATGCAGGATGGGGTGCATACTTTCAAGTACATTTTTAAGTGTGCTTGAGAGAGTGACTTGATGTGGAGGATCGATATGAGACACTTTGGAGTGATGGAGTTGCAACGATGATGATGCCTTGGTGGCAACACTTGGGCATGGGTTGAGCCGAGACTTAACCACTTTTGATGCATGGGAGCTGATTGGTCTATGATCATGGGCAGCACATGGGTGATGAGATAGGTGTATACTTGTTTCCTTAGTAGACATGAGGGATGGCACATTATGAATATGATGGAGGTTGCTTCGTGGACCTGGATGTGGCACATCAAGAGTTGGTCTGATGAGAGGATCTATTCATTTTGAGGAGATGGATTTTACACATATGGATGATGATGTTGGTATAAATGTCATTGGTTTCACGCAGCACATTGACACCAAACATCATGGACAACATGTTGCAGATGAGATGCAATTTACTTCGTGGACTTGGGCATGGCTTACATTTTGATGGAGATGGATATGGATTCTTGATCGAGTTGATGTTGTGACAAGAGGCTAGGAGAAACGACTAATGATGGCATGAGGATGTGCATCCTCATGGTTTGAGTGTGACAGTTGGACTGATCACCCGACTAGTTCGAGTCATGGGGGACATCATTATACAAAGATGTGTTAGCTTTGTGCTGGAGTATCATGGCAGTAGTTCACACGATGATGATACATGATGGGATCAACATGATATGTTGCAAGTGAGCATGTAGCTTGAGTTGAAGGGACCAACCTTCCACAGTGGGACAACATGTGGGGATTGCAACGAATGTGGGTGATGATCATGGATTGAGGAGACTTTCTGATTCATGGAAGACATAAGCCTTTATTGTTTATGTGATGGTAGAGTAGAGGCAGACAACATGAGCATTTTGATGTTGGAGCTAGTGACACTTTGCAATGCCGTATGATGGTGTTATCAAGGTCGATAACCATTTAGAGTGGGGGATAATATAACGCCCATGAGTTGTGGTTCATTTGGCAAAGGGTGGATGATAGGCGAGCGGACGACAATCTAGGGTAATGAGCGAGTTGGGGCATACCCACACTATGCGACAAGCTGACCAAATGGAGGAGACAAGCCAACGTGCAACACGAAATTCCGAAAAATTACTAAGTGTTTGGTGGTGGAAAGTTTATATGTGGGTGCGGTCCCGCACAAGGGTGCCCACACCATGGGCTGACATAACGGAGGGGTGAGTTGGACGAAACAGTGGGTCGGCTTGGTGAGTTGACGCCCCAACCAATGGGCCAACCGCCATATCAGTAAAGCATTGTAATGGTGGTAAAAATCAAGCAAGTGAAGTTTCCAAGTGTTTATACAAGCTAGGAGGGCTAGCTACTTGGCAAGACTGAAACTTGGGTGAAGTACAGGTGGACTCTTGGGCTGTAGCACGGAGCTACAGTAAAGATAGAAAATGGAGCCGCAGGTCATGCGAAGGCATTTGGGTGAGGGCGTTAGCCTGAACAACTGAACGCGTGAGGGCGTTTATTTGAACGACCATTCAGGCGAGGTCATTCAAAGTCATTCACGTGAAGGTGTTCGAGGGCGTTGACCTGAACAACCGAACAAGAGAGGCCATTCAAAGGCGTTTGAGGTTGTGCGGAGGCGTTTGGGAGAAATAGTGCGAAGGCATTAGGTCAAGGGTGCTGAGCCGAACTACTGGATGAGTGAGGTCAACTTGAACAACTGAACAGGCGAGGGCGCTTTAGGGCGTCCACCCAAATGACTGAATAGGCGAAGGCGTGCGAGGGCATATGCCCAAATGACTGAATGGGAAAAGTTGGTCTAAACGACGGAATGGGCAAGGACATGCGAGGACGTCCACCTGAACGAGTTGAGGGAATTCAGTTGAATGAGTTGTAGGTGAACAACGTGCTGAACAACGCTATGGTGAATGAGTTGCGATGGACAGTAGAACCGGTGGGCACTCTGAAAGATGGTTCAGATAGTCTGAACAAAGTAGGCCAAGTTGCACGGTTGTGATAGATATTGTACCAAGCAAACTTGGAGTTTCCTGCAAAGACTGTAAAACTATATATTTTGTGAAATATTATTATTATCGGGCAAACTCATATTTCAGGGAGTTTCCCCTCCCATTAAAATATCCATTGTGCATTTATGTTGAATGGTAATATCGATGAAGATGATTAATTGAATGTTTCTGTTGTGTATGTGAATGTATACTTAGAAAAGTTGAAAAATAAAACTAAAAAAGTTGAAAAATAAACTAAGTATAGAAAGTAGGAGTAGTCCACACTTACAAGTAGTATTAAAAATAAAGTGGGTAGTGGTGTAGCACCCCCAATCATGCGGTTGGAAGAGTACCACCAAGGTAGGGGCGTGACATGCGTTGTGCTGTATAAATTCTAGCTGTCGATAATGTTTCAGACAAAGCATATTCCTAGCACATTAAATCTACATTGTTTGTTCAAAAGTCCACCTACCTTCAGGCACCTAAATTTCCACCTAGATTTCACATATAAATGTCTATAGACAAATTAAACAACTTAAACTCAAGTTATTAAAAATTTATCTCACACTCACATAAAAAAATCATTGGAAATTCAAAATCTATCTTCAAAAAATTAAAAAATGTTGTATTTGGTCTCTTACTTTCTCAAAATAGCTATATACATGTATATAAAAACCATTTGAAATTCAACATCTACCTTAATAAAAATAAAGAAAAATTAACGTGAGAGCAAAAATGGACTAAAAAGAAATAAACATTTTGTCAACCAATGTGATTAGGTAAGGAAACAACTATAAAATTACAAAATGAAAAATTTGACAAGTGAGAATTCATTCAATGTGATACGTGCACGTAGTTGAAAGCAATACTTCTCTATTTTCAAACCCTTAATACTAAAAGTTAATATTGATTTATGGGTTATGAATATTTGTTATCTTTTGAAAGAGCTCAGCACCGACATTCGTCAACCTTTTCATTTGCTACCGTTGGTTAGAAAAACAACTGTCATGATTTTCCACGGTTGATTTGATTTGACTACACTTGCTGAGGAGAATATTATGCAATTGATTCCACGCCCAACCATTCCCACCATGAAAACTGGCCTCTCGTTTGCACAAGATGAAAACTGGCCCCTCATCTACACAATTAACATGAGCAAATTTTCTAGTGCACATCCTCTGTCCCTCTAGGAAAACTAGGGGGTAGGGCAAGGTTTTCCAATGTCCAATCATGGTAGATGCCTTGAGTTTCTGAGAAGCCAACACCTATAAATATTTTCCTCGGCTGGCACCGATTCAGGGGGCCAAGGAGTGGTCTTCAACATTTCTTTAGTGTGGTAAGATTAGGCCAGGTGGAACTCTCTTGGTCTTGAATCAAATGAAATGGAAAAAGATTCCAACTTACTTTGACCCAAATCAAATTAATCAAATTTCATTTTGCACGATTCGTCAGCATCCCAGACATTTTCGATTCCAAGGCTGCCTGAGATACCTTGCCTTAAATTAAATCAAGCCAAACAAATGGCGAACAAAAGCTGACAGGGACCTTCAAACTTTGATGATGAGAACTAAGTCGATACAAAACTCGTGCACCTACTCCATTGCATTCATTGTTCTCCATTTTCTACCTTGTTTTCTTTTCCACAACTCTGTATTTCACCGATGCATCTCCATAATCATTTGGTGGTTCTTAATTTTTGAAATTCTATAATGATTGACCAGATTTGAGGAAAACCGGCACTAGATAGTTCTATAGGAATTTATTTGTCTGCGGTTGATATTGAAGCCTTCCGAGCTTTGATGAACCTCGTGTGATTAATTTATGTTTCAAAACAAGATTTAAATTTCTTATTATCTTGTTTAGATTTTTAAAAGTGTTCGTGTGTATGTTTTAATTTTAAATTAATTAAGCAACAATGCTGTCAAGGCTCATACTAGTGGTATTATTTCAGTGTTTGTTTGTAAACCCTAAAATGTTGGAGTTCCAGGATTTTTTTATTATCAATATAGAAAATTTATGGTTTGTTATTGATAGAATGATAAGTCTACTATGTGTAGTGATTCAACCTTACATGCCATTAGGTAGGCCAACGTTTCTGTATTTATACCCAAATCCTTTTGTTTTAAAGGAATTTCCATTTCTGAGCTGTGTTTGAGAAATATTTCCTTAGCTCCACACACAAAAAGAGAGTTAGAAGATCTGTTTAAAAATCAAAATAGAAAAGTTAAATGTGAAATCAAACTTGAATAAGATAGAATATATAAATAACTCATTGAGTTCTTTTGATGTTGAAAATTATCGATGTTAAACGCTTGAGTTCGTTGCATTAATTGTATGCGTCACATGGGAAGCTCCAGTAATAGCAGAAATGTTTAATCATAGCCATGCGAGAGCTATGGCATGGATCAGAACTCATCCAAAGGATTATCCCATTTTGCTAGCAGAGCCAAATATGGTGAAATAATATCTGGCAAGTATGAATATCTACACACATGCATTTCTTTTATAGCAACGGGAAGTATAAACAATTCCAAAAAAATACAAAGAACTTCAGAGAATATGAGTCAATGAAGACAACCACAACAAAGCACCCGTATTTTTTCATAAGGCGGTAGAAAGTGAAAGGATTGTGTTTGTTATTTTTAGTGCACACTGAGATAGACGATGTTCTCGAGGCTCCTCCTATGCAATAGAAATTACTATGAAGTCCAATCACATTCTTTTTCTGACCATCAAGGAGGAAGGGTTGGTAATAGGATATGTGGTAGAAGTCTCTAACTTCTTTTGCATTTCATTTGTTTTCTTTATGTTTAATATCTCCATGTAAGTCGATTACTGTAAGGATGTCAATTTGAGCACTAGTTCCAATGGGATTTCATAATGATGATTTTTATGGGAGGGTTAATTAATGGGATGTTTTAAAGCTATAAATGTTTTTCCAAACACCAACTACAAATTAATATGAATATTTAATACAAATTGGATGGTATTGAATGGGTAAATGATCGAAGAAAATAATGTTTTAGTGACTTTTATTTGTGAGTTTTACCGCGTTAGAGATGATGATATGTAGTGCACTGAAATTGAAAAGTTTCAATATGTCTTTATGAACTTTTTTTAAGTGGGTGTATAAGTCATTGAAATGGATTGTAATAATTTCTTATTTTATTTTATGAAAGATTTTTTTATTTGGAATTTTGCATTCTTGTATTTTATTAAGATATTTTACAATATTTTTATTGTAAATTATATATCGTATTGACTTTATATTATATTGGATGAAATTATTGGCGTTGTTACATTTAATTTAAACAATCATCTTCACTATTTTGACATATCAAAGGAAATATAATGTCAAGGGAGTTATAATTCATTAAAAACTATGTAGGGGAATTTCAAATTACACATAAGGAGGCTCTTAAGTGGGTATTTTAATAGATGTAGTTTGTGTTATATCTAGCTTGGTGATGTCTTTCTCTAGAATTTTCCTTGAATAATCATAATGGATGGATATCTATGAGAAATAACTTAGATTCCTTACATCTACGTCTTGTGACAAATTTTTCATCACAATGATAATGGAAATTAAGAAGTTGATCTTCTATTTCTTATGTTGAGATTATTTTTCACAAGATGGTATTCCTAAATTTTCTACGCCTTCGATGTATCTTTGCACCTTTAGAAGCAATTGCTAGTTTATTTGTATTGGAGGGTCACGACAACTTGTATATAACCTTTCCTCATAACATAACGAGATTATCGAAGTATCATTCAAATCTGATATAGCCTAATCTCAAGTTAGATTGGCGTGGTTTATGAAGATGATTTTGTTTAAATTTATTAGTTCCCATTGCGATGTTTTCAATTTTGTAAATTGGATATCTGAAAACTGAAATTAAACATCAACATTAACTATGGCTTATAGGATTATTAAATTTATTAAAATTATAATCTGAAAGATGATAAGTTTTTTATTTGTAAATGGATTTAATAGGGTTTAGTTGATATAGAATTCATATATTATTAAAAATGTAATATATAGTCTTTTCATTTTTGAAAAATAGCAAATTACATTGTCTAATTATAATATGTTTTTGAAGTTTATGTCTAAATGAAATTATTTTTGGCTTAATCATTTTTATTTTTTAAATTTATTTTTGATTGCATAAGCTTTGGATTAACCATTTTTATTTTTCAAATTTATTTTTAATTAGATAAATAAATTTGACACTTTGAAACATTTTGATGACATCAAAAATTTACAAAATTTATTGATAAACTTTTTAATTTCAACCATTTATTTCTATATTCTAAATCAATTTTATAAACCAATTTGACTAAAACAAGTAAAATAAATACTCGCAGGCCAACACTTCCTAACCATCCCTCTTCATTTGACGAATTAACTAACCATGCCTTTTCATTTCATGTTATATGATGTTTAGGGATACTGAAGTCAAATCAAAATTTATATATATGATGCTTAGGGATACTAAAGTCAAATCAAAATTTATAATATATAATTACAATAAATTTAATATTTATTAAAAGAAAAATTTCATAAATTTTATAATGAATTTTAATGAAAATATTTTTATTTTTTATTTTTTTTATCAATATAATAATAATTTTTATTTTTTAATGATTATTTAATTTTTTTTTAATTTTATTAATAATAAAAATATTAAATAATAAAATTTGTTTTATTTAATTAATAAATGAAATAAATTTTTAGCTGGAATCTAACAATACAATATCTAGTAAGATCGTGATTTCTTGTTTAAAATGCACTTTTGAATGTATATATGGATTTAGAACCCTAAAAACTTTAAAAACTTTAATGGCAGTTAATTTTTTCAAACTAAACAACTTAAACTTATTAGTTTTAAAAATTTATACAAGATTTAGAATATAATTAACTAGGAAAAATTCTAGAAAGAGAGTGATTTTATCTATTAATTAGAGTAAACAAATAAAAATTACTTAATGCATATTTCTTTAAAAAAGAAGTTATATAAACAACTTTTTTTAATTAAGAAAGAAGAAATAAAAATGTTATATACTTATGTAACATTAATAACCACCGTTATATAAAATTGAAAAAATTTGCAAACAACAATGACAAAAAGGAAAGAACACTAGTGAGGCCATAAATAACATAGATAACTATATAATATTAAAAAAAAACAACACAACATTAACATCACTAATATATGCTAGAGACAAATTTAGATTTGGATTCGTTTTATTACTGGAAAATTTACTTTAATTTAATGACATGAATGATAGGAGAACCGTTAATATTTCATATTCTCTTATTTATTTGTATTTCTCTTAATATATACAAATTATTTACAATGACACAAAAATCATGTAGGATTATACTTATGACATTCCTCCTTAAGTCAAAGGTTGCTTGTGAGTGCACACATCATTTTGAAATTTTTAGACTTTTCTCTTCCTAGAGCTTTGGTGAAGATGTTTGCAATTCCATCTTTTATGCAACAATGCTTCAATTGAATATTAGTGTCCTCTACATGATATCAAATCAAACTTGATGTGTTTAGTTTCTCATGGTCTTGTGGCTACTTTTTGTCCTATATTTCAAAAAGAAATATATACAAGAACAAATGTATATGTATATAAAAAAATATAGGGACTCACATGATCAATAGTTTGTAAAATCCTTGTATTTAAATTTTATCATATGTCTATGCCGTGATGGTAACATTTAGGCCCAAATTCTATAAATTCAAGCATAGTCATATAAAGGTTTGAAAGCTAGGCCACCCCACATATGTGTGTGACAACGAAAATTAAAGGGTATGCACTTAGAAAGCATAACGATGTACGTTAAGAGTAAACTTGTATCGCACACAAAGTCAACGGTGCAAACTAAATGGAGGTTATAAGGAGAAGATCCCCCGAGAGGTTGTTTCATGAAACAACCACATGGGAGATCAATGGTCTAGATCCTCCCCAACAGTTCCCAAGGGAAAACCATTTACTAACAAGGGAACCACCGAGGGCGGAGAAGTATTTCTATGGAAACCACCCATGGTGGCAAGCAAGCGTGTAACAAGTGAGCCAACTCACACCCCCCTCCCCACCCCCCCCCCCCCCCTCCGCCCACACACACACATCACATGGGAGATCAACGATGTAGATCCTCCCCACCAATTCCGAAGGGAAAACCATTTACCAACATGGGAGCCACCAAGGGTGGAAAAGTATTTCTAGGGAAACCACCCACGGTGGTAGGCATGCATGTAACAAGTGAGCCAACTCACACTCCCCTCTCCCCCCACCCCCCCCCCCCCCCCCCATATCACCACTCACTTCAACCTCGCCTTTCCACATCACTCCTATTCGTATTCATATTTTCGGTTTTAATCCATGCCATGAAAAAAAATTGTTCAGCCCATCATTTGATTCATTTCTAGACAAAGTTCGATCTAGCTCCTGGTTCAAATTTGCAGCACTGAACTTCTTGAGTCTGGGTAACAACATTACCCAATCACATTTACTTTCAATTATAACATAAAGCGAAAATGGCGAAGAGAGTTATTTCTTCTGCTTCAACCTCCCATATTCCTTTAATGGATACAGAGAGGGACATTTTTAACCCTGTTTGTTCATTGAACCTCATGGAAGTCCATCACAGCTTATTCGCCAATGAAATTTAGCCAAAAGATCATATTTAAGCAGTTAAGTGTTGTTTCTATGTTGCAATTATTCCCCACACTTATCATTTTCCAAAGTTTGTGAGTTGGTTGACTTCTTCTCTATATCCCTAACAAAATTTAGTTATGAATTCTTTAGGAAAGAATATTTTACAGGTCATTTCTCAGTTGATTCATCAAGCCATAAACTTCACAGAGTTGGAAACCTACACCACTTTTACAAATGATTCCCTCCTAGCTACTTATGAATCTCTTTCTGAAGATGATAGGAAGAAATTATTTGAGATCATTTTGCTTCAAAACTCTACCCTTCCTCCAAAAAGTATTGAATTTCCTGTAACCGTAGTTTCAGAAACGACTCCACCATATATCTTAGTTATTATTTATATTTTGGGAAAGTATGCTATAGAGACCATAAATCACTATGCTTTGGGGTTTTTCCATTTAATTATGCAGTCATACACTGCATTAGACATTCCACCCCATTGGGAACCCTCCATTAACCTTCAATTCCAAAATTTCAATATCACTGGATGTTTTAGATTTCCATCTCTACTAGTTCACCTTTTCCTATACACTCATGTTAATCAATTTATTATTTTGGAGTTGATTATTTCTAATCCTAATAAACAAAAGAAATAAGTCATTGGTTAGACAATATTGTTAGAAGGAAAGAGTATAATGGATTATTTTTCCATTATATATCTTCTTTTATGTCAGTTGTATAAAAGATTATAAATAATCATCCTCCTCCTAGAATTCTTAAACAAGGAAAATCCTTGTTGCAATTGAGCAAATATATCAGAGTTGGTGATTGGTATATCTTTGAAGACTATTTGGAAATAAGGTTATATGGTGCAGAGACTCCAACTTATAAGTTTCCCATGTTCACACCTATGAGGATATTCTTCTTGGAATTTATTAGACAAATTCTAAATGTGGATCGGATCCATTTTGTTCCAGCTCGAAAAGGTTTCCTATTTAAATTACCTAGAATAATTGGTATGTTTATTTTGAATATTAGACAAGCTATAGCGGAAGTTGAAAGAATGATGAAATAATTGGGTTTTGGCCAAGGATAAAAGTGGAATTATGATCCTCATCAAGTAATTTCCAAAAGAAGAGTAGAAATAACTTTTGCACCATATACCCATGTAGTGAAACCAAAGCTAGAAAAACTGGAAAACTTTTGTATGGAGGATTTATAGCAAAAGATGGATGCAGAGACTCCTCTTCCAAAGGAAAAAGGTTTGAAAAGGAATGCTCTAGAATTTATGGACATTGATATTGAAGAATCAAAATCTAGCAAGAAAGCTAAAATTTAGGGAGGAGAAATTGAAGCTTCTTAGTTGATTGAAAATATCTCAAATGAAATCGGATTTCAAGTACAATTGGGAGATACAAGATGTTTGCCCTTATCCCCAATTCCTATTGAGAAGGAGGCTCTTCCATTAATTCTTTACAAAAGGACTTTTGGAAAATTAAGGAGAGAAATATAAAGGTGAGAAGTAATGTTACAACATAATTGGAGGCCCAATCAACCTCAAACTATTAAACCAAACTCTTTTCGGCCATGGATCTTAAGAGAAATGAGTCAAAATTATCTCCTACCCTCCAAGTCTCTCAATCTATTTCATCATGAACAAATTTCAAGTAAATAAATTTACCTATGAATACTAAAGACATTCCTTTGCCTGGCAAGATCAATCTACATGAGTAGATAGTTGAATTTATTTATAGTGATCTTGGCAAGACTTCTTTGGAAGATAATAAAGTAGAAGCACTCTTGGAAAAGGTGATATATTAGCTTAAATAGGAGAAGGAAAATCCATATCCTGGCACACCCAAAATGAACAATTTGAAAAGTCAATCATTAAATTAGGAGTGAATCCTAAAGACCAAGCACAGTTAAAACTTTGCTACAAAATACAAAGTCATAATTTCAAATGTTGAGAAACAAGTTAAAGAAGCTTGCAACAAAACATGTCTAGACACTTAAACCACCCCAAGTGGAGAAATAAAAAGAAATCTTGACAATAGAGATATTGGATAGAAATCAAGAGATTGTAGTTCTCAAGCAACAAAATACCGAATTACAACAGAAACTAGATAAACATGTATGTACTATTGTAACATCCTTGGTTAAAAATCCATGTAAAAAAATATAATACCTTTGTCATGGGACACGTATTCCAAGTTGAATGGTTGGAAAAACATCCTAGTGGGTGTTCATTTGGTTTATTATGGCTAAGGAAATTGGCAAAGGAAATGGAAAAGGCTTTGGAAAAGCATGAGGCATTAATTGGCATTTTATTTATGAAAATAATGGAAATTAGGAGAAAAGGAAGGTGAAAGGTCACGGGTTGCATGTGAGGAGGAAATTAAAGGGTCATTAGGGTCGTTAGGGATCATTCTTGTGGAGGATGATTGCTTATGCAGGTAAAGGGTATGAAGAGGTTCTTGGTCTTATGAGGAATCAAGTGGGAAGAGTAGTGCTCACAAATATATGAGGTTAGTATCATGTGGATATGAGTTAATATTATGTGATTATGTTATGCCTATGTTTAAATTATGGATAGGCAATGCCGAGAGATACATTAGTGGAATGAAAAGAGTGTAATTCGCAAGATGCTAGGATAAGCATGGATGGCGGAGAGACACTAGAAGCAATGTTGCTTGGTAGAGACAGTGTGAATTTGGATGTGCAGTTATATTGTGGTGTATATGTTGTGCATATGTATATCCAGTGATTGTACCTATGGTGTTGTGTTCCTATTGTATATATGGTGTTGTGTGCATATTGTGTATGCAATGATGGGTATAGATGATGCTATGTACATGTTGGATATGTGGTGTTGTGTACATACTGTAATGTGCACATGATGGATATGTGGTGTTGTGTGCATGTTGGATATGTGGTGTTGCGTACATATGGTGTTATGTACATTTTATATATACAATGCTATGTACATATGGTGTTGTGTGCATGATTGTATATGTGGTGTTTTGTGCATGATTGTACATGTGGTGTTGTGTGCATGTGGTGTTATGTACATGTTGCACATGTTTTGCTGTGTACATGTCATGCATGTGGCACTGTGTACATATGGTGTCATGTACATGTTGTACATGTGGTGTTTTGTACATGTGATATTGTGCACATGTTGTATAGATGATGCAGTGTAAATGTGACATTGTGCAGGTGGTGACATGTACGTGTGATGATGTGCACACGTTGTGCATGTGGTGCTATGTACATGTGGTATTGTGTACGTGTTATACATATGGTACTGGTGCACATGTGGTATTGTGTGCATGTCGTACACACTATGTTGTGGGCATGCAGTACTATGTATGTGCATTGTGTAGTCATGGTATTGTGATGTGTATTCATTGTGGTGTATTATGTGTATTGTGTTGTACACGGAGTGTAGGTTTATGTATTTTGTTTTGTTGTACACCGAGTGTACATATATGTGGCCTCATATATATCAGGTGTAGGTGTTTGCATTTTCTGGTGTCATACATTGTGTGTGGATGTATGTGTTGTTATGTACATTGTATATGTATACGTGATTGAAGAAAAGAGAAAGGCAATGAGTTCTTTCTGGTTGTGGCGACCGATCTGGTGTGTGTATAGAAAGAACAAAGGCAGAAGTAAGGACCAATTAAAGGACAAGTATCGATATTTTATTTCAGTTTTATTATACATATGATCTATGATTCTAATTTATGATGGTTACATGTGATCTATGATTATGGTTTATGATGATTTCATGTGATTCATGATTTTAATTTATGATGGTTGAGTTTGAGCTAACCAGATGTGATATGTTTATACATGATGATTTGATCAAACAAGTAGTTTGACATGTTATGACAGGAAGTAAATAGGATTGCAAGTGTATCTTATTGAAAGGTCACCAATGAGGTATGATTTGGATTTATTTCAATACATTTTGAGTCTAATGGAAATTATGTGCTTGGTACAAGAAAGCATGAAAATGCCCGGTTTGGGATGGTTGAAACTGTTTGCAAGAATTAGTAGCATTAGTGAAAGGAATTGAAACATGCAGTAGTATGCTTGTAAAACACTTCAGGAGTAGGGCCATTGTGGGGCATTAGTACCCAATAATGTCCATTGATTTCCATGATCATGTTACGACCGGTATGATGGTTTTGAGGCAAGGATATGCCTTGGTTTTTAGACTTCTGATGCGAGGAAACCTTGCAAGGGATGGACTGCCCAGGATATGGGTGTCAGCAGAACTTGGAAGGTGCGTGACTATACAAAATGGGATGATCGAATTGCCTAAGGGACTATGTAGCAGATAATGGAATGTTGGGGATGGTTTTTTTATCATTAGCATTGCCATATGGAATCAAATGCACATTGAGAGTGTGCACTGCAACAATGTGTTAGTAACTGTTCTATGAGAGGATAAGTGGCACAGGATTGTGGCGTTGGACATTGGATGTAGGTTTGACTTTGTCAGTGGATTTTTGACTTCCTAGGAAGGAGTTGAATACTGGTACTGTTGAGTGTGGAGCATGATTATCATCCTAATTGAAAGGTCTTTATTTTAGCTGGATGTATACCCCAGGAAGATTGTACACCCCTCCATGCGGGGGGGGGGGGGACTTGTCCCCCCTGCAGTGGTTCATCGGGGGCCATCACCCCTGGCCGGGGGGTCCGGGGGCCAGCAATCCCCCAGCGGGGGTTTCAGGGGCAGCGCCCCCAAAGCTAAAAATAGATGTAAAATTTCCTTGTAAAAGTATAGTAATTTCTAGTCAATATAGGCCGTTCATTAGGTGGATGATCTGATGGTAGAATTTATGTTTAGTTTAGGGTTTTTTTCCCTAGAAGGAAACCCCTCTCTTTGTATGAGGGTATTGTATTGAGGATGTGGAATATATGTGTATTCTTAGAGCGAGAAACAGAGAGGTGAGACTGTGAGACAAAACAGAGGATATTACAACAAATCTATGATAGGTTGTGTCTCTTCATTTTTCTAGATAATAGAAAGGAAGGGATGGCTATTTGCGGTGGACATAGCCCAAACTGGGTGAACCACGTATATCTTTGTCTCTCTGGTTTTATGTGTTTGTGTTTTTCTACATATTATATGTCTTGCATTTCTCTGTCATATATAATAGTTTTCTAACAACTGGTATGAGAGCCGAAGGTCTATTTGGCTGATAAACATGTAGGAATGAAGGGTTTCACATTCGAGTGGGTGCAATGGCAAAAGATGGTAAGTTTAGGGTCGAGAAATTTAAAGGCAAAAAATTCCCATTGTGGAAGATGCAAATGGAAGATTATCTATATCAGAAAGATCTGTACCTACCATTAAACAACAAAACAAAGAAGCAGAAGGCTATGAAAGATGAAGAATGGAACATTCTTGATAGAAAGGCACTTGGAACAGTGTGGTTGTGCCTCACAGCATTGGTCACCTTCAACATTTCAAAGGAAACAATGACAGAGGGTTTGAATCAGGCGTTGGAAAAACTATATGAAAAACCCTCAGCCTCAAACAAGGTGTTTCTTATGAAACAGTTATTTAATATGAAGATGTTGGAAGGTGGATCTCTTGCAGACCATTTAAATGATTTTAATACAGTTACAAGTCAGTTAAGTTCTGTAAGGGTAAACTTTGATGATGAAGTTAGAGCTCTGTTATTCTTGTGCTCATTGTCATATTGTTTGAATCGTTTAGTAATGGCGATAAGTAAATCTGTTTCCGGATCTAGTACTTTAAAGTTTGATGATGTTGTCGGTGCTATCCTTAGTGAGGAAATGCAACGGAAAAGAGCCGGTGAGACATCGGGTAATGCTTTGAGTGTAGAGTCTAGGGGAATAAAAATGGAAAAAGGAAAGAGCTTAGGATATTGCAATGAATCAAGGAAAGGCAGATCCAAGTCTAGATCTGGGATAGTGTGCTAGAAATGCAGAAAGAAAGGACACCTAAAGAAAGATTGTAGATCTCTGAAGGGAAAAGATGGAGATGCACAACAAGAAAACAATCATGAAGCAAATTTGATAGGTGAGGTGTTACAAGATGCTTTGATTCTTTCTTTTGAAAATATTACTGATTCTTGGGTGGTAGATTCAGGGCCTCATTCCATGCGACACCTGATAAGAAATATTTTCATGACTATGTTCAAGGAGATTTTGTACAAGTTCATTTGGGTGATGATAAACCCTATAAAATTGTTGGAATGGGTAAGGTTTTTGTAAAACAGTAGAATGGAAACCAATGGATACTAAAGGAGGTAAGGCATGTTCCAGATCTGAAGAAAAATCTGACTTCAACAGGGTAGTTAGGCAGTGAAGGTTGTGTGACAACTTTCATAGATAATGATTGGAAGGTCACCAAAGGAGCCCTGGTAATAGCAAATTGTGAAAAGGTTGGTACATTGTATTTATGCAATGGTATTTCTAACTTTGTTAATACTTTAACTTCCAATGGAGCAAATGCAGCATTATGGCATCATAGGTTCGGACACATGAGTGAGAAGGGGATGAAGATTCTTTACTCAAGGAATTTGTTGCCGGGTTTGAAGAATGTGGATGTGGACTTCTGTGAGAATTGAATTTATGGAAAACAAAAGAGAGTCAGATTTCTCAGAGTTGGGAAAGAAAAAAAGAGCGAAAAGTTATAGCTTGTGCATACAGATGTATGGGGACCTGCTCAAATATCATCTCTGAGTGGCTCTTGTTATTATGTTACTTTTATTGATGATGCAACTAGAAAAAATTGGATTTATTGTATTCAGAATAAATCTAATGTATTTGATACTTTCCAGAAATGGAAAGATTTGGTTGAGATTGAGACAGGAAAGAAATTGAAGTGTCTCAAATCAGATAATGGAGGTGAATATTGCAGCAAAGAGTTTGATAGGTACTATTCAGAGCATGGAATTCGTAGAGAGAAGATAGTTCCAAGAACACCACAAGAAAATGGTGTGTCAAAAAGGATGAACGGAACAATCATGGAGTGTGCAAGGTGCATGAGATTGCCTTTACAATTTTGGGCAGATGCTATAGATACTTCTATTTATCTAATAAATAGAGGTCCTTCAAGTTCCTTGGATGGTTGTATTCCAGAAGAAGCATGGATAGGTAAAAAGGTAAACTACTCATTTTTAAAGCCTTTTGGTTGTGATGTCTTTGCCCATATTAATAAATAAAATAGAACAAAGCCTGAGGCAAAATCAAAGAATTGTACCTTTATTGGATATGGTGTTAATGACTTTGGTTATCGCTTATATGATTATGAAAATCACAAAATTATTAGGAGTAGAGATGTATTATTCAATGAAAAGGTCTTGTATAAGAATCAGTTGCAGGAAAAGGATCAGGAAAAAGAAAAGAAGGAATATATAGTTCTTGATGGGATCAATGAAAAAGTTAAGGTGCCTAAAAATAATAATAATAATCAACACCCACAACAACAAAAACCACCACAACAGCAACAGGCACCCCAAACACCTGAAAGTGGTGTTAGAAGATCTATAAGGATAAGTATACCCCCTAAACGATACTCTCCTTCATTATATTATTTATTGTTGACTAATTCTGGTTTACTTGAATGTTATGATGAATCAATGCAGGTTGAGAGCAGGAAGAAGTGCGAGCTAGCCATTGAAGAAGAGATGGACTCCTTAATGCATAACTAGACTTGGGACTTAGTCAGTTTTCCTGCAAGTAAAACTACATTGCAGAATAAATGGGTTTACAAGATGAAGGAAGAAGATGGAGGAAAATGGAGGTACAAAGCTAGACTTGTGGTGAAGGGGTTTGTACAAAAGAAAGGTATTGATTTTGATGAAATATTTTCTTCTGTTGTTAAAATGACTTCAATCAAAACTATTTTAAGTCTAGTAGTAGTTGAAGATTTGCATCTTGAGTGGTTAGATGTAAAAGCAACATTTCCCCATGGGGATTTGGAGGAAGAGATATATATGCCACAGCCACAGGGATATGAGGTAAAAGGGAAGGAAAAACTAGTGTGCAGGTTGAAGAAGAGCTTGTATGGCTTAAAACAAGCTCCAAGGTAGTGGTATCTAAAATTTGACAAGTTTATGTCTAAACAAGGTTATACTAGATGTCACTCTGATCATTGTGTTTATTTGAAAAAAAAGCAAAATGATGGCAGCTATATTATATTGTTATTGTATGTAGATGACATGATTTTTGCAGGGTCTAACATGCAGGAAATAAATGCGCTCAAAAGGAAATTGGTAAATTCATTTGCAATGAAGGATTTGGGAGCTATAAAACAAATCCTTGGTATGATAATAACTAGAGACAAGAAAAAACGCAAGTTAACGTTGTCTCAGAATGAGTACATACAAAAGGTGTTGAAATGATTTAATATGCACAATGAGAAACCAGTTAGTACACCTTTTCTAGCCATTTCAAACCTAGTAAGGAGATGTGCCCAAAGACCCAAGAAGACATGGATTATATGTCTAAAGTTCCATATGCATCATTAGTTGGAAGCTTAATGTATGCAATGGTCTACACAAGGCCTGATATTGCACGTGCAGTGGGGGTTGTAAGAAGGTGCATGACCAATCTAGGAAAATAACATTGGATGGTAGTGAAATGGATTCTCAGATATTTGAGAGGTAGCACAAATCAAGAATTATGCTTTGGTGGTTCAAACATTTCTCTACAGGGATATGTTGATGCAGATATGGAAGGTGATAGAGACAAGAGGAGGAGCACTACAAGATATGTATTTACTATAGGTGAAATAGTTGTTAGTTGGGTTTCAAAAATACAAACTGTTGTTGCACTTTCAACAAAAAGAGCAGAGTATGTTGCAGCTACAGAGGTCAGTAAAGAAATGATTTGGTTACAGAGGTTTATGGATGAATTGGGTAAGAAGCATGATATGGGCACATTATACAGTGATAGCCAAAGTGCCATTCATCTTGCAAAGAACTCATCATTTCATTCCAGGACTAAACACATACAGCTCAAGTACCACTTCATATGATCAGTGTTGGAAGATGGAGAGTTGAAGCTGGAAAAGATACACACTAGCTAGAATCCTGTAGATATGCTAAAAAAAGTTGTAACCAGCGAGGAACTAAGAATATGCTCAGTTTCAATTGGTCTTCAAGGATGAAAATGAAGATGAGAAACAACGAAGTCCAAAGAGGAGCCATTGTCCAACAAATGAAGCAGTGGCGGAGTTGCTACAATCATTCTCCAAGTGGGAGATTGTTGGGTGTGGAGCATGATTATCATCCTAATTTAAAGGTATTTGTTTCAGCTGGATGTATACCCCAGGAAGATTGCACACCCCTCCATAAGGGGCAGTGCGGGGCAGTGGACTTGTCCCCTCTCGAGTGTTCGGTGGGGGCCATCCCCCCCGGCTGGGGGTCCAGGGGCCAGTGGTCCCCTGGCAAGGGTTTAGGGGTAGCACCCCCGAAGCTAAAAAGAGACGTAAAATTGCCTTGTAAAAGAATAGTAATTTCTAGTCAATTTGGGTCGTTCATTAGGCGGATGATTTGAGGGTAGAATTTATGATAAGTTTAGGGTTTTTTTCCCTAGAAGGCAACCCCTCTCTTTGTATGAGGGTATTGTATTGAGGTTGCGGAATATACATGTATTCTTAGAGTGAGAAACAGAGAGGTGAGACTGTGAGAGAAAATAGAGGATATTATAGTAGATATATTGTAGGTTGTGTCTCTTCATTTTGTTGGATAATAGAAAGGAAGGACTACCTGTTTGGGGTGGATGCAGTCCAAATTGGGTGAACCACGTATATCTGTGTCTCTCTGGTTTTATGTGTTTGTGTTTTTCCGCATATTATATGTCTTACATTTCTCTGTCATATATAGTATTTTTCTAACAACTAGTATCAGAGCCAAAGGTCTATTTGGTTGAGGAACTCGCAGGAAAGAAGGGTTTCTCGTTCGAGTGGGAGCAATGGCGAAATATGGTAAGTTTATGGTCGAGAAATTTAACGACCAAAACTTCCCGCTATGGAAGATGCAGATGGAAGATTATCTGTATCAGAAAGATCTATACCTACCATTGAGCAGAAAAACAAAGAAGTCGATGGCTATGATAGATGAAGAATGGAACATTCTTGATAGAAAGGCACTTGGAACAATATGGTTGTGCCTCACAGCGTTGATCACCTTCAACATTTTGAAGGAAACAACGACAAAGGGTTGATTCTGGCGTTGGTGAAACTATATGAAAAACCCTCGGCCTCAAACAAGGTATTTCTTATGAAACAGTTATTTAATATGAAGATGTCAGAAGGTGGATCTATTGCAGACCATTTAAATGATTTTAATACAGTTAGAAGTCAGTTAAGTTCTGTAGGGGTAAAATTTGATGATGAAGTTAGAGCTTTGTTATTCTTGTGCTCATTGCCAGAAAGTTGGATTGGTTTAGTAATAGCCATTAGCAACTCTATGTCTGGATCTAGTACTTTAAAGTTTGATGATGTTGTCGGTGTTATCCTTAGCGAGGAAATGTGATGGAAAAGCTCTGGTGAGACATCGGGTCATGCTTTGAGTGCAGAGTCTAGGGGAAGAAAAATGGAAAGAGGAAAGAGCTTAGGATATCATAGTAAATCAAGGAAGCGCATATCCAAGTCCAGATCAGGGATAGTGTGCTGAAAATGTGGAAAGAAAGGACACCTAAAGAAAGATTGTAGATCTCGAAAGGGAAAAGAAGGAGATGCACAACAAGAAAACAATCATGAAGCAAATGTGACAGATGAGGTGTTACAAGATGCTTTGATTCATTATTTTGAAAATATTACTGATTCCTGGTGGTAGATTCAGGGGCCTCATTCCATGCCACACCTGATAAGAAATATTTTCATGACTATGATCAAGGAGATTTTGGACAAGTTCGTTTGGGTGATGATAAACCCTGTAAAATTGTTGGAATGGGTAAGGTTCTTGTAAAACAATAGAATGGAAACTAATGGCTACTAAAGAAGGTAAGGCATCTTCCATATCTGAAGAAAAATCCGATTTCAACATGGCAGTTAGGTGGTGAATATTGTGTGACAACTTTAACAGATAAAGCTTGGATGGTCACCAAAGGAGTACTGGTAATACCAAAAAGCGAAAAGGTTGTTACATTGTATTTATGCAATGGTATTTCTAACTTTGTTAATGCTTTAACTTTCAAAGGAGCAGATGCAGCATTATGGCATCATTGGCTCGGACACATGAGTGAGAAGGGGACGAAGATTCTTTACTCAAGATATTTGTTGTCGGGTTTGAAGAATCTCGATTTGGAATTTTGTGAGAATTGAATTTATGGAAAACAGAAGAGAGTCAGAATTCTCAGAGTTGGGAAAGAAAAGAAGAGCAAAAAATTAGAGCTTGTGCATACAGATGTATGGGAACCTTCTCAAGTATCATCTCTCGGTGGCTCTCGTTATTATGTTACTTTTATTGATGATGCAACTAGAAAAACTTGGATTTATTTTATTCAGAATAAATCTGATGTATTTGATACTTTCAATAAATAAAAATCTTTGGTTGAGATTGAGACAGGAAAGAAATTAAAGTGTCTCAGATCAGAAAATGGAGGTCAATATTGTAGCAAAGAGTTTGATAGGTACTGTTCAGAGCATGGAATTCGTAGACAGAAGACAGTTCCAAGAACACCATAAGAAAATGGTGTTTTAGAAAGGATGAATAGAATAATCATGGAGCGTGCAAGGTGCATGAGATTGCATGCAGGATTGCCTTTACAATTTTGGGCAGATGTTGTAGATACTGTTGTTTACCTAATAAATAGAGGGCCTTCAAGTTCCTTGAATGGTGGTATTCTGGAAGAAGCATCGACAGGTAAAAAGGTAAACTACTCCTTTTTAAAGCCTTTTGGTTGTGAGGCCTTTGTCCATATTAATAAAGAAAATAGAAGAAAGCTTGAGGCAAAATCAAAGAAATGTACCTTTATTGGATATGGTGTTAATGATTTTGGTCATCTCTAATATGATTATGAAAATAAAAAAATCATTAGGACCAGAGATGTAATATTCAATGAAGAGGCCTTGTATAAGAATTAGTTGCAGGAAAAGAAATAGGAAAAATAAAACAAGGAATAAATAGTTCTTGATGGGATCACTAAAAAAGTTAAGGTGCCTGAAAATAATAATAATCAACAAGCACAACAACAGTAACCACCACAACAACAACAGACACCCAAAACACCTAAAAGTGGTGTTAGAAGATCTACTAGGGTAAGTATACCCCTTGAAAGATACTCTCCTTCATTATATTATTTATTGTTGACTGATTCTGGTGAACCCGAATGTTATAAAGAAGCAGTGCAGGTTGAGAGCAGGAAGAAGTGGGAGCTATCCGTGGAAGAAGAGATGGACTCCTTAATGCATAACCAGACATGGGACTTAGTCAGGTTGCTTGCAGGTAAAACTACATTGTAGAATAAATGGGTTTACAAGCTAAAGGAAGAAGATGGAGGAAAATAGAGGTACATAGCTAGATTTGTGGTGAAGGGGTTTGCACAGAAGAAAGTTATTGATTTTGATGAAATATTTTCTTCTATTGTTAAAATGACTTCAATCAGAACTATTTTAAGTCTAGTAGTAGTTGAAGATTTGCATCTTGAGTAGTTAGATGTAAAGACAACCTTTCTCCATGGGGATTTGGAGGAAGAGATATATATGCAGCAGCCACAAGGATATGAGGTCAAAGGGAAGGAAAAATTAGTGCACAAGTTGAAGAAGAGCTTGTATGGCTTAAAACAGGCTCCAAGGCAATGGTATCTAAAATTTGACAAGTTTATGTCTGAACAAGGTTATACTAGATGTCACTCTAATCATTGTGTTTATCCGAAAAAGAAAAATGATGGCAACTATATTATATTGTTATTATATGTACATGACATGCTTGTTGCAGGGTCTAACATGAAGGAAATAAATGTGCTCAAAAGAAAATTGGAAAATTAATTTGAAATGAAGGATTTGGGAGCTGCAAAACAAATCTTTGGTATGAGAATAACTAGAGACAGGAAAAATCACAAATTAACATTGTATCAGAATGAGTACGTACAAAAGGTGTTGAAAATATTTAATGTGCACAATGCAAAACCAGTTAGTACACATTTTGCTAGCCATTTCAAACTTAGTAAGAATATGTGCCCAAGACCCAAGAAGACATGGATTATATGTGTAAATTTCCATATGCATCAGCAGTTGGAAGCTTAATGTATGCAATGGTCTGCACAAGGCCTGATATTGCACATGCAGTGGGAGTTGTAAGCAGGTACACAAACAATATAGGAAAAGAACATTGGATGGCAGTGAAATGGATTCTCAGATATTTGAGAGGTACCACAAATCAAGCATTATGATTTGGTGGTTTAAACATTTCTCTACAGGGATATGTTGATGCAGATATGGCAGGTGACAGAGATAACAGAAGGAACACTACAAGATATGTATTTACTGTAGGTGGAACAGCTCTCAGTTGGGTTTTGTTATGAAACCAGCTCCCAAAAAGATAGAAAAGAGAGATCCACGCCTTAGAATTCAGCCTCTTCGAGGGGGCAACCTCCTTTACATTACATAAATGAACAATTCTCGGATGATACAAATGAAAATACCTCCTTTCTATATATAGGAGTCTAAGTGGTCCCAATACAATCAAAGCCTACATAACAATAATATTATAGGGCACAACAGTAACAATGGTGGGCTTCTATGTGGCATAATAGTAACAATATGGGCACTACATGGGTACATCAATATAATAAGTGGGTTATACTAATAACAATAAGGGGTTACACTAGTAGTATAGGGGCCTAACATGCCCCTCTCCTTCAAAAAGTGTTGTCCTCAACGCTTGAGTAGTTCTTGATGCTTCTATATAAAATTCTTGTCCTCCCATGTGGAATATTCAGCGGGTAAGTTCTTCCACTTGATGAGATACTCTGAAATTGATCGATTTCGTAGCTGTCGGGTTCTTGTTTCTGTGACTGCTCCAGGTTCCAATATGATTTTTACTTCCTCTTCAATTTCTGGCAATATTGCTTGAATTGGGATCTTTTGCAACTTTTGAATAAGTGGCCATACTTCTTTGTTCTTCTTCCATTCATCTGTTGCTTCGTTTATCCAATTTGGTTGGATAATATAAATAGCACAAAACAATGCTTCCACATCCTCATCCTTGAAGCATCTTCCCATTCGGTAAGGTCGCCATTTTTTAAGTGCATGTAGTATTGCCAACATTTCCTTCTCATAAATAGCTTGCTTGAGATGTAGCAGTAAAAATACCCAATCACTCACATCAAAACATTTTTCACTACGAGGTTGATCTACCTGTTGTTTCATTTGATTTTGCACCGAAGTGGCGTTATCCTTTAAAAGTTGGAGAACTTGTTGTTGATGCTCGATATGATCTTTCTCTACTTGAACCTTTTTCTTCTTGATATGTCCTTCTATCTTTTGAGGAGCGGTAATTTCTTCCAGTCCTTTACAAGATATGGTCGGATTCATTTCTTGATGCTCGATGTGATCTTTCACTTCTTGAACATTTTTCTTCTTGATGTGTCCTTCTATCTTGATAGTTTGAGGAGTGGTAATTTCATCCATTGAATTACAAGATATGGTTGGATTCATTTCTTCTTTCTCGATGTGATCTTTCACTTCTTGCACCTTTTTCTTCTTGATATGTCCTTCTATCTTGAGAGTTTGAGGAGTGGTAATTCTTGCCAATGCTTTACAACATATGGTCTGATTCATTTCTTCTTTCTCTGGGGTGGTGTCCTGACGTATATCCTCTTCTTTTGATGTTTCTTGATCCTTTTCTTCCTCCTCTTCATATTCTATGTAAAATAATTTCTTCTCAGCACACCTATGACCTTTAGTGCATTTGCTATCACAATTGTAACAAAGCCCTTTTTCTCTTTTTTCTTCCAATTGTTGTGGTGTAACCCTTGTAGGTTGTGGAAGGCTGGGAGAAACAACACTTCCATCTTTATAGTTGTGAGGGTTATGCTTCCTGGTTTCCATAATTTTGGTTTCCATTATGTCACAAAGCCCTTTTACTCTTTCCAATTGTTGTGGTGTTGCTCTAAAGAAGGTGTTGCTCTTTATATCCTCATAATGTGCTATCATTTCCTCCGTGAAAATTGACCACGTAACAAGTTTTTTACGAGAACAAAGCCCTTTGTACCATAAAAATTGATCTAGTTCTAAATATGAAGATGCAATACATACCTTTTGTAACAGTTGTACACCATGTATATCAAAATATTGCTCCATCTGAAGTATCCAATTTACCGGATCCTTGCCATCAAACTTCCTCATCTTGCTTTTTCTTGATTTTAGGAGATCTACCTTGAAATGACTGTAACTCTGTACTTTCGGATCTTTAAGTTCTGAACTTGTGACCTGTAGTAGCCCTCTGTGTCCTATTTCCAATGCCACAAGTATGATCCAAATTGGATTCTCCAAGAAAAAGTTATGCACAATCTCCTGCAGTGACCTGATTATAGACTAGTTCAGTAGAGCAAACTTGTATGAAGTGCCACGTGTCACTGTTTCAACCTTTGACTCTGAAAAATATATAAACCGAAACTACAGTCCGTCCTCTTTTTGTACCTTCTTACCAAATTTCAATCCGATGCTCCGAAAGAAAGTTATGACGATTTTCCCCAGGTCAGCTGTTTTGCGTGTAATTCAGGAGTCTGCAAAAAGACCAACTTCCGCAGATAATATATCCGAAAATATCATGCAAAAAGATCTGAAATTCAGACCCAAGGTTCAGCGCCAATTCTTCTCAAATGGGTTTTTTTTGCGACTTCTGAAACGTCACAGCAAAAAAGTTATAGCAAATATTCCACGATGACCTGTTTGGAGCAGCGAAACCCTAGAATCCAAAGCTCTGATACCAAATGTTATGAAACCAGCTCGCAAAAAGATAGAAAAGAGAGATCCACGCCTTAGAATTCAGCCTCTTCGAGGGGTCAACCTCCTTTACATTACATAAATGAACAATTCTCGGATGATACAAATGAAAATACCTCCTTTCTATATATAGGAGTCTAAGTGGTCCCAATACAATCAAAGCCTACATAACAATAATATTGTAGGGCACAACAGTAACAATGGTGGGCTTCTATGTGGCATAATAGTAACAATATGGGCACTACATGGGTACATCAATATAATAAGTGGGTTATACTAATAACAATAAGGGGTTACACTAGTAGTATAGGGGCCTAACAGGTTTGAAAAATCCAAAGTGTTATCGGGAAATCTAGTGTCTATGCAGAACTGTTATTCCCACTAAGATGGGTAGCTATCTTAGAAACAAACAGATTAAAGTTACTTTCGCTTTCCTTTATGATAAGCAGATAGGAGAGGAGCAAATAATACCAACCTCGATCTTGTGCTCGATTCCTTACTTGTTCCTTCTCCTCTCTGACAGGTCTTTTCCACTCCTTCCTTGACCACTCCGCTTCAAAGAGTACCTGTAAAGTCAAAGCAACATAATACCTTCAAAGTGAAAAGATCTACAATCATAAACAATATAGGACCAGATATGTATTGACCACACAAATGCATATACTATCAGACATATGAGAATGTGGAGGAAAACTTGAATAGCTTTATTGATATAAAGATTATAAGAGAGGATTACAACCAATTGATCTGACCCAGCATCATCCTCCCAGCATGAAAGCCCTTCTTCACCTCATGAAAAGCTTAGATCACCCAACACTATGATGTTCCACCAGAAACCAACAACACTTCCATACAAGATACAATATTCCAGCCTCTGGATCTCTAGGATGAGGGATCCATATATAGATGATTGAAAGGGGGTGAGTTAGCTTCTGGGGTTTTGATTAGTGTCTTGTCTCTGATAGTTCTTGATTCCACTTGGAGATTGATGATCTCTTACTCATCCCTGGGAAAATTTACAGAGGCAAGTGTCACAGGAGAAGTTTCTGGAAGATTCCATGATCATCCACCTTGCAAACTGTGTCTGCCATTTGTCTACTCTCGCCCATCGCACCCTACAAAAGGGTTTTCTAGTATGCATCGCACCTTTTACATTGAGCAGGTGAGATGCATCACACCCTTAGCAGTGGGCAATCTGTATGGTCCAGTTTTGACCAGTTCTGAGCAGTTTTTTGTGGAGAACTTCTGGGAGATGATGTAATTAGCTGAAGTTGTTCCTTTAGGGCATGAAACAACACTTTTAGGGACTTAGAAACCCTTGGTTTGAGGACATATTTGATTGGGGTTTCATTGCCCAAATATGTCTATAACAGTTGCCCCCTAAAGCATGAGGTCGAAAATCTTTTGATGTCGGGTGAAATGCTTTATCATGAGGATCCGAGGTTTTTCGAACTGGAAGGTGACTTGTAATAAGATACAATACAATACATTATCTTCATAACATTTTCATGATCTAGCTGAGGCGGACATTCCCATGCTCAACTTTATAAATTCATTTTAATGTACATAGGACAGACAACGATCTGTGTGGCAGACTGATGATTCTAATAGAACCATTGTCCTTTGATTCAAATGATCATCTGTGCAGCAATGATGTACATTTGATGTCTTTATTTTCCTGAATATATCGCAGCCCGGATGGATGAAACTAGATCCGGGGTCTTCAAACTCGTCCAATCTTCATCCGAAGTACAAGTTGATCCATGTGAAAAATGTTTTGGAGTTGAACATGGAAAGACATCGCCTCATTACTAGCCAATGATGTAAGCTGTTAACAGGTGCGAGAGGAATCACCAATAATGATGATGACCCTCAAGGTGTGAAAATGAGACTTGGCATTGAACACCACATAAAATCTTTCGGTCAAAGGCCATTGATGTAAACCTGTCGCTGGAAGTGAGAAACTTGCCATTGAGGCATGCAAGATTCAAAGTACTGAAGGGTTGTTCCTAGGTCTACTTCCTGGATAATGAGTTGTTGTCGACAAGAAGTGACCCGTCGTAGGAGGGCCTTAATGAATCCTACATCTACGAAACGGAACAGAGCACATGATTTTATGGAGGTGAAAACGACCTGATGATACAATGTTTAGGGTGGTGGTCATGAAAGAGTGAAGTGTGAAGGTATTGCAGTGGGTGAGACACAAGCTGGATTGGTGAATTCTCTGATCGAATTCTCTTGAACATATCGACGACACTGAAATGGATTGGTAGCATTAAACCCAAAGATGGATGATATGGTGGACCAATGGTAGTATGATTGGTGAATGGAATAACCCAACCCGGCTCAATCATGGTGATGGAGGGAAAGTGTCATGTTCAAGAGCGACTCGCTACCAATAAATTTTCTTCAAGTTTTATTCCCAATTTTCCCCAGTCATTGCTGACTAGTACCTCTTTATTTTTATCAAGCTTGAGGAGGATAAAATATGCTTTTTCTATAATTTGCCCTTTGGGCAAACCCGTCGCTATGTTTTAACGAGCCTAGTGACAGTGAAACTCATTCTTGTCTGTATGGACAAGTTTGTCGCTGTTGGTTTTAATGAGTTTAATGACAAAGAAAACTCAGTCCTTTTTCAATTTTAGAGAGTCTAAAAAGGGACAGAAAGGAGACTCCAGTAATCCTTTTTCGTCATATAATCCCTTAAGTCCGAAAAAGTATAAAATAATATGAAAGGGATGAATTTTCGATAGTTTTAACGAGCCGAACAAGACAAGTGCTCGATCTTTTTGTGTAATAATCCCTCAGGTCCAAAAATATTAAAATCTAGAGGGATAGCACTTCCAATAACTTTAACGAGCTGGAGAGGCCAATTTCTCGGCAATCTTTTCATATTTTACGAGTCAGATGAAAAGAGCTTAAAGGAGACTCATTTTTGAGGAACGAGTGATATTTTTGGGTAGCTGTTAATTCCAGTTAAGGTTTGGAATTTTCCAATCACGGCGGTGTCACAAGGATGGCTAACAGAATCACTCATCGCAGTTGTTCCTCAAAAGGGGTAAACAATCAAATGGAGGCGTATGATCGACTAAAACAGAGTGGAGGTGATGATAAGAACATGACCAGGTCTCAAAAGCTGATGATAATGCATTCACAATGGTTATTTACCGGAGGTTGGTTCATTTTTTAATGATCTTAAACTCTCGAGGGGAACATTTTCTCATTTCTAAGGTTTAATTTTTAACGAGCTTGAACTTCACATAAAAATTGCTCATGATAATGGTCGTTGATATTTGGCCCATAGGTAACACTATGTTCTTTTGACGGTCGTACTACCTGTTCAATTGCTCCATCAAACTGATTAGAAATGAAAATACATATTTGAAAATGAGTTAAAATACTAATTCCCTACTCGAATTACGTGAAAAGTAATTTAAAAGTAATTTCTACCTCTCATTTTACCATTTCATTTGAACTTGAGATTGTTGGAGCTTTGGAGGTGTTTTCCCCCCTGATTTTCACTAGCTAATTCTGGGAGATTCTATGGATGATTCTTGGCACCATCTGGACCAGGTAGGAGCTAAACCTGTGCTCTTCAGTTGCATTCTTTCCTTTTTGAATTCTGAGCATGTTTCCCTGCTTTTCTGAGCCTTTGGATTTGAACAATTCGTTTTGCCCCCATCGCACCCTGTGTACATCGAAAGGTGTGATGCATATTGCGCTGGCCATTGGCCAGTCAGTATGCATCACTCTCAGTACACAGCTGGGGTGCGATGGGCGCAAGGAGGGAAACTTGTGCACTATTGTTTGATGGAAATTTTGCCTGTTTTTTGCCAAATCAGGATCCTGACTCTTCTCTTGTTTGTTTTCAGAGATTCAACGGAGCAAAATGGCTGTTACATGGTGAGAAAATGAGCATGAAGAATAGGACATGGTTGCTTTACATGATCCGGGTACGGTAACTGCATTGCGGAACTGTGGTTTGCTCAAGTTATTTCGCATCTCTAGTATGAGGCAACAAATCAACTTGTTGCAATATTTCCTCAATGTGTGGGATCCTACCAACCAGGTGTTCTAGATTAGAGGAAAATCCATCCGCTTGACCGTCATGGACATCTATTTTTGACTGGTTTATCGAGGTGTGGCGCCCCTCTCTCATTATTAGGTTCCGCCCGTGGGGGCGAATCCATGAGGGATTACATTCACCAGTACTGTAGAGAAGGATCTTAGCCAAGCAGGGATGGCAAGATCAACATTCGATATGTCACTAACCAATCTTTGAGGACCATCATGTTCACCTTTGCTAGACTGGCTGGTAGTGCGGCTCTTCACTTGGCCAACAGGTCTTATATGCAGTATGCCTTAGAATGCCTCGAACTTAAGGTGTTCAACTGGTGCGATACAGTACTTCTGGTAATAAAATAACAACTTACCAAGGTGAAAAATGGACGATCTAAGAACTTTGGCTATGGTTCCATTTTGACTGCCTTCACCTTGGAGAAGATCCCACTGATATAGCCGCAGTACATTTCACTTGGTTTGCTGACACGGACTGAGCCACGGATGAAGAGATGGGTTGACCTTGTAGCTCGACATGCTGGCCAGCCACATGTTTCTTTCTCTAATTCTTTCTTTGAGTGGTTCAACCATCAAGAGATGGTTTATGCCGAGTGTCTTTATGTTGGTATGGATTTCCGGGGTGACCCAGATTTGGTGTTGCCGGTTGGTGAGCAGTGGGGTGCTATAGGTAAAATTTCTAACCATATCCCTATTTATTGTTTCTATAATGTTCTTTTCCTTTCTTTTACCAAGACTACTCAAAACTCATGTGCTCATGCAGATATTGGACCGGTGCGACCAACAGTGCGCCTGAGAGCACCAACTGTCGTTCCAACAGAAGAGGCTGTAGGGAGGGCTATCCTTTGCGACCTTGATGTGGCCAAGACTCTTGCAGCATTGCAGGATCAGATCGAAGGCATCACTCTTGGTATCTCAGATTTGAGGACTGATGAGCAGCCTCTGAGATTACAGCGGCATACTACTGGCATGCCATGTCGATGGACTAGGCTTCTACGCATGATTGCACAAGCAGCGACTTGCTATCCCCGACACCATTAGACTAGGGTGCCCCCTAGTATTTTGAGCTTTTGGTTCATTTGACCGCTTTTGTCTTGGACACAGAACACTATAAGTAAACCATAAACAGTTATATATATATTTTTGATTTTCGGAGCTTCATTTTGGTTAAGTTATATGATCCTAATGCAAATATTGATGAAATGCTTTTCTTTTATAAATGTCGCAAATGTCTATCTAACACATATTTTCCAATGAATCTGTTAATGTGTTTAAGTTTCTGGAAATATGTTGATATTGGATAGAATCGAACTATCTTTCCAAAATCTTGATCCTCGGGAACATGCGGTAGATAGTTGGATTCCGTACAGAATAGATACCGGTAAGTTGTAGAATGACGAGCTGTGAGTCTTGCCTGACAACAAGTTGGCGTACGCCATGCACGACGGCATTAGAGAGGAGTTCTATCAATGCACTATATTCAACAATGTTGTTCGTTGATTGACCAAGACACACCCCTCTGAAACTCGCTAACTCGTTGCTTCGATCAAAGATGGCCCAGGCCGTGGAAGATAGATTTCGCGAACTACGACTCGCTCCATCGGCATATACAACAAATGATTCCAATAGGTTCAACATCTGCAACAAATGCAAAAGTGGATTACCTAACCAAAACAATTACTCTTAGTGAAAACAAAAATGTAACAAAAGCATAAGGGTTACTATACTTAGTTAAGCATAGTAACGCTTAAGGTACAACTCGTTACGGGGTTGTGCCAATGGAATCCCATCATAGTCGATTAACTCGTAGGCTCCTTTTTCTAATACACGCTTAACAATATAGGGGCCCATCCATAAAGACTTGAACTTACCTGCTCCCAACTTATCGGACTCCTGGTCGTAAAGCAAGACCAGGTCACCTTCTGAGAAGACACGGGGTTTGACATTTTTGTCAAACTGTGCCTTGACTCATTTCTTATTGGCTTCGTTAGCCAAGGCGGCATCATGATGGGTTTCATCCAATTGGATTAATTCCAAGAAACGAGCCTCTTCTTCTGAAGTTCCGGGGAGAAGCTTGACTGTAAGTTTGAGGGACGAGATTTCGCACTGAACTGGTAAGATTGCTTCCATGCCGTACACCAGCTGAAAGGGTGTAAACCCAGTCACATTCCTCACCAATGTCTGGTATGCCCATAAGGCTGAGTATAGGATCAAGTGCCAACTCCATTTATGGACTCCAATCATCCTTTGCAACATGTGCTTTAGGACTTTGTTGATTGCCTCAACTTGTCTGTTGGCTTGCGGATAATACGGAGTAGAGCTGTCGTGGGATAGTCCTAATTTGGCAGCCAACTCAACCATCATGAGATTGCGAAAATGTGATCCATGATATGTGACTATAACTTTTGGAACACTGAATACAGACACTACATGATTGAAAACGAAAAGAGCAGCTGTTTCGCCACTGTTGTTTAATGTAGGCATTGCCTCGGCCCATTTCATAAAATAGTCAACTGCGACTATGATATATCCGTGCCCCCCGACCGAGGTGGGGTTACAAGTCATGAAATCTATGCCCCATTTGGCGAATGGACCAACAGCGACTACTGGCTGCAGAGGTGTAGGTGGAATTTTGGTTTTACAATTGAATATTTGACAAGCATGGCAATTTCTGACTAAGGTAATGCAATCTTTGAACATTGTTGGCTAGAAGTGTCCTACTCAAAAAATATTTTGTGTTGTAGCATAGCCAGATTGGTGCCCCCCACACACGCGTGAATGACAATCATTCAGGACTTTTTCAGCCTCCTCATGGGTGAGGCACCTCCGCAAAAATGTATCGATACCATGATGGTAAAGTGTATCATCGACGATCATGTAGTCTTCTGCATGGTATTGAGTACGCCGCTGCTCTAAACGGGAGGTATTAAACCTATATTTTTGGGTCTGGATATAGATGATTATATCTCCATACCACGGATCACTTGAAGATATCAGAAACAAAGATTCATCTACGATTGTTGTATTGGATGTCGAATCGTTAGATGACGACGGGAGATCGCATAGTAACTCCATGAAAACCAGGGCTTTCTTTGATTTGGATTTCATGAATTCAATATCAGACTCTTGCAAAATAGCTATCCATTTGGAATATTTTCCCCCCAGTAACTATCACGACAAGATATAAGTCATTGGGTTGCAATCTGACAAAATGGTAGTTTTTCGAAAGAGGATATAGTGTCGAAGTCTCTATATCGCTTGAACAGCTGTGAGAGCCAGCTTTTCAACATAGGAGTACTTTGTTTTTGTATCATTTAAGTTTCAGCTTAAATAATAGATAGGATGTTCAATTCCATTGTCTTCTTGAACTAAAACCATTGCTATGGTCGTATATGTTGTAGCCAGATACATGTTATAGTCTTTTTGATAATCAGGAGCACACATTAATGATGCTTTTATTACGGATTCCTTTAAAGCATCAAAGGAAGCTTGCGCGACCTAATCCCAGATGAAGGGTACTTCTTTTTTCAACAGACAAGTATAATCTTTAGCAAGTTTGGAATAATTTGGAATGAACCTCCTCATAAAGTTTGCTTTCCCTTGGAGTTTCTGAATCTGAAGCAAATTTGAAGGTGGAGGCAAATCAATGATTGCCTGAACCTTACAGGGGTCAAGTCGAGTCTCGTGTTTTAAAACTACAAAGCCAAGTAAACGACCAGAACCAACACAAAACACACATTTGTGTGGATTGAGTCATATCTTGTAGTGTTGGTAACATAGAAATATTGCTCTCAAATGTTGTAGATGATTAGTCTGCTTTCACGAATGTGTCGGAAGATCGTCAAGATATGGCTAAACGATGTTCTTGATGTCATGGAAGGCGTAATTCATTGCCCTCTGAAAGGTTTCCCCTGTGTTCTTTAAACTAAAAGGTAGCTTGCGGTAAGCGAATGTGCCCCATGGACAAATAAATGCAGTCTTTGACTGGTCCTGTGGGCGGATATTTATTTGATTATACCCAGAAAATCCATCCATAAATGGAAATATTTCACATCCGGTGCATTCATCAACTATCTGGTCAATGAAGGGTGTAGGGTAGTTGTCCTTTGGACAAGCTTGATTTACATCCCTATAATCGACGCACACTCTTATCGTTCCTTGCTTTTTCATTACAGGAACAATATTCGATACTCAATCGGTTAGAGGAACGGTGTGAATGAAACCAGCATGGAGAAGTTTTTCAACTTCTGCCTTGATGGCAACAGCTTTCTTGGGGTGCACCTGCCGAAGCCGTTGTCGTACTGGTTTGACATCTGGATACATCTTAATTTGGTGTTAAACTATAATCGATTTGATGCCTAGCATTTCCTCGTATGACCATGCAAAGACATCCCTGAATTCGCGAAAGAGAGCATAATATATTTCTAGTTCTATTGGAGAACAAGATTTGCTGACATGAATATTCTCTACAACATCTGGTTTAGTCGAGATATTTATGATGATAGTTTCTTCAATATTAGACAAGTTTCACTCAGAATCCACCGTATTTGCAGTATTTGATAGGAAATCAAATACTAAAGGATGGTCAAGGTCATTAGAATAGTCTTCTCTATAATCTGGAAGATGGGAACGATGGTGGTAATCTTCCCATGGTGCCCTGTCAATCATCACTGACTGAACAATTCCTTCGTCTGTAGAATGTACATGCAACCAAGGATCTGAAGGGGTACCATATTCTTTAGACCTATCAATCCAAACGCTTGATGAGCATTGATTTGGATTCGCCTCCCATGCCGAAAACATTGATTGCTACAATATTTCTATCAGGCTTGGAGGCAAAACCTCTCGATGATCCATGCTAACATCGTTAATGGATATCATTTGAATGGAAGACACCATATTGTAGGTTCCCACTGTTGCCACTTCCGCCAGATTGTTTGGAGGTGATAGGGAAAAGGTACCCATTAAGGTCAGGTCTTTTAGTAGGCCTACTCTAATGTTCTGAAGCGACTGAGAGGTCATGTGGATCATCAGAATGCTTCGCGTAACTTGTGAATTGTTGGGGAGAAACGTTTGTTGGTCGACAATTGTAATTCCTCCTTGGAAAGGAAATGCAATTTTTCTGAAGTATGTCGACACAACAGCGCCCATAGCATATATCCAGGGCCTTCCTAGTAGGATGTTGTAATCAAGGTTTCGTCGATAACTTCAACATCAATTTCTATTGTCTTGCCCCCCAGTTCAACTTGCAAGTTACTTAGAATCCCATATGGATTGTATGTTTGTCCATCAAATGCTTTCAACGTCGTTGACGATCTCGACAAAGGTGGTGAGGCCCAAGTTTTCCAGAAACTCATCAACATAATACATGTAGATGCTCCCTCATCAATGATTATTCGATGAACAATTTTGTTGAGGGCTTTCACTGGAATGAGGAAAGCAAGTTGAGCTAGTAACTGAGTGTCATATCCTTTATGACTAAAGGCCACAAGATTGGAATCCGCTGGGTCAATCCCACCTATTGCTGATAATAGAGCCTGCTTTTGGGAGGGGGAATTTTGCAGTACCTCAAGTGTCGACATAGCAGACGATGATTGTGCGAAGTCCTCTACTATATTATAATTCTGTGCTGCTCTAGCACGAGGATTAAATGTCGATTTTTGTACTACTCCCTTTGGTGGCTTTATCGTTAGCTCAGGAATGATGGGTGGCACAACTTCGGCTGAATTTGTTGTCGAACTACTAGGTTGATCAGTAGCCTTGTTGTTCGACGGCTGTGGATCCCCGTAATCTTTAGTCCTTGTCGATATTAAAGCATCATTTAGCTGTTTCGAAATCGACAACATAAGCGCTTGGGATGGAGAAGCATTGTCACTAACAACTAGATTGGTTCCCAAGTTAGGAAATGGATTAGTCAATACTGCTAAGGTTTTTCAACTTTTAAAGAGTTTCTTAACTTCAGCTTTATGTGGACATTCTCTTGTCCAATGATCCCCATGGCTCAGTAGGTTTCTTTTGCCTAGCAGGGTCTTCAGAAGCTTTTTCAGGAGATGAATCACCCTGTTTCTTCTTTTTGCTCTTCCCTTTCTTCTTGTCCCCTGGTTGCTTCGGTTTTTTTCCTTTGTCAGTCGATACGGCATTAACCTCCGAGGCTAGAAGTTCTTCATTTGCATTTTTATCAGAAATCTTATGGGCTTTCTTAGATGTAGCCTTTGTCGATTTCGTGCTTGTCGTACCTATCATGCCATCACCGGCATGAGAGTCCTTCTTTCATTTAGGAGGAGGAGGAAAGGAAAATTCTTGTCTTGGAGCATCAGGGATTTTGTCGTAGAGTGTGCCAGACTAAGTATAGATTAAGTCTAGATATTGCATGCGAGAAATGACCTGCTCTTCAGTGACGACTCCTCCCTTTGCCACATCTTCCATAATAGAATGTAACAAAGACTTAATAAACCATTCAGCCAGTAGCTGATCAGGGACATATGTTTTTACCATTCTACGATGACGTCGCCACTCATGAATATGATTAGATATGTGAGTGGCCGTTGTCTATTTGAAGTTGGTAAGAAGCTCTGTTCCTGTTTCGTACCTTATTGGTAACTGAAAATGGGTTAAAAAGGTTGTGGAGAGGGTACTGAAGTTATCAAATGAAGCTCTAGGCAATTTGATGTACCATTTTGCTGCTAGACCAGTTAACGTTCGCTGAAAAAGGCGAAGCCTAATCGAATCATCATTTAGAGTGTTGGATGAACACCATAGATGAAAGGTCATCACATGATTCGATGGGTCTTCACCCAGATTTCCATTAAATTTAGGAATATCTGACAGAAGTTTATGAGGAATCGCTGGCCACCAAGGGGCATAACCAATTGGATCATTTGTTAATTGATTTAGATCTGGTAACTCTAAAGTCGCCACGAAGGGAAATTGTTGATTCAATATTAGCGAAGCATACCCAAGATAAGATGGGATTGCTTAAGTAGTGGGTATTTGCATACCAGGTAATGCATTTGATGCTGATAACTTTGGTAAGGTTGATGGGCGTAACCACTATGAAATGATTGATATTGATTGTTTTGAATATATGGCTGCCCATTATTTGCAAAGATTTGTTGCTCAGATCCTTGGTAAACTTGTTGGAATTGCGGTTGTTGATATTGCACCATCCATGGTTGTGAAACCATTTGCTGTTGTCCAATACTGGCTATTTGACCAAGATGAGGGGTAATAGTACCCATTTGAACCTGGGTCACTCCAGTTAGGGAGCCACCAATCGGCCATTTCAGCTGTGTCATGGAGACAGGAGGCTATTGTATTACAACCTAAGAAACTTGAGGTTGACATACAACATGAAACGCTTGTACTTGTGACACTGTCACAATGACCTGTGTAGTGGGGATATTCGACACGGGTAGGCTTTGTTGCATTGAGTATGCAACTCTTTGTTTTTGAGGCAGTACTGGCACCCAACCGCTGGATGTAATTCCAGCATGACTCGAATTCTGTTGCAAACTCCCATATGGTTGTTCTCCCGGGGGAAACAATGAAAGGGTATACTACCCTCCATATGGTGGCAATCCAGTGCTCGAAGGAATGATTGGTCTTTGGGGACAAGATTGCCCAAATTGATATCATTGCAAAGGATCAATTTTTTGAGACTCAACATAAGAGATTCTAGATATTATTCCAGACGAACAAATGGGAATAGACCATACCATTAAAACAGTCCCTAGATGGACTCCATCTAGCGGTTGAGAGCTAGTTGGGACAGATGGTACACCGACGAACATTGTTGGAGTAGTAGCAGGAGGTTCTACTGCTGTTGTGTCGGGTGACACAGTCCTAGATTTCGATAGTTGCTCAAAGATTTCTAGTCTATCCAAAAGATTTCCTAGCAATTCTACAGGAACTTTCGATGAAGGGAGAGTAACTTCTGATGAAGAAGGATATAGGGCGATCCTGTCCCCAAAATGCAATGGAGTACTGGATGAAGGATCCTCCACAATCTCTTCTATAGCAATCAATCCAGGTGGGAGAGGTAGACTGTCAGGTCCGTAAAATATTTCTGGTGCCGAAGAAGGTATAGACTCTGCAGTGATAGATGTTGGGGGGTTAACACCTTCTAAATCAGTTGTAGATGGAGCTAGTTTAGGAATAGAAGCGTTTATCGTTACACTAGGATCAGTTCTAATGTCCTCTTGTGGCTGCGTAACTTCTTCTATAAAGGCGGGGATACCAGAAATGGTTGGAGTAACCGGAGTCCTTGAGGATGTTGGAACATAAGTTCCAAGCAAACTAGGGAACCTTGATCCGGTTAAACGAGTGCGCTTTGTCTGGAATAGTTTCGTTTCTGGAGTCAAAAACAGTTGACTCGTTAATCTCCACGAACGACTAGGTTTTTATTAACTTTCTTCCACGATTGTGGATTACTTGATCAACTCAAAATAAAGGGGAAATTGTGATTCTGAATTAAATGAATTTTAGATGTTTTGACACAACTTGCTTTTTCAATTTTTAAGAGTCGAGAAAAAGATAAAGATGACTCTAGTCGCCTTCAATTTTTAATGAGCCTGAAGTGACGAATGCTCAGATGGACCTTTTTCTTTAAGGAGTCTGAAAAGGAACGAAAGAGACTACTCTGGAAATCTAGATAGAGGGATTACCAAACCAATCGCAAAACTGCAGAAAACCTTTTACGATATGGTAGTCAATCTTCCTGAATGTTGTGTTCAATGCATTGCGATCGATAGGGCGGCAGACACGACTTCCTAAGGATAAAGGATATATCTTATTGTGGTCTCCCAAAATATACTTGACAGTACGTGGGACCACAAGTCTATACTGGGACTTGTCATCTCAAACAGGAGGAATCACCCAACCTACGATGAAAGCGATAGATACCAGGCTTTACGATGCCAAATTACGTCTCTAGCCTAGACTTCTAAATGTTGTGCGTTAGGTTCCAAAGCATTTTTATGTTCATTGAATTTATTTTACAGTTGATCTTTCCTAAGAATTTTTCCTTCCAGGTTCACCGCATGATGTAGATATATAATTCCTAAAATGCAATCTAAGATGATAAACAATCATTTAATCTTCTTTCTGCAATGAAAATCATAGCTACTAAGGAAAGAGAAGCAGAATTCTTTCAACATAGAGTAGAGAGCACACACTAGATGCACTGTCCTAAATCAACAAGCAGTCTAAATGCAAATGCACATGCATGTATTTGTTTTTTCACTTTCTTAATGTGTGAATGACAAAAAGAATGCTAAGTACAAATCTGAATCGTTTCAAGCGACAACACTAATGATTTTCTTTTCAAAAGACGAAAGGAAGATAATGACGACACTTGAAAACTATTGATTCAAACAAAATACAAGAGTAACAGTGTCATCGACCATCAAGAATAGTGGGATTCTTTTCTTTGACTGAAAACAACACTTGCAACACTTCCGAATCAAAAGATGACAGTTTGATTACGCTACTTCTTTGCAAAAGAGAACTGTAAATGGCGCAAAATACATATAAACATTCACAATTATTTGTACCATGGAGGCTGAATCATGCAAAGGAAGGGAGTTTCCATAGAGGTATACTGATCACAGACAACAAAACTCCTGAATAAAGCTGAAGAGAGTGAACAAAAAACCAAAATCTGGGAGCAAAAGAGGTCTTATCTGATCATCACACCTGTAGCACAGGGAAAGAGCGATGTAGCACACCTACTGCACACAGGAGGTGCGATGCATCCAGTTTCCCAAGAAGAGAAGGTGCGATGGTCCAGGGATGAGGCCTCAACTTGGTTCTGGTCACAGTTTGCACCTCAGTTCAGGGGTTTAGTCTGAGCATATGATAGTCAGTAAATGCAAATCACAGGGGCTGATATTATGAGGCTACTTGAGCCACCACGAGGGAAATTAGGATGTTTGTAAATCACTTTTTTAGTTTATAAACACAACCCAGAGATAGACGGAAGTAGCATTTATCTACTTTGCACTTGCATAGCAAATGCAGTTCGAAGGCTGGCTGGCTTGACTTCAGGCTCCGTCTATCGTTTATAAAGTAAACAAATATAGACAAGAAAACAAGCTATTTGGTCCCCGACGGAGTTGCCATTTTGTTATCGGGAAATCTAGTGTCTATGCAGATCTGCTAGTCCCACTAAGATGGGTAGCTATCTTAGAAACAAACAGATTAAAGTTACTTTCGTTTTCATTTATGAGAAGTAGATAGGAGAGGAGAAAAGAATACCAACCTCGATCTTGGCTCCATTCCTTGCTTGTTCCTTCTCCTCTCTAATAGGTCTTTGCCACTCCTTCCTTGACCACTCCGCTTCAAAGAGTACCTATAAAGTCAAAGCAACATAATACCTTCAAAGTGCGGAGATCTACAATCATAAACAATATAGGACCAGATATATATTGACCACACAAATGCATATACTATCAGACATACAAGAATGTGGAGGAAAACTTGAATAGATTTATTGATATAAAGATTAGAAGAGAGGATTACAACCAATTGATCTGACCCAGCGTCATCCTCCCAACATGAAAGCCCTTCTTCACCTCATGAAAAGCTTAGATCACCCAACAATATGATGTTCCGCCAAGAAACCAACAACACTTCCTTACAAGATACAAGATTCCAGCCTCTGGATCTCTGGGATGAGGGATCCATATATATATGATTGAAAGGGGGTGAGTCAGCTTCTGGGATTTTGATTAGTGTCTTCTCTTTGATAGTTCTTGATTCCACTTGGAGATTGATGATCTCTTACTCATCCCTGGGCAAATTCAGAGAGGCAAGAATCGCAGGAGAAGTTTCTGGAAGATTCCATTATCATCCACCATGCAAACTATCTGTGCCATTTGTCTACTCTCGCCCATCACACCCTACAAAAGGGATTTCTAGTATGCATCTCACCCTTAGCACTGGGCAATCTGTATGGTCCAGTTTTGACCAGTTCTGAGTAGTTTTCTGTGGAGAACTTCTGGGAGATGATGTAATCAACTGACGTTGTTCCTTTAGGGCATGAAACAACGCTTTTAGGGACTTAGAATCCCTTGGTTTATGGACATATCTGATTGGGGTTGCAGTGCCAAATATTTCTATAACACAAAGTGTTGTTGCACTTTCAACAACAGAAGTAGTGTATGTTGCTGCTACAGAGGCTAGTAAAGAAATGATTTGGTTACAAAGGTTTATGGATGAATTGGGTAAGAGGTATGATATGGGCACATTATACAGTGATAGCCAAAGTGCCATTCATATTGCAAAGAACTCAATATTTCATTCCAGGACTAAACACATACAACTCAAGTACCACTTCATACGATCAGTGTTGGAAGATGGAAAGTTGAAGCTGGAAAAGATACACACTAGCCAGAATCTTGCAGATATGCTAAGAAAATTTGTAACCAGGGAGAAATTGAGAATATGCTTAGTTTCAATTGGTCTTCAAGGATGATGACGAAGATGAGAAATAGCTAGGTCCAAAGAGGAGTAATTGTCCAGTAAATGATGCAGCGGTGGAGTTGTTAGAATCATTCTCCAGGTGGAAGATTGTTGGGTGTGGAGCATGATTATCATCCTAATTTAAAGGTATTTGTTTCAGCCGGATGTATACCCTAGGAAGATTGTACACCCCTCCATGCGGGGGGGTGTGGGGGGGGGGGGGGGGGTACTTGTCCCCCTCGAGGGGGTTCGGGGGGGTCCATCCCCCCCGGCTGGGGGGTCCAGGTGCTAGCGATCCCCCGATGGGGGTTTCTAGGGAAGCGCCCCCGAAGCTAAAAACAGATGTAAAATTGCCTTGTAAAAGTATAGTAATTTCTAGTCAATTTGGGACGTTCATTAGGTGGATGATCTAATGGTAGAATTTATGTTTAGTTTAGGGTTTTTTACCCTAGAAGGAAACCCCTCTCTTTGTATGAGGGTATTGTATTGAGGCTGCGGAATATATGAGTATTCTCAGAGCAAGAAACAAAGAGGTGAGACTGTGAGAGAAAATAGAGGATATTACAATGAATCTGCTGTAGGTTGTGTCTCTTCATTTTGTTGGATAATAGAAAGGAAGGACTCGTTGTTCGGGGTGGACGTAGCCCAAACTAGGTGAACCACGTCTATCTATGTCTCTTTGGTTTTATGTGTTTGTGTTTTTCTGCATATTATATCTCTTGCATTTCTATATCATATATAGTATTTTTCTATCAGGTACTACTCTTGAGGGTGGAGGTGTCAGCTTCTGCATTCCCCTGTTGTAGATGCAGCCATTTTATCCTTTTATTTGCTAGTTTAGAAAATGTGTATATGTGTATATTATTGTAAATATTGTATCAAGTTGGGTTTATAAAGCTTCATAGACAGTATGACTATTTGTTGGTTGAAGAAAATGTGTATAAGAGTATATGTGGTTGTTATTGTAAATACCGTAATGATTTGTGTTATAAATCTCCAGTAAACGACATGGTTGTCATGTTTTCAGCAGGATGGCATTGTAAATACCACAACAGGTTGTCTTATAAAGATCCATGGGCAGTATGTTTTGGTCGTCAACAGTCTTGCTGGTTGTAGGTGTCATTGAACACCAAGGATAGTGTTCCCCCAAGGGGGAGGGTTCTGTAACAACCCTGGTTAAAAATATGTGTAAAAAAATATATGAACTTGGTCATGGAACATGTATTCCAAGATTAATGGTGAGAAAAACATTGTAGTGGGTGTTCATTTGGTTATTATGGCCAAGGAAATTGACAAAGGAAATGGAAAAGGCTTTTGAAAGGCATGAGGCATTAATTTACATTTTAATTGTGAAAATAATAGAAATTGGGAGAAAAGGAAGATGAAAGGTCACATGTTGCATGTGAGGAGAAAATTGAAGGAAAATAATGGAAAATGAAGAAAATAGAGGCCTCATTGATAAAAAGGCTTCTCAAGATCAGTTGGTAAGCTTTTGAATGAAGCTTCTTTCAGTTCCATTTTGGATCTCTCTCTCTATTTTCTCTCTCATACTCTTGGACACTTCGAGTTTCTTGGAGCACTCTTGAAGGAGTGTGACATACTTTGGATTAGGAAAAAGAAGGAAAATGAAAAGCGAGAAAGTGCAAGGGGACATCGGGATCAGAAAATAAACTGAGTTTTTCTTGTAGGTATCGAGTTGCATGTATGTTTTCCTCACTAGTTTTGCCATGCATGGCATATGCATATGGTTTCTTGGTTATGATCTATCATTAGCATGGGGGATTTCCTGGATCGATAGTGGCTTTTCCTAGCCCTTCCATTTCCCATATAGCCATGGTGTTGTGGGTTTTATTTTTATTTTTTGGTTGGTTTTCTTGTGCCTTTGGTTGTGGGTTGAGTTACTGGTTCTTGGAAGACTTGGTTGGACAAATTCTCTGGAATCCCTCTAACAACATGGGTTGAGTTACTAGTCTTGGAATCCTTGGTTATAAAAATGCTATGGACGCCCTTGGTGGGTTGAGTTACTTATCCTGGAAGTCCTGGTTGGACAAACGCTTTGGAAGCCTAACAATAGTTCTAGGTTGAGTTACTAGTCCTGGAAACCCTAGTTGGAACAAACACTTTGGAGCCATTGAAATCTTGGGTAGAGACCAATTTGGTGATGGTTAGTGATGTCTGATCGTGGGGTCAAATCAATGGTTGAGGGTTGAGGTGGTTTGGCCTTTAGAAGCCATGGATGATTTTGATTAATGTGTTCTATGAGATCCCACGTTCATGCTTGGAATATGGCATGGGGATGACTGGCTGAAAGAAAGATTTGGTTCAACCTAGTCTACAGTTGGGTGATCATGGAAGTCCCATACCTGGTTGACCTATGTAATTATCAATAAGATCTCTCTTTCTCCTTGGCATTTTATGGGTAAATATACCTTTTTATATGTGGTTTTTATGGATGTTATATCTTTGTTATTTCTGTTGGTTATATGATGACTATGAGCATGTTTTATGGCAGTGATGATGTATGGATCACATCATGTTTTGATTTATAAATGAATGAAAAATGAATATGTGATCTAATGAATGATAATGCAACTAATGTGATAAATTCATCAATCCTTCTTGATGATTCTTAGATAAGTATGAGACCCCTATGCTTAGATATATTGTTTAAACATATAGATGGCATCATTGTGACATGTTTGACGAAATGCATGTCATGGCTGGTAGGGTTCCAGTCAAGCCCTTGTTAAAGTAGCTAAATTTGTATCATTATTTTGATGTTATCTTTCATTTTTGGAAGTGTCATGAAGTTCTAGGTCGTGACTTGAGCCTTGGGCTTCAAAAAGTGGCACGGAGGTCGGAGTCACAGTCACTGAACTACTTAGGAAAGTCCCCAGTCATAGGCATACACATGTTGTGGGACCAACTAGAGGCCCCTAGTTGCACTCATGACCATGTGATGGGAGCGACTAGGGGATTAATGAGGTAAAAAGCTAGTTTATCTCAGGGGCTAATCCCTTGGAGTGGTAGATTAGCTCCTGAGGGTTTTGTAGTGGGTCTAGAAGGTATGTGTTGGTGTGTTTCTTCAGTTACACTTCCTTAACTGACAAAAAGGGAGTTGAATCATATCATAGTAAATCTTCATCACATGTTTACACATTTTGGAAGATTACTTAGGTATATGTGGGAGGAGGGTGTTGTAGCTGTGGTAGTGTCAACTGACTCAGAAGACCCTACAAAAAAACTAACCAGAGTAATGAATGAATTAAAAACCTCAGAAGATGGACTAAAGAAGCTGCAAAAGGACTTAAATGATAATGTTAGTGCTCAAAATCTGCCTCAGGCCGAGGAAGGCAAAACTCAAGGCAACATCATACCACGCTCAGCCTCGTAGCTAGCGCTACGAGGACAGGAGAGGGCTCTCTCCGGGTCTATCTCAGCGAAAGGTTTTCAAAGGGGCTGAGATGACCAAAAAGGAATACTGATCTTAGGCTAGATATTAAGTGCAGAGGTTTTAAGGTGATTTTTTGGGGTTTTTGTTGAATCAAAGGGAAAAGCAATTTTGGGTGCGGGAATGAGACATAGTTTCTGCAGAGGTCTGATTGGAGCAAGGTAGGAAATTGTTTTGATGTTTTTAAAGCAATGAGGTGAATAGATCAGACAGGTGAGGAGCTAAGGAGAGCAAGGAAGTCTCAAGGATTCTCCTTAAACTGAAGAAAACATGGAAAATTAAACAAATTTAAAGGCAGAGCATAGCAAATTTATGAATTCTACCTTAACACTTCATTTGTTCAATTGCAGAAGATGAGAGAGGGAAAATGATACACATAACAAACTTAAAAGTACTGAAAGAAGCACACCATCAAGACATAAAGCCACAAGATTTCCAAATAGTGCTACAAAACCCTCGTCTTCCCTTTGCCAAAATGCTGAAGTAAAATGTACAATAAAGTTTCAAAGCTTCTTCCCAAAGAGTCCAACCCTGAAAATGACTAAGAAAATACATAATATAGGCAAGCTAACACATTCCCTTGCCTCTAGGGGTCTAGCTCATCATCCTAGGAGCTGTTTCAACCAATTCTAAACCAAGCACTACAATCTAGCAGTCAAAACAACTTGCCTCTATAAGCTAGGAAACCAATTCATTCATTAAGTTTTTTGCTATTTTATGAATGAATCATCTAGAATAGGTAAATAAGTGTCAAGTCAACATAAAGTTCCATTAATTACATCAAGAAGGGTGAAAAATCCCATCACAAGTCAAAACTGGTCAAAACTGGCCGAATTCCTGAGCAGGAAGGTGAAAAATTGGCCAAAATCCTCAACGTGCAGCGCCCTGATCTCTATGCGCAGCACACTCTTCAGGATGATTTTGAGGCACTCCCTGGATGTATTCTTTCCAACCCAAGTGGAATTTTCCCATTTGGAGCTCATTTTCCCCCTGAAAACTGCATTCTCCCAGAGGTACTTCCTGTTGTGGCAAAAGGTGGCAGCAAGGTGGTTTTCATGGTGTTTTTGAGCCTTTTGACCATCCAGATATCGATCAAATGCTTCGGCAATAGCTGAGCAGGTACATTTCATTATAAAAAATCCAAAAATGCAAACCATTTGTGATTTGGACCTCCCAATCTTAGGGGTAGCGCGCTGCGCGTTGAACCAAAAAACCTATTTTTAGGACAAAATTTTCAAAAATGACAAAAATTTCTCTAAATTTGCCCAAATTCGGAGTAATGACCCTCTATCATGTGTTGTGCCCCGCCAATGAAGCCTCGGCCAAAATTTGGAGTGGATCGGGCTTTTCCCGCCGTTTAAGTGCCTTGCTCAATCACCTCCTAAGGATCTTCATTTTCGCTTTGCAAACATGCATGTGGGCCCAGTAATGATTCTTCATGTGACGAAGCAAGTCCTTGTATCTATTGGCCTTCGCCAACAACCCCTCCAAGTGTCGGTTGACCTTCTCAAGCACAAATTGCCGCGCAACAGGTGTCAAATCACCCGGTCTTTTACGGGCCAACCTACGGTCTTCATGGATTCGTTGCAGCTCCATAAGTGTGTGTTGAAATCAAAACTTCAATGCATACTCAAAACCCAAATATGTTTACCAAAGTATCATGACAACCAAGCCATAATGGTAATGCTCCGTTTCAATGAATTGGCATAAAACATTCACTGTTTGATAAATGGACAAAAATATAATGTGTACCCTTTGCAACGTTGACTAGAGTTTACAAATGAGTATGGGACTGTTGTTCATCAATAGAGGATGGAAAATCTTCACAAAACCACCCGCATGTCCTTTAAAAAACCCTTAAGGAGTGATTTTGACATGAACATAGGGTTTCGGTTTTCAAGAGCTAATACAACAAATTTCCCATCTTGAAACACACTTCACACATTATAACATTGATTGAGCAGCAAGGAAATACCTAGCAAGTTTTGGAGTGGATTTGGTATGTCTGGTTGCATGGATAGAGTTTTCTTGTTGCTGTAACCTAATGTGCAGCACACAAACCCAACGCACAGTGCACCCCTCTATGCACAGCGCCCTTGTTAATTTACACTGCCCAGTGAGGCCCAATGCGCAGCGCACCTCTCTATGCGCATCGCACACTTTCTATGCACATCGCATTTTGCAGGAGGATTTTGGAGGCCTTTCCGGTGTCCAAATCGGGTGTAGGATATCTTGTTGGAAAGGTATTTGAGTCTACTTTCTAAAAAAATTGGAATTTTTCAATTTGGTGTTCATTTACCTGGTCAAAAATCAAATCTCCCAAGACTGGTAAAAATGTGTCAAATGAGGCTGCCTCAAGGTAGAGCGCATTTTACAATCAACTTTTGAATGCCTTCCTCAACTCCAAATTGAGATCATGATAGCTCATTGGAAAGATCTTTCCACCTAGTTATCCTTTGATGCATCAAGAAAGTTATTTGGGCAACCAAGCTAGGAGAAAAAATGATTTTCCCAAGGTCAATTCAGAAGTGCATCAATTCTCCCGTGGCGATTGTATTTTTGACATTTCTCCAAAACGATTATACCTGTGTAAAAAGTGAAAGAGGCTTTTCTTCCTTGGCAGTTTTTGAACAAAAAAATCTCTCATTTTTCCAAAATTCATCTTTTATTGCTCTGAAACATCATTTGAGTGAAACCTATCCCGATGCGTGAAACAAGGGATTTTGTCGAAATGAAGCGAAATGAAGGGGATAAGGGGCATCTAAATTCTTGGGGAAATTTTGGGAAGTATGGAGGGATGTTAGGAAGTAGGGGAAAGTGGAATCTCAAAGATAAAGTGAGGGGAAGGGGTCCAAAAGGGAAAAACACAGGCCCAACCTAGAAAATTGCCGGGTTGTAGCAAGAAATTAGGGTTTGTGCGAAAATGAAGAATTTGGGGGATCTCAGTGATGGGAAGTGTTTAATAAGGTACATTAATGATAGGGGAAGGTGTATGAACATTAGGATACAAATTTTTTTGATGACTTAGCCATCCAAGAGAAATTACCTCCAAAACCCTAGGAGAGGGAAATGAACTCACCTAGACGCAACTGAAGCATGAACAAGGTGTAAAATGACCCATTGGAACCTGACATGATGATGAAAACTCTCTGAATGATGATACACTCAGCTGAATGATGACATGGACTGCCATTTGGACAACTTTTAAAAGAAGTGAAAACAAACCCTAGACCTAATGCCTGGTGATAAAATTTAGCTTGAAGACTCACCGAAACGACAAAATTTGACCTTGACACTCTGAGACCACTTTGTAAGAGTATATTTGGTCACTGGAGGAAGGCTACAAAAGGCTGACACTAACATTGGCTCCAATGGGGATGGTAGCTCCTTGGAGGTGCCAAGAACATCAGATCTTTGGGAGAGCAGACCCGTGCCTTCATCCATTGGGCAATGGAGTCATTATTTTGAACCTTTGACACATTTATTGAATGCAAACTTGACTGAAAACTGACTGAAACTTGACTCAAACCGACTCGATGGCAAACTGGAATAACTTGAAAAATTTGACTCAACAGACGAAACACAAATGACTCATGACTGACTTAAAACAAGATTTACAAAGCTTATTGGAGGGCAGCAGTCCATCAAGATTTGAAATCATGATGACAACCACCTGTTTTCTTACAAGACAATATACCATCAAATTATATCAAAATTCCAATGCAACCAATCAAGTAGATTCCTTCTTGATTGATTCTCCTGATCAGATCTTCTGGTCAACAATGAATACTGGTAATTGGGCATCCAAAAATATAGTCGACCATAATCCCCTTCATCACTGAATATTGCAATAATCACCTTCACTGCTGACTACAACAGATCTGCCATTGCATCCTGAAAAACATGAAGTCTTTCCTCCTGCCAGAAGAGAAAGGTGTCTTTTTCTCTTGATTCTGATCTTCCTTCATCATGTACTCCAGAAAGAGTATGTTCCTGGTCCTCAAAAAATTCTGAACAAGTAGATGAGCAGATCTCCTCTTGAAATAACATTTCAAAACATGATACATATGAGGAAGAAACTGAAATGAAATCCTGAATGGTCTGATATTTTGTAGTTTGAATATATGGTAGGTCATCCTCACATGATATGACAGCCAGATTCTCATTACATTCATCAATCATGAGAAAAGAAATTTCAGATGTTTCCTGAAACCCAACACTAACATTTCTATCAGCTACCATAGATTCATCCAGAGAAACCTTTTCACTTACCTGAACGAAGATCTTGTCTTGTTTTTAATAGAGGAAATGAACTACCTCATCATGAAGATCTAGTGCTGGTGAGATGAGAGCATTTAGGTCTGCTACTCCATTTTCTTCATTGGAGGCAGCCGCGACAATACAACTCTCTTTTATGAGATCCGGAACAACATGTTTTGCCTCATCACAATTTATCTCTCGATCTGATTTATCATCATCACTTTTTGAGATTGGAACATTACTTTCCTGCGTTACCTGCATGCTGTCTTCTTCTATGGACAGATCTGAAACGACATTTTCTCTTTCATCATTTTCAACCATATGGAAATCTTCAGTCTGCTGATCTTGACAAGTATCCTCTAAGATTTTTGTGTGCTGCTGAAACGGATTTTCATACAGGGCTTCCATGATCTCTTCATCCATGAAATTATCATCTTCATAAAAATTCTCAAGGCTTTCAATAAAACTATAAGCATGCTTGCAACGGTGTTGAACTAAATTTAATGATGGATAAGAGTCCTTATATGTTTCAATGAACATAACATGAAAATCCTTTAAAGAGTAAATACAAGCAGGCGGCAAACTTTCATACCAAGATTGGGCTTCACCTTCCAGAGTGGCCAGGAATATTTTCATCAAGCAATCTTCAGGAAAATCCACCTTCAACTTACGAATATGCATATAAAATCTAACTAGATGTAAAGCAACACCCTTCTTACCATCATTGTTAAATGTAGGCAGATTCCTTGACCAATCTACCTTGGGAATCTTATTCGGAAAACCTGGAATGTGATCTCGGCTCATGGGAGCATATCTTCTTGTGATTTGGTCCATCTTGAAAATCTCACAGCCACTGATCTCCCTGCAGTGAAGTCACCATGAAGCATTGATTTCTAAATTTGTCAGTGAATGAAGTCGCCAGGTGAATGATTTTAGCCTTGCCAGTGTCTGATTGTTGTCCACCATTAAAAATCAGATCTGAACTTGATACATGTACTGGGGTAATTAACAAGTTAGATGTCACATTTACAAGCTAGACCAGAGATTGACTGAAGCAGCGTTTATCTACTTCCGCTAATGCAAAGCAAAAGCGTTTCGAAGGCTACCTGGCATAACTTCAGGCTCCGTCTGTAGCTTATAAAACAAATGACATCAAAAAGTAAACCATTTGTTCATCCCCAGTATGGTCGCCACTATGTTAGCGCTCGAATCTGCCTTAGGCTGAGGAAGGCAAAACTCGAGGCAACATCATACCACACTCAGCCTCGTAGCTAGCCCTACGAGGACAGGAGAGGGCTCTCTCCAGGTCTATCTCGGCAAAAGGCTTTCAAAGGGGCTGAGATGACCAAAAAGGAATACTGATCATAGGCTAGATATTAAGTGCAGAGGTTTTAAGGTGATTTTTTGGGGTTTTTGTTGAATCAAAGGGAAAAGCAATTTTGGGTGCGGGAATGAGACACAGTTTCTGCAGAGGTCTGATTGGAGCAAGGTAGGCAATTGTTTTGATGATTTTAAAGCAATGAGATGAATAGATCAGACAGGTGAGGAGCTAAGGAGAGCAAGGAAGTCTCAAGGATTCTCCTTAAACTGAAGAAAACATGGAAAATTAAACAAATTTAAAGGCAGAGCATAGAAAATTTATGAATTCTACCTTAACACTTCATTTGTTCAATTGCAGAAGATGAGAGAGGGAAAATGATACACATAACAAACTTACAAGTACTGAAAGAAGAACACCATCAAGACATAAAGCCACAAGAATTCCAAATAGTGCTGCAAAACCCTGGTCTTCCCTTTGCCAAAATGCTGAAGTAAAATGTACAATAAAGTCTCAAAGCCTCTTCCCAAAGAGTCCAACCCTGAAAATGACTAAGAAAATACATAATATAGGAAAGCTAACACATTTCCTTGCCTCTAGGGGTCGAGCTCATCATCCTAGGAGTTTTTTCAACCAATTCTAAACAAAGAACTACAATCTAGGCAGTCAAAACAACTTGCCTCTATAAGCTAGGAAACCAATTCATTCATTAAATTTTTTTCTATTTTATGAATGAATCATCTAGAATAGGTAAATAAGTGTCAAGTCAACATAAAGTTCCATTAATTACATCAAGAAGGGTGAAAAACACCATCACAAGTCAAAACTGGTCAAAACTGGCCGAATTCCTGAGCTGGAAGGTGAAAAATTGGCCAAAATCCTCAACGCGCAGCGCCCTGATCTCTACACGCAGTGCACTTTTTAGGCTGATTTTGAGGCATGTCCCGGCATCCAAATTGAGCTCAGGGTGGCTTGTTGGAAAGCCCTGGATGTCTGCTTTCTAACCCAAGTGGAATTTTCCCATTTGGAGCTCATTTTCCCCCTAAAACTGCATTCTCCCAGAGGTACTTCTTGCTATGGCAAAAGGTGGCAGCAAGGTAGTTTTCATGGTGTTTTTGAGCCTTTTGACCATCCAGATCTCGATGAAATGCTTAGGCAATAGCTGAGCAGGTACATTTCATTATGAAAAATCCAAAAATGCAATTCATTTGTGATTTGGACCTCCCAATCTTAGGGGTAGCGCGCTGCGCGTTGAACCAAAAAGCCTGTTTTTAGGACAAAATTTTCAAAAATAACAAAAATTTCTCCGAATTTGCACAAATTAGGAGTAATGACCCTCTATCATGTGTTGTGCCCTGCCAATGAAGCCTCGGCCAAAATTTGGAGTGGATCGGGCTTTTTCCGCCGTTTAAGTGCCTTGCTCAATCGCCTCCTAAGGATCTTCATTTTCGCTTTGCAAACATGCATGCGGGCCCAGTAATGATTCTTCATGTGACGAAGCAAGCCCTTGTATCTATTGGCCTTCGCCAACAACCCCTCCAAGTGTCGGTTGACCTTCTCAAGCACAAATTGCCGCGCAACAGGTGTCAAATCACCCGGTCTTTTACGGGCCAACCTACGGTCTTCACGGATTCTTTGCAGCTCCATAAGTGTGTGTTGAAATCAAAACTTCAATGCATACTCAAAACCTAAATATGTTTACTGAAGTATCATGACAACCAAGCCATAATGGTAATGCTCCGTTTCAATGAATTGGCATAAAACAGTCACTGTTTGATAAATGGACAAAAATATAATGTGTACCCTTTGCAACGTTGACTAGAGTTTACGAATGAGTATGGGACAGTTGTTCATCAATAGAGGATGGAAAATCTTCAAAAAACCACCCACATGTCCTTTAAAAAACCCTTAAGGAGTGATTTTGACATGAACATAGGGTTTCGGTTTTCAAGAGCCAATACAACAAATTTCCCATCTTGAAACACACTTCACACATTATAACATTGATCGAGCAGCAAGGAAATACCTACTTGCAAGTTTTGGAGTGGATTTGGTATGTCTGGTTGCATAGATAGAGTTTTCTTGTTGTTGTAACCCAATGTGCAGCACACAAACCCAATGCGCAGCGGACCCCTCTATGCGCAGTGCCCTTGTTAATTTACAGTGGCCAGTGAGGCCCAATGCGCAGTGCACCTCTCTATGCGCAGCGCACACTTTCTATGCGCAGCGCATTTTGCAGGAGGCTTTTGGAGGCCTTTCCGGTGTCCAAATCAGGCGCTGGATAGCTCGTTGGAAAGGTATTTGAGTCTAATTTCTAACCCAATTGAAATTTTTCAATTTTGAGTTCAGTTTCCTTGTAAAAAATTAAATCGCCCAAGACTGGTCAAAATGTGTCAAATGAGGCTGCCTCAAGGTAGGGCGCATTTTGCAGTCAACTTTTGAATGCCTTCCTCAACTCCAAATTAAGCTCATGATAGCTCATTGGAAATATATTTCCACCTAGTTATCCTTTGACTCATCAAAAAAGTTATTTTGCCAACCAAGCTAGGAGAAAAATTGATTTTCCCAAGGTCACTTCAGAAGTGCATCAATTCTCCCAAGGCGATGGTATTTTTGACATTTCTCCAAAACCATTATACCTGTGTAAGAAGTGAAAGAGGTTTTTCTTACGTGGCATGTTTTGAACAAAAAAATCTCTCATTTTTACAAAATTAATCTTTTATTGCTCTGAAACATCATTTGAGTGAAACCTATCCCGATGTGTGAAATAAGGGATTTTGTCGAAATGAAGCGAAATGAAGGGGATAAGGGGCTTCTAAATTCTTGGGGAAATTTTGGGAAGTAGGGAGGGATGTTAGGAAGAAGGGGAAAGTGGAATCTCAAAGATCGAGTGAGGGGAAGGGGTCCAAAAGGGAAAAACACAGGCCCAACCTAGAAAATTGCCAGGTTGTAGCAAGAAACTAGGGTTTGTGCGAAAATGAAGAATTTGGGGGATCTAAGTGATGGGAAGTGTTTAATAAGGTACATTAACGATAGGGGAAGGTGTATGAACATCAGGATACAAATTTTTCTAATGACTTGGCCATCCAAGAGAAATTACCTCCAAAACACTAGGAGAGGGAAATGAACTCACCTAGACGCAACTAAAGCATGAACAAGGAGTAAAATGACCCATTGGAACCTGACATGATGATGAAAACCATCTGAATGATGATACACTCAGCTGAATGATGACATGGACTGCCATTTGGACAACTTTGAAAAGAAGTGAAAACAAACCCTAGACGTAATGCCTAGTGATCAAATTTTGCTTGAAGACTCACCAAAACGACAAAATTTGACCTTGACACTCTGAGACCACTTTGTAAGAGTATATTTGATCACTGGAGTAAGGCTACAAAAGGCTGACACTAACAGATACTAAAGAAAAATTTAAGCATAAAGAAAGGAATCTTAATATGTCAAGGGAGAATACAAATAATATGAAGGCTAAGTGTCAATCATCATATGAAGAAATAAATGAGTTGAAGAACAAATTCAAAGGGAACATATCTTTTATTCAAGTAAGAAAAATTATCTGGGACGATATAATTTAGTAGATTCAAGCCATATGGGACTAAAAACGTGTTAGCGCAGAGGAAAAGGCCATTATAAGAGCCTTCGAGATGATTATCACTGCAAACAAAATCCAAGCGCATGAGAGCACACAAATAACAAAGAATATTATTAATTATTGAAATGATAAATATTCCCAAGAACTGATAGTTGTAGATATTACAGATAGGGAAGTTGTGGTAATAGAAATCCATAAAATCATTTGGAGGAATATGTATAGGAAACAAGCAGATAATAGATTGGAAGAAGTTAAAGAGTCAGTTGCACTTTTCAACTCCAGTTTTGATAAAAGAATCAGAGTAGGATTGTCAACTTGTTGGGAGAAATCAGGAAGTCTTCTTTCATGGGAACAATATGAAATGCTTTTACTAGAGGCCAAAAGCAAAGAAAATTTATCACATGATAAAATCACAATTTTGAAGGGCTCAATAATAGTGAATTATCCACAAAGAGATTTTCAATTTCTTTGGAAAATCAAGACTTTATTTACAGAAAAGACAAATTACTGTAAGTTGAGTAACCTGAAGATGGCTTATAATAGAATAGTTCAATATTTTGTTCCTGATCTAACACTTTGGAAAAAGTTACAAAATCTTATTATTCCATAGAACACTATAGTTATAGAACCTGGGGCTACATCAAAATAAGGAGCTACGTTGAAGGATCAAGAGTCCTGAAATTCTAAATGACTTTTATTTTTGAGAAATTGAAATGATCTCATTTTGTAATTTTGTAATAATTTGTAAGTGTTTTAAAGAACTCAAATAGTTAAAAATAGCTAAGAAGTAGTTAAAGTAGTTAATAATTTCTCATAACTCTCTTTAGATGTAGTTTTTTTTTTAAAGACAGAGGGACAAATGTGAGTGATCAGACGCTCAATATTTAGCTCAAAAATAAAATTTCTTAGAATGGATTAAAGCCTGAATGACCACATCGGTCTCGGAAAAAAATCCTAACGCAAATTGTTTAACTAGAAACTAAGTTTGTATGAGAAAGTTATTGTGTTTTGATCTCTTTGCTAAATAGGAGAAATTTGCAAAAAATGTCCAGTCACTACACAGTCAGCAGTTCATTCTACTGATGTGGAAAGTGACTAGGCAGGGTCAATGATGGTCAATAGTGAATCAAATATGGACAACTAGCATTGTTTCATTGGATTTTAGATTTGTGTGTTGGCACAGTTTGTTTGGTTTGTTTTTAGACCAATGAAAGAATGCCACATGGCAAGCCCGGATGCCGCCACATGGCACCTCCTAAACGTTGGGCTCAGTGCAGAGTGACAAAATTTTATGAAGGCACCAGAGCTCAACCATACGACCTCCTCTGAGCAAGACCAAGCACATACCAACTCCGCTACACAATATTACTTAACCACTATAGACGTCCAAATAAATTTATATAGTATTATGTTGAGGGTTAGCGGTTGGTGGAGGGCCAACTTGCAGACCAACCCTCCCCATGTGAACATGTATCATGGCGGTTGTGGTCAGTAGAATCTGGTGGTCAGTAGTAACGGTCACCCTAAACTGCACGGGTTAAATAACAAATAACCATCACATGTGACAGTCCACACCAAAACCGTTAGATGTTAAGGCTATGGTTAGCGCTAATCTAGGTATATAACTAATTAAGCACAGTTAACTGATAGTTAACCCAAGTTTTAATTTGGCGGAATTTATGGTAGAGCCATCAAATTTGGGCCTGCCACCAAACTTAGCAGACTTAACTAGAGTATTTCTAGTTTTAGCGGAGATTTTCTAGGCCAAACTGGAGAAGAGCCTAGATCACTCAGATTTTGACCAATTTTGGAAAATGAATAGTCAATTATAGCTAATTTGGACATTCTAAACACATTTGTGTATGTATCAAGAGCCATTGAGCTTTTTCAAATAACATTTTTCCATATTGAGCTAATATAGGGGCCCAAGACATGGAAGGCAGACTAAGGAGATGTAGTCCAGGAGGGGTGAACTCCTTCATCAAAACTGCACAAAGTCAACCAATACTTGTGATCTATTGGTTCTATTATTCTTCTCCAATGCTCCTCTCCTAGTGTCTATCATTCAGAGCTTCCACAAATTTCTAACATTGGAACTCTTATTCTCAATCATCCTAGATTCCTTACATTGCTCGATACTCTCCATATCTCTCAGACACAATGAACCTACTCGACTACCTCTCTAAACTTATAGGTCACTACAATGTTATGCCATAGTTTGGAAATATGTCAAACTTGATTTCATATGCATTCATATTTAATTATTATGTTGTGTATTTCCTTAGTGCATGTAGTTGGTCTAGGCAACATCTTATCTACAACTACTCTTTCCATTTCCACTGCTTTGAATATATCCTTGTCATCATAGATCGCTCATTTGGTCATCAATGAAGTTTCTTTTGATTTTTTTTATGGTCATGGTATCAATCTGATGTGGATGCATGTGCTAGTTTCTAGTGTATTGTTCTGTTTTCCACTTCTGGTTATTTTTCCCTCATTTGTGCTTGACAATTGTATGTTGTAAATATATGATGTGCACCCCCTTCCCCCTTTATTTTATGCGTGGATCTTCTTATTATTCAGTAGGTTGGATACTGTGATAGAGCTTCAACCAGATTCAATTGATGAATCCTTTGACAGTTTCCCCATTGGGCCTCACTAATTAAATAGCTCTTGCCTATCACATATCGGATCGTATAATAAACCAACCAATGCATTTGAAATTTTCCTAGATGTTTCAAAAGTTTATTTCCATAGAGAAAAACTAGATCTCCTAGATGAAACTTCTTGTACTTTATGAACTTATCATGCTAGGATCTCTCATGCACTTTTTAAGGTAGCAATGCACAAACTAGGCACTATGAATTCCATAGGCAGTGTTGCTTCTTGTCCATATACCAACCTAAAAGGTGTCAGTCACATTATTTTCTTACATTTAGTCCTATATTCTCATAGAACTATTGTAAGTTGTAAATATCAATCATCTCTATTAGGTCATTGTTAAGATTGATCACTTCCATCATAAGAAGTTGATGGAGGCCATCAAGATAGAGAAGGAGGATAATCTCAACAGGGATGATGGTTGGATTCCCACCCTTCCTTTATGATCAACTTTGGTTCTAAAATATGTTCGTGTTATAAAAAGCATTGCTTTAATATATAATAAACATAGGAATATATAAATTTCCTCTAATATATAATATTAAATACGTTCATATATATAAGAATTTCATATGTAATTCTATAATATATTAATTATTATAGCATATTTATAGAATTATATATTAATTATTATAGCATATTTTATAAATAATAGACCTAGGAATATAAAAAATCTTAAATACAAATAGATAAAAATATTAAAATATATTTTTAATAAATAATATGATCATAATGTATAGATATAAGTATATATAGAATTCTCCCCCATGACGAGTGCCCACTGCTAATGGATGGAAACACACATTGAAGGCCAGAGGAGATCCGTAGCCATCTCGCCGCGATGTTAACCTTCAGGAATGCTTGGATCAACCTTGAAATCATACTTGCACTGGTGCAATATTGGTTGTTGTACTTCACAGTTAACACGCCCTATGGGATCATAATGGTTTCTCATGACAACTTGCAGTGGTTTTGTTCAATGCAAGATAAGGGTGGCATAATAGAAATTTGATGCCCTCCCTCAAGTCTATTTCCATCCTATGCCACCTCCATTGAAGTTTATTTATCTCAATAAAGAATGTGTCTGGTGGTTTCATTCTCGAAGGAAAATGCCTTTGATGTTGCTCCTTTCTTTGCACTCGGAAATTGGCTCGTTCTTCAGTAATTTGTGGTTGTCTCAAAGGTGTGATTTTCTGTCGCAATTGGTTGGACTCTCAGCCATCCCTGAATTCCAATTCTTCCAGGATGGTTTTAACACCTACAATGGCCTCCTTGGTTCACTGTATTCATCACACCTTCCAAAAACCTACTCTGCTTTCTTATCATTCACATAGTTTAGCTAAAAAGAGGAAAGTTTCAGTCTGGTTTATCTATTTCCATACTTCCCTTCCTATGGAGAAATTTGGTAAGAGCTGTTGAAATTGGCGAGGAGTGATAAGGCTCAATTGTATCAATTCTGGTGTGTTCAACAAGTCTAAAAGTTCATGCAGGGTCGTGGCTATTGAATTCCTCTCTCTTGTACACAAGAGTTCATTCAAGGATGACGAGGCATTATGGATTATAGTAAGTCGTAATTAGTTTCAATTTTATTTAATTGGTCCTCTCATGGAGTCGGACCAATGTGGTATATACCCACAAGGCATACCATATCTATAATGGAAGTCTCAATTGGTTTCTCAAGGGAGACTCATTGCCACTATATGGAAATTCATAGAATTCTATCTTGGAGTATCAGGTGGAAGCGATGATAAAAATTGTCTCTGCAGTGAAATTGAACTCAAAGAATTCGGGAATCATTCTTATCTTAGAGCTCCACATGGCGGTCCATGAAAGTGCTCTAATAGTACAGGTCAACAACGACAATTGACGAGTGATTAGAACTCTAGATTAGTAGCGATCATTGGTAGATGGTAGTTGGTCAGTACTTGGTTAATTATATCATACTGATTTTCTCTGTCCTAGTTTACATGGATCTTAGGAGTAGAGCCATCATTTTTCTAATGATATGCAAAACAATCATAGTCTAGGTCCTCCTTTTTTGTTGGACAAGTTAGTAAAGAAAAACATCAGTAATCTTAAGAAGCTAAAATTGTGTTATTCGGTTGGTTTCTAATCTAGGTGGCTAACAGTACATAGGAAAATGATATGTATCCTTTCGATTCAGTAATATAAAGATAAACACTATATTAAATAAGAAGTATATAGAGAATTCTAAAATATATTATAATATAATAAATAGTAAACATACAAAGATATAAAGATTAAAAATAATTTTTTCCAATATTTATTATATTTTAATAAATAATATAGATAGAAATATATTAAATATTGTAATTTGTTTGTTTTTAATTATATTCATTTTATTATTATTATTATTATTATTATAATATATTTCATGGTTTGTTATGTAATATTTTTATTTTTTAATTATTTCGTTTTCTTTTTATTTATTTATTTAGTTTTTAATTTTTAATTTTTTTATTAGTTTCTTGGTCAAGTGTTTATTATATATTAAAATTGTAATATAACAACTAGGCTTCTTAATGTATTAATATACTTTAATAAATATGAACCCTTAGTAATTAGTTATATGTTATAAAATATTAATTTTTTAAATACTAGTTTATAAATTATTATAATATTATTAATTACTAGGTCACCAATGTATTGAATATTTTCTAACCTAACTATCATATATTGAATATATATTTATTAATTTATTAGTTTATTTTTATATCTTATAAATTATTTTTGACTATCTCTAACGTTTAGATTTGGAACATTATGAATCTTTATTATCTAAACCTCATGGGAAGGTTCAATCCTTCATCTTCGTGGTGATGATGAACCACATTAGTTGGTTTGAAATATCAACCAAAAAATTAATGATGTGATTAATCAATAAGAATGATCTTAATACAATATCAATCACAAAAATTTTAACTCGGAGATAAAAACACACCTAAAAATGAAAAGTGTTGATGTTGCATCAATGCTTGTTTTTGGAAGTAGGTGAGGGGCTAGGTTAAAATTCCATTTCTTTTAGCAATGGCATTAAAAACTGAACCTTTTGTGCAATAAACATGAAAAACACCCCAAAAATGAAAAGTGTTTATGCTCAATAACACTTTTTTTTGGTTTAAAATTTCATTTTTTTTTTAAACAATGACATTAAAAACTAAAACTTATGTGTAATAGACATGAAAAAACACCCTAAAATAAATAAATAAAAAACTGTTGATGTTGCATAAACAATTTTTTTGGTTGAAATTCTAATATTTTTGAACAATAACAATAAAAATAAAATACTATGTCTTTGAAAAACTGTAACATTCTAATAGTTCGACAGTAGTGATAAAGATAAAATATCATGACTCTGAAAAACCAATAAATTCTAATAATTTTCAATCATGGCATTAAAGACAAATATCATGAGCTCGAAATACCTTAAAATTTTGACATTTTTCAACCATTGTGTTAACGATTAAATATCACGAATTTGAAAAACCTTAAGATTTTAATGTTTTACAGCCATGGAATTAAAATCAAATACATGAGTGTAAAAAACCTGCATTTTCAACATATTTAAAGACAAAATATAATGACTAAAAAAACCGTAAAAATGATACCTAAATCAATTAAATCTGTTATTTTTTTATTTTTTTTTTCTAAAAGTCAAGCTCTTCATAAAATCTTAACTTAAGACATGTGAAGACCTATTCTAGGTCTTCTAAATAAATTAGATCCCTCCTTTAATTTCACTATAATAAGAAGAAATAAAATGTTTATAACTCTACATTTACTTAATAATAACATACCATTAAAATTTGCTTTAGAACATTTAAACAAGTAAGAAAATTCATTTTCAACAATTTACATAAATAAAACAACAATAGAAAAATACATGTTCCAGAGACTTGGTTGGGATGCTCCCAACTCTGTTGGGGTGCTCATATTGTGTTACTCGACTGAATTTACCTCCTAGCCAACCAGGAATGATTTCCTAGCCCAGGGAACCTCCACAGTATCCCTAGCCCTCTGAGACCAAGTCCAACTAGTTGTAGTGTATCCAAGTTAAAAGAAATGTGCTCCAATAGGTCCAAGTTTGATTTCTCTCATTCTCTCCATTCTCTCCCTTCTCCTTCTCCACATTCCTCCCCAAAATAAAATCCTCCCATTTCCCCCCAAACAAAGACCAAGGATCCCCTTTTTATGTTTCTTCCTCCAATCCACCTCAACCATCTATCATCAATGTCATGAATACCCCCTCATCCTTTTATTTTAATATCCTTGACTTTCCTTACCATATCTTATCCAAAGTAGATTTGAGAAGACACCTTGGGAGTAGAGTATGGATATTTAATTTAGAATTAAATTGGAGAAGACCATATCTTTTAAAAAAGTAGATTTGATGTAACTATAGATGCCAAAGGGAGTGCAGGAGGGATAGCAATTATTTGGAATCCAACAGAAGTCCTAACTGACTGGTGGATAGGAATGCCAAGAATCCTGATGGGGAGATTCAGGCTCATAGGGCAAAGTGAATGGGTGGTGATCTCGGTTGTCTACGGGCCCCATACCCGCGCTGATAGAGGCCTGTTCCTCAATCAGTTGGCAATGCTCAGAAATATGCACCAGGAGCAGAGATGGATCCTGGCAGGCGAATTTAACTTTATCACTTCTAGAGAAGAGAAAAAAGGTGGAATAAGAAGAGAAGACCTGGAGATGGAAAGATTCAGAGACGTTCAAGCAGAATTAAGGGTGGTTGATATCCCAACTATAAATGGGAAATTCACTTGGAATAACAGAAGAGGCGGGACAAAACAAATTGCTTGAAGATTGGACATATTTTTAATCTCAGAGCACATAATTGGGCTGGACATCTTCTACGAAGCCTCTATCCTACCCACAATAGGGTCCGACCACTGGCCAATAAAGCTTGAAATAGCCTTGAACAATCCGATTAAAAAGAGGCCCTTCCGGTTCGAGTCCTTCTGGCTCAGAGCTCCTGATTTCCTCGACAAAGTAAGGAGCTGGTGGCAGGATAGCAAGAGTGGAAACGAAGGCCACAACAAAATGCACTCTTTTCAGCTGAGACTGAAAGAAATCAAGAGCAAAATCAAGAAGTGGAAGAGGGAAGAATTCGGCAATATTCAGTAGGAGCAAGGCAAACTCCAGTCCAGATTGGAAAGAATACCGCAGCAAATCATCTTGGCAAGTTGAAATGAAGAGCTGGCTGAGGAGGAAGGTAGGGTAATCACTCAAATGGAAGAAAGGCGAAAGCAGGAGGAAATTCTGTGGAAGCAGAAATCTTGGGTCCAATGGCTAAAGGAGGGGGGAAAACTCCAAATTCTTCCATAAAGCAATGTTGAGTCATCGCCAGAACAACAGAATCTTCTCCTTGAAAGACAGTCAGGGAAACAGAGTGACACAGCAGACAGAAATAGAACAACTCTTGGTGGAACAATTCAAAGGCATTCTCACTGAACCAAATTCCAACAGATTTGAGGACATAGACAAGGTTTGCCAACATATCCCTAAGAAAGTTTCTAGGGATCAAAATCTTGCTCTGTTTAGGGTAATCACCAAGGAAGAAATTGAAGAGGTAGTTAACAAAATGCCGAAAAGTAAAGCCCCGGGTCCTGATGGCTTCACTATTGAGTTTTACCAGGCGGCCTGGAGTTTTATGGGGAATGACCTACTAGACATAGTGGACAAATCCAGGTGTTCAAAGCGCATGCATCAGGGCCTGAATGCCACTTTCCTGGCTCTAATCCCGAAGAATGGCTGCTCAGAGGAACCACAGGGTTTCAGGCCCATCTCCCTATGTAATGTTGTTTACAAAATTCTAGCAACAATCATGGTAAACAAGCTAAAGCCGATCCTACCGGATCTCATTGCCCCGGAGAAAACAAGCTTTGTCAAAGGGCGGCAGATCACAGATGGCATCATAGTGGTCAAGGAAGTGATCCACTCCTTGAAAATCTCCCACACCCAAAGTATGCTCATCAAACTTGATTTTGCTAAGGCGTTTGACCGCCTTAGCTGGGGCTATCTAGAAGGTATTCTTAAAGCCTATGGATTTGACCAAACATGGATAAACTAGATATTATCCATGGTTGGCACCCCCGTGATGTCAATTCTCTTAAATGGCACCCCCACCGAAGCCTTCACTCCCTCCCGCAGGCTCAGGCAGGGAGACCCCCTGTCTCCTTTCCTCTTCATCCTAGCTGCAGAAGACCTGGGTTGGTTGGTCAAGGCTCAAGTCACCAAGGATCAGCTAAAGGGCTTTTGAATCTGCGGGAATGATATCCAGGCTTCGTACAAGCAATTCGTAGACGATGTGATGCTATATGGTCAAGCCACGCTGAAAGAGGCCCAAGGAGTCATCAAAACTTTATCTGAATTCAGCAAAGCTTAGGGGACGGAGATTAATAAGGACAAATTGGAAGTCTTTTTTTTCAACACCCCGTAGGCTGCCCAAAGATTCTTAACGCGCACCCTGGGCTTTAACATTGGAACCTTCCTGTCAAAATACCTAGGTATTATGTTGCATGAGCATCAATACAGAACGGCCAACTGGGAACTTATAATCAAAAAAATCCGAAATAAGATGGAAAACTAGATCGTCCGCTCGCTGAATGCCCCACGCCGGCTAATCCTTCTGAAAGTTGTTCTACATGCTATGCCAATTTACCAAATCTCGTGCCAAGTTATCCCAAAGACAGCTATCCAGAAGTTGGTCGCTATGTTCAAGAAATTCCTTTCGCAGGGCACCAGCAAGTCCAGAAAGTGGGCCTTAATTTCATGGGAGTGGCTAAGTCGACTCCCCAAAGATGGCGACTTAGGGCTCCGAGACCCCTTCGTCCTCAACCAAGTCATGGGTGAAAAGCTCTAGTGGAGGTGGACTTAGGGCGGTCCTAACCTATGGAAAGTGATATGGGAAAGAAAATACGATGCGACAGGGGAACCCAAAGGAAAACTGAGAAGTGAGACGGAGATTAAAGGTTCAACAATTTGGAACCTGACGAGGGGAAACAAAGACCTAATAAGGAATCACAGTTTTGGGAAATACGAGTAGGGGACAAGGCCAGGTTCTGGGAGGAATCATGGTAGCAACGCGAAAGACTCATCCATAAGGACAACCTCCATGACATCCACGCTTTCACGTCCCAGGCTGAGGCAACAACCATCGGCAATTTCTGGAAATCAGACGAAGAAGGATATTGGCGCAATTGGAAATAGAAAGAGGATTGGGAAGGGGCCCCAGAAACCGACAGATGGAACGAGTACTACACAGAGATGGCATCTCGTAAAGTAGCAAGGAAAACAGGGTCCGACATTCTTAGATGGGGTAAACGAATTCAAGGTAATTTCTCAATAGCAGAAGCCTATTACCAAAAATTCAATCAAAATCAACAGTTGGAAACCAAACAATGGAAAAATCTATGGAAATTAAACCGCTGGCCGAAAGTTTCATTCTTTGTTTGGACTTTACTCCATGGCAGAGCGCTTACCTGGGACCAGATGTAGAGGAAGGGGCGCCAAGGTCCATCCCACTGCACACTCTATAATTCCCAAGAGGAGACTATGGAACATTTGATGAACTGATGCTCAGTCAACAATTCCCTATGGGACAATCACTTTAGATTGTTTGAGCGATACCACATAAATCATTGGAACATTGTAAACACCATTGAAAATTGGCTGAGAAAACCTTACCAAAATTTGGTGGTCAACTGTGCATGGCTCCTTTCTGCTAGGTTCCTGCTCTGGAACATCTGGAAAGCACGGAACGGGGCAATCTTCAAAGCGGAATTCAGAACCCCAACAACCATATGGGAACAAACCATCAGGAACATACGTGAAACAATCCTAATGGAAAGCTGGAAGGACAAAGACTGGCAGGCGTCGCAAATGGAGGAGGCTATCCTAAAAAGACTCAAGGTAAACTAGAGCATGTTAAATGGGGGTGTCAAAAGAAAATACCAGATCAGGGAAGTGGCTGAAAGCAACCAATATCGCCATCCCCCGCAAGGATTCATTAAGCTTAATTTCGATGGCACTGCTAAACATAACCCGAGAGAGGCTGGCATTGGGGGAGTCTTCAGAGATGCTGGGGGAAAAACACTGCGAACCTTTGCAATGGACTATGGGGAAGCCTCAAATAATGAAGCCGAACTGCATGCCTTGAAATGAGGCCTAGAAATTGCTCTACAGGCTAATTTCAAGAGACTCCAAATTGAGGGAGACTCGAAGTTGGTGGTAGACATGGTCAGGAAACTATAGCAACAATAACTAGCGGACAAAATTAGCAAGAGCGGGAGAACAACATGGCTTGTAGGAGAAATCGGGAAGCTCCTACCTAGAATCAACTACCTAATCCCGTCTCACATTAAACGTTCTGGAAACAAACCGGCGCACTGGCTCATGAACTGGGGCAGTCGGAATCGAGGCAAAGAGATCGACAGTGAAGGTTTGTCTTAACTGCTCCCGAAGGAGAGAGCCCGCATCCAAAATTTTCTTGACATTGATAAGGGTGGTAAAGGTAGGCCCGAGGTGAACGGCCAGGATCAGGCGACACACAGCGGTTGTGGGGAAAGATCACAACAGATGGGAACGGATAGCACATCTGTGGGAAAGGACAACAGTTATAGGAATGATAGAATCGGGCAGATGACGGGGCAAGGTAGGACAGGTCACGAGGATGGAGAAGAAGCGAGACATGAAACATCATCAAGGAAGGATTTGGAGTCAGCTTGGGAAGCCGGGATAGTTGACAGAGGGAGGACGACAGGTGGCACAAGGAGTACAGAAAGCTTACAGTAGGAGCAGCCGGGAGAATATTGGAGTAATGACGCATAAAGCAGGACAGTCAAGTCACGCCCCATCCTGGGATAGGGATACCGGGCGGTTAGTCAGAAAATTAAATGGCCAAGTGGAGGCCCGGTTGGTCGGACAGTGGGTAGATAACAACCATCTACCTAAGAAGGCAGAGGGAATTCTCATACAGTTTGGTAAGAAACATGAAAAAAATTGGCAAGGTGATAGCGCGATCCTGCGAACAGGTCCCTTCCCAGGCTCCGACAAGAAAAGGTGGTATGTTTTCTATCATCCCTGCCCTCCAAGCATTATGTTAGCTAGCAACTACATTATCCTTGTTCGTCCTGAAATGTTCCGCTTCAGTGAGTAGAATATCAGTAGTAGAATTGATAGTGGCCTTCCCAGCACTCAGTCAAATCTCCTCTTTCCCTCCAGAGTAGGGGAGGCCTTGCATGGCGATAGTTCTAGTTCCTATTCAGAGAGATGGAAGACGAGGGGGGCTTTGTTGGGTCTCGTCGTGCTCCATGCTGGGTACCGCAGCCCTGGCCATAACTATCCCCTGGATTTCTTCTGTGGCTCTCATTGCGGAAGCTATCCTCACTAGATGGATCGGTTTGCTATGCTTTGCCATGCTGTCTGGCGCGGATTTTCTTGGGCTAATGAGAGAGGGAGGCGGATCCTAAGCCGCTTTGCTGGGAGTGTTGTTTTAAGGGTGCAGACTACCAGCCATGCTGAAGCTGAGATGGCCAGCGAGTGCATTATGATAGCATTTCATCTCAATCGCACTGACTTGTGCTTTTCTGCTGTGATAGGTAGATAATCTCATACAATTTCAAAGTCCCAGGTCCAAGGCAAGATGGCGCCGAGGAAGGCTAATTCTACAAAGAACTGGGAAGAAGGCACCAGTCGCCATCCGAGCAAAAGGGGCAGGAAGCCCAACTCTGAAAAGACCATGTACACGATAAACGCGTACATGGTTGGGATTCCTCTAGAGATCCGCACCTGAATCAATGGGTGGGAGCGAGAGCTGCGATAAATCAGTGATAACAAAGAAATCCCCCGCCAAGACTGGGAGGATCTGATCCTGGACCCAGGAACCACTAGAGGAAGAAACTCCCTATTTAATAAAACACTTCAGCAATACTGGATCATGAAACATGTGGTTGGCCGGGCTATGGAGGTGAATCAGGCCGTCCGTGAAGAGGAAGATGAGGAATGCAAGTAGGCAGAGGAGCATCTCGAAAGCCAACTGGCGAAAGAAGCGGATAATATCAATAATACTCTCCTCCAAGAGATCGCAGCCATCCAAGTCCAGGCCGCAAGAAACCATCTGCTGCTGAAGAACATGGAACAGATGTTGCTGGACCTAAAATGGGCCATGGAGCAGAAGCAGCTGAAGCCTGGTACCAGCGCCTCAACGCCTGCCCCGGTCAACTCGTCGGACGAGGATTAGCTGAGCTGAGTCTTTTCTTTTGTTTTGAATGTTGATAAAATAGAACTGTGTCTGGTTGTTAAGTCATGCTCTTGTCATTAGCTTAGTTAGTAGTAGACAAAAACATGGTTATGACAGAAAAAGGGAGCAAAACATTTTCAAATTTTGGTCAAGTTTCAAGGCCGAAAGGTGGCGGTCTAGTTTCTTGCGGGCAGACTCGTCACCTGAAATTTAGTTTGCTGTAATTTTGTTTTGTCATCCGGAATGAAGAATGCCTAACCTTAAAAAAAATAAAAGTAGATTTGAGAAGACACATTGAGAATAGAATTATGGATATTTAATTTAGAATTAAATTGGAGAAGACCATATCTTTTCTAAAAGTAGATTTGAGAAGACACATTATGAATAGAAATATGGATATTTAATCTAGAAATAAATTGTAGAAGACCATTTCTTATCACAAGTAGATTTGAAAAGACACATTGGGAATAAAATAATAACAAATAATAAAAGTAATATTACTAAAATAAAACTATAGATTCACAAGTGTAGGTTTATACGAATATTATTTAATAATTGTAAGCCAATATCTGTAGGTTGATTAAACACTAATAAAAAATAGTATAATAGGGTTAAGTAGGGCATGACATACACCCCTCCTTCGGAAAACTTCGCCTAGAAGTTAGAGTGAAAATGAGAAAAGGAGTTTGAAAGAAGTTTGGCAATAAGGCATAACAAAATAGAGAGAGATATAGTAGTCAAATTGAGTAAGGTTTAAGCAATGATATCACTTCCAATCAATAGTCTCCAACTAAACTATAGCTTCCTGTCCTTCCTAACCTACTCCTGCTCCCATCCTATCCATCATTTGTTGTAATATACTATGGCATCAACTATACTGATGTAGTGTTATGCTTGCGACTAGAGGCCTACAGTCACATGGATGTAGTGTTATGCCTACGACGGATAATCTATGTCAGTAAAATAACTATTTCGCTCAATATTTGGGCACCTGGGGTGGTTGTTTAGCCTTTGAGTGTCCTATAGGTCCTTTAGAATGTTATTTTTTGGTTGATAGGTTCCGTTGTCGACCCCATTTCCAACAAGTGAAGCTTGGAAGTCGGGTCAGGTCATAGTAGCTCTTCCTCTCATATTTACCCTGGTAGGCTAGTGAAAATGGGTAAATGTGGGAGGGGTAGTTACATACTACAACAAGGACTCCCCCTAAGGCACATAGGAAACATCCCCCAATTCTCCACCACCTACATATCAAATGCGGGCATAATGCTCCCATACCAAGTTTCAAAAAATTCCACCAATAAACATACAAAACTGCATCCTCGCTCGAAATATCACCAAAACTACTAAATGTATTAAGTGCCACCTTATCACAGTGTGGTAGCTCGCACAAAGGTGCATGCCACCCATTTTCCACAACATATATCAATTAAAATCCAATATGGTTAATGCGATGGTGAACCGCGATGCCGATCCACAGGTTTCGATGCTCTGACCCCCCCCCATCAGTGAATAATGTTTTAATTTTTTTATTTAAATTTTCTTTTCCTTTTTTTTGCTAGCCTTTTTTTGTTTTCCTTTTCTATTTTTTCAAAAGTGTTTTTTGTCTTACTTTTTATTTTTATTTTTTATTTTTTTTGAATTCGAAATTTTATTTTAAGCAATTGATTTTTATTTTTTTTCTTTGACTATTTAATTTTATTAAAGTTTTATTATTGTTAATATTATTTTAATTTTTTTTTTCTTTTTGTTAATTTTACTTGAAATTTTATTTGAAGTATTATTTTTGAAAAAAAAACTTCAAATATTATCTTCTTTGGACACAAAATTCTTAAAATTTGTTAATTTTCAACTTTTTATCTGATATTTTCCATAAAAATCCTTTATTTGACATGTCATTTGTAGTAAACAAGTCATGAGAATGTGCAATTTTTAATTATATCTATATGCAAAATGTGTATTTTTTGTCAAGTGTTTAAAGTTATTAGTTTTTAGTGACAATTATTTTATGTATATTAAACTATTAATTAACGATTCATAAATATATGAAAAGTCATAACTTCATAATAATAATTTTCTTATTATTATTTCTAATTTTTTAAAAAACATTGAAAAATTAATTTAAAAAAAAAAACATTGCAAAGGAAAACAAAAAAAACAAACTTGAAAAACAGTTAAAAAGCAAACAACTTAGGAAGAAAATGAAGAAGAAGAAGAAGAGAACTTGAAAAGTGGTCAAATAGCCAACATTTAAAAAAAACATATGCTTAAGGTATAAGAAAATTTAAATTTTAAAAAAATTGCCCCGAAAAAATAAGGGCTATGCTACATCAACAATTTTCAAATTCAACATCAAAATCACCAAGATTTGAAAAAATATGTCCATACTTAATATATAAGAAAAATTATAGTGAAAAAAACATCCCCTCCCCCAAAAGAAACAGTCATTGTTGCATCAACACTTTTCAAAATTTGCAAAATCACAAACCTTTAAATAAAATGTTCATACTTAATACACAGAAATATTTAAAATGTAAAAATATGCTTCTCGAAAAAAGGTTGATGTTGCATCAACACTTTTCAAAATCAGCATGAAAATCATGATTTGATGTGAGCTCTAAATAAATGAGAACTCGGTAATTTTTTTTTTTAAGTTAGTATCTTTCTCAGTTCCATTTTATTGAGAATGATAGTGGGTACTCTTCTAATGATAAATCTAAAATTCTTCTGTTAGAGCAGCAATTGCCTTGTTTATAAAATGAGTACCTTGATTTCTCATTAGTATTTTATGACATCCAAAACTCCTAACTACATTTTCAAATATAAACCATGTGGTTGTCTTTGTGTTGCTGTTGTGAACAATTACACTTTAGCCCATGTGATAAGATAATCCATCACAATTATTATGTATCTAGCTCTTGATCTTTTTGTTGGTGGGTAGATTGGTCTTATGAATTCTATTTCCCATTTATCAAATGTCTACAATGTTACCTATGGACATAATGCCATCTCATGCCTCCTAGAGGGTTTTCCAACTCTCTGACATATCCCACAAAATTGGCAAAAATCCCTAGCATTCTTATGTAGAGTGGGTGACAAAATTCCTACGCGCAAGATATTTTTTGTGGTGGCCTTCCCCACATAATGACCTCATGCAACTCCTTTTTGTTCTTTTGATAGAATTAATGGCCTTTTCTTCTCTGTTACACATTTCCAAAGTGTTTCTTCTTTGATTATTTTGTATAGGCAACCCGATATTAGTTGGTAATATGAGGCCTTCACCATTGGTTGTTTCTTCTACGTGACTATATATGCCATTGAGGCTACTCATGTACTGAGTAACCAAATAATGTTTGCAAAGTAATCATCAATCCTTTTCATCCATATTTAACGCATCTTCTCCATACAAATTAGAGAAATTTTGAGGTCTAAAATGGAACTCCTAAGGAATATTATAAAATAATAGTGGAAATAAGAAAATAAGATTAGATTACATCATCAAATTTTAGAGAGAAAAAAGAAAAAACTATTTTTTCAACTTATCTCCCTATGGTTTTACTCAAATTTCAAGCAGGAGCACTCGTTGGATGTGGAATTTAATTCCTCATCCAAGGAATACCCATATTGCATAATTTTGATGGACCTTGCTACACAAAAACTAAGAAACACATGAAAATGTGATTGCAATCACATTTTACATGTATTTCTCATTTTTCATATAATAGGGTCCAAAAAAATATAAAACATTGGTACTCCTTGGATGATGAATTAAATTCCGCAACCAACTAGTTCTCTTACATGAAATTTGAGTGAAACTGTAGGGAGATAAGTTGAAAATATGAGTTGAAAAAGTAGTTTTTTAGTTTATTTTATTTTTAATATTTTTACTTTTTTACTCCAAAGATGGTGAATCATCCCCAATGGTTGACATCATAATCTTGAATCATATTGGTTCTTAAAAAGTTGATTTTTGTTGTACATTTTGTTTTGAGGCCGATTTTTAACCTCAAAATTTCTCTAATGAAATATGCAACAAATAATCTAATCATGTATTTATCTTTCTAGGTTATACAATGAACTTGAAGTCATATTCCTAAAGTAGCAACAACCATCGACATTTTCTTCCCCACAATATTGGTTTATTGACCAAATATCTCGGCATAAAATGTTATGTACACATTTTTTAGTGGGACCCTAGTAGATAATCTCTAAGTTTTTGAAGTGCATATACCATTGCCAATCCCTCCCACTCCATGGTGGTGTAATTTTTTTGGACTATCGATAGTTTTTGGTGAGAAAACACAATAGGGTGATCTATATCCTGTTCTCCTAGTTGGGCTAATATTGCACCCAAATCTATGGATGAGGCATCCACATGAGCACGAAAATCCTTTCCCCATTTTGGAAATAACAAAAGTGATGTGATAACTAATTGTCCTACAATATGTCCAACTCCTACTAACATTCTTTACTCTACTAAAACTTTACTTTTTTTTTCAAAATCTTCTCCAAGGGAGCTATAGTCTCTGCATATCCTTGTATAAACTTTCTATAGTAGCTTGTATGTCCCAAAGTCGTGTACAACATACGTACTTATGTATGTGGTGGAAAATCTACTATGAAATCATTATTTTCAGGGTCAACCAATAGACCTTGTTTGCATACTACATAACCTAACAAAATACCAAAGGGTGAATAGAAAATGCACTTCTTCTAATTTAGCAATATTTTTAGTTTTTAATATCTATAAAGCATGAGATGAAGGACTTCAATTTGTTTCTTTAGAAATCTAAATACTATCCAATCATTGAGATATACCTCCAAGAAGTCATGGATAAATTCTTTGAAAGCTACTATGACCACATTAGAAAATATTTTAAGTGGATTCTTTAGACCGAAAGACATCACAATATACTGGAAAGATACCCATTCTATTGTAGACGTAGTATTTTGTATATCTTATGACATGATATTAATCTAATGGTATGCTAAGAAACCATCTATAAATGATTAGGCCTCTTGTGTTCCCACATTTTCCTATACATCATATGTGAACTGGGTGGGGAACAATGTCTGTATACATGGATCATTTAGCTTCCTTAACTCTATATAGATCTTGATTTCTTCTATCTTCTTATCGTGCACCACCAATGGACTTACGCACTATGATTCTTCTATTGGTTCAATAATCCCTACTTCCAGCATTCTATCCAATTATGTTTTCATTTTCTGCTTGTATACTGGGTTCAACTATCTTTGCATCTAGATTTAATGAAATATTAATTTTTCACAATGCACCTACTATGCCTTTCACCTTTGAGAAAGTGGCGGGGGAGCAAATATTGAGATTCACATAGCAAATCAACAATATTGTTTACCATCTCTTTGTGCCAATAGTCTCCAATAATAGTAAGCTTCAGATTCTCTTTATTCCAATATTTACTTTATTCATCTTGATAGGCTTGGTATAATTTACATATTCAAGTTGTTTCCTTGCTATTTTATGCCCCCCTTTTGTCTCTAACATATTTAAATTTCTCGATTCACCTTCTTCTTTGTATTCCTCCATTATGTTGTTACATTCCATAAGTTGTCTAAGAAGATGAGAGTGTTAGTGTGTGAGACACAATGGCACTGATTTCTACACAATTGGACCTTCTGAGGTAAAAATGTTTCCTTTAAAATATTATAATGATGTGTTTATGTATGGATCATTATATTGAAAGCTAAAAGTGACCCTTGAAGTTCCAAGTCATCATTGTTTACTCTATTGTTCCTCCATGCACTCCTAGTTATGTATGCCAATTCCTAGGGATAGTATCTAGTGTATGTATGAATTGATGGAACCATTGCTCTTAGTATCCTATTCTTGGTCCATGCTACAACACACCCCTTTAGATGAGTGGTTGGAAAGCCCAAGCTAGCATACTTATCTCCATTTTTGTTCTTTAGTTAGAATCTTATCTACAACAAATTTCTACATATATGCCAATTTTCTATCTTCTCCTCATGCGCCACCCACCATTGTGCATAGGTATCTTTCAAAGATATATGAAAGGAGAAATACCTAAGATGTTTTGCTACCTATGCCTTGAATTTTTCCGCAAAGGAATATACATTTGTCATTCCACCATACTTCAAGGGATCACATAAATTTGTTCTGATCTAGTGCACTACATAGGTGATACATGTGCATCTTTTAGTGGATATTGGATACAAATTGTGCTATCAATTTTCAAGGGCTTCATCTAAGTCTGATGTGAAAGAACTAACACTTCACCATCTTAGCACTTTGTCGGTAGTTGGATTGACATAATCATCCCTAAGTGTGTTGAGCGTTGTAATGGCCAATATTTTCATTATAATCTTGAGCTTTGATATTAATTTCTTGCCTTTTTCTTCATAATTATGCTTCATCACCTAGCATAGTTCAAGTCTTTAAATGATTAATATTTTTCTCATAATCTCATTTTAAATATAACTATTTTATTTATAAATGAATCGATAATGCGTTTGTTGGAGGTTTTATCATAGGCAAGGGTTACGAGAGCATGTCGAAGTTCAATGGAAGTTGATGGAATTTGAAGAACATACATGGAAAATTTAGGTGAGGCCAATTTTAGATTAAGGAATTGGTTGTCGATAACATTCTTGGTTTCTTCACTAGAAGATATCAAATTTATTTCAATTAAGAAAGAACGATCTAAGAATATTTTATTCTCATATCGTTCTTTATTCTAGATATTTTCGGTTTTGATCACCCTTTCTATATTATAAAATGAGGAGAGTTTTCCCATGCACGGGTAATGAAAAAATATTGTAATTTTGAAGATAGAACAATTATTGACCTTGGGTTGTAATTATTCAAAGAAGTTAGTGTGAAGATCTTGTATTGATAAATTCAAGTTTATCAATTTCTTTGTTGATCTGACTTTCTCTTATGTAGTATGACTCCTGGTGGTTCAAGACTGCTTCCTGGACGAGGCACCATCTTCTAATTTGTATTATCAATTTACTAATATTTCTACTTATTTTCTCCCAGCAGATTGATTGGTATTGTTATTTATGGTTCGCTTGAACTGAAGCATTAAGAACTATTTAATCATGCTTGTTATCTCTTATGAAGACGATATTTATTTAAGTTGTTTCCTTAGCTACTGCATGTTGCTTCCTTAGTTACGATTATTATTTTCAATTATTGTTTCCAAAAGTATGATTGTTATTTCGATAGGCACATAGTTATTTCATGAAATGTTAGAGTAATGTTACCTTCAGATTGAATTATTGCAAGCTTCTTTAATTAGAATCTTCATTTGCTATGTGGTTGATCATAGTTCTTTCAAATACAGATTGATTTGATAGAGTACATAGGGTCATTATTTGTTTTAGGTGTTGATTTTGTCGTTGGATTGGAAGATATATCATTTTAGGAGGAGTGTTAATCTCTAGAAGTATCTTGCATAAAAAAAAAATTGTTTACCTTGAGATAAAAAGACAAATCCTCAGTTTGATGTTAATGTCGACACTTGATTATTATTTTAGAACAATTTAGAAACCAAACAACATGCAATGACATTGTCAATGTATGTAGGTTTTAACCTTGTACAAAAATTAACTACAAATGAATTCTTAAAAATATAGAAAAATATACAATAGCGAGAACATAAAAATATACATAGATATTTTCTCCTGTAACCCAAAATAAAGAAAACAATATTAAATTTTCATTATGTTCCTTTCAATGTTAAGATATATTACATACATGCCAGAGCATTCATAAACCTTAATCCAATAACACTGGATTAGAACATAACTGCAATTCCCTTGATCAGATCTATAAAATACCATGGGAAAAACCATCTTGCCCAAAACCATGCACAAAAGCATTGGTGGGTCTGCATTAAAAAAAAAAAATCCAAGGGTGTTTCCCCAGATCCCATGTAGGGGGGCTCCTGCCCCCTGAAACCCCCCTTCTTTGCCTGACGCAACGTAATAACACATGACACTAATTATGGAAAGAATATAACACACACCCAACAATGTTATCGTGGTTCTCTATAGTGAATCTATCTATGACCAACTCCATAAATCAATATCTTTCCATTAGATCAAATGTTACTGTCACCGTCAGGTCTCCTAATTTAAAGATCATCTTCCTTCTCTTCCGATCAATTATAATTTGATTTTTAAAGGCTCCGTTAATGCCAAGAAATGTTATATAAGTATTAGATTATCTATGATTTCAATTTCCTCAAAATTAGTATTGTTTTTTACTCCATCAATATTAACATCCACTCCCACCAATATATCAATAGGAAAGAATCTTCATTGATTGTCCATTCTCAACTGGATAACTGACCAAATAAGGTTCAATTTTCCCATCATCTCCCATGTCTACTTCAGCGTAATGTTAATGTTTGATTCAAGCTATATGATAATGTGGTCCATATCGTATGCTCTGATATATGCATTAAGTGTGAACTTCCTACTTGTTCTCTTCTTGTGCATAATCTTGTTGATTCTATGTCTAGTAGGAACTCCTTGCTTTTGCACACATTTATTGCTCATCCTATGTAAGTTATTCAAATTTGATTTATCCTTCACTACTTCTAGACAACTCTTCAATAATTTTTAGATGGGACTTACCTCTTCTCCTGCTTCTCTAGTACATATTGGTCATATATCAGTGGCAAGTTGTATACAGGTGTGATTGTTGTGTATTCGAACTTGAATAACCCCATTATATTATGAAGAGATCTCTTATGGATTCCTTATAAGTCTCTTTTTATTCTACTTTTTCAAACCTAAGGGTCGACTCTACTAATTTTCTTGCCCACTATTATGCATACTGCAATTTTAATTCGATAGTTAAATGTTAGTTTTATAGCTATGTGTTGGTGTTTATACTATCACTATCATGATTTAAATATAACATTAACATATTTCACTCTTCATGAATTTTCAATCAAAGATATATAAATCAATTAAAAATATCCATACGCCTAAATATAACAAGAAGACCTATAAGGTGGCTAGTTTTTAGTTTATCTTGCCTAGGAAAAAATATACATAATCTTAGTTATCAAAAGTTAATTGTAATCTAATGTTTACTTAATCTTATAGTGCTCTTAAAAAATAGTGAGCTTACTCATATAAAAATTATTCTTAGTAATCATCTACAGTTAAGAGTTGCATTTTTAAGGTAGACATATGCAATGAGCTAACGAGATGTACTATTGCTTTGTAAACTTTAGCAAATCCTTTGACACAACCCCTAGGTGCTTACTATTTGAGAGGATTAAGTTGTTAGGGATTTTATATTTGTTGATTTCAATGGAAATGGATCTATATACCATATTAATAATGGAAACATTTACACTAAAATGGAAAACACTATGGACATACATATTGTTGTAGGGTTTAGACTAGGGTAACTAATTTACCCTATATTGTATGCATAAAAAATTAGTTGTAACCACCTAATCTTTTTCATTCTAAGATTGATTATATTTTTATTGGTAAAGAAGAATATAGTGAAGATGAAGTGTGACCTTCGTCGAGGGAAACAAATACCACAAAGAGTAAAAATGCAATGTTTATCATGCATGATTACCAGGAAGAGTCCTTCACATCTATAACCTTATTGGTAATATCACACACACACACACACACACATATATATATATATATATATTTATTTATTTATTTATTTATTTATTAAAGAAACATAAAATATAATTGACATAACAAAAAGGGGAATCATAATTCCCCTCTAGAAAACTACGCAAACTAAAACATATATTCCCAATCCTAGTAGACATGTTTCTATTTTTTCCATTTTTGAGAATCCTCCCGATCCTTCAGATCTTCATCATTCAGGATGGGGTTGGATGGGATACCTTTAGACACATGAGAAAGTATTATTTTTTACATTGAAGTATTCTTGATATCTTTTGGGCTTTTCACTATAATATTAATTTTATAAACTATTATACAAACTTTTTATCCATTAGGAAAAATTTGTGAAGACTTGCTTGTTATTGATGATCCATTTCCTATATAGTGTAAATCATCATTGCAATTAGTGCAAAATCCAAATAAAATGCTATGAGTGGGATACCATCATATTCACATTCAGTTACTACACTCATATTTGACCTCCACTCACTTTTATAGGTTCAAGTGTTGAATTTGGAAGCTCTATTAACACACTGTAACACACCCCCTCCTAACCCCAACCCACAACATAGGATAGCAGGTGGTTACTATATCGACTCTAAATTCAAGGTAGCGTTATGGAAATGGGGTCTAAAAATTTCTTTGTTTTTCAACTTCCTCAAAAATTCAAATGGATGATATCATTGTGTTTGTCTCATCGAGACGATTTTAGAAATATAAATTTTTTCATGATCTAAACTTCGAATCAAAATTTGTCACCATTTAAAGTTTAGTGCCACATCATCAATCAACCAAATGGCATCCATGCAGTCTCCACATGGTCATCCAATCATTTTCCTCACTGCCACTTCTCATTAGTGTATTAGCTATAGACTCATTCATGATCTGGGTTCATAACACACACACACACATACACACACACACACACACACACACACACACACATATATATATATATATATATATATATATATATGTACACACATATTAAACACTACACATATAAATATATGTGTATTTATTTATGGCCTTCACCATGCCATGACCTGCGATGAGCCAGATGATTCAATGGTTAGAGAGATCTCTTCCTCCCCTTGTTGACGTCATAAGGGGTGAAGCACCACCATGATCACAATCGTCAATCTACCAAAATGAATTCAATGGATAAGATTAATCAAGGGGTATGCCCTCCTTCTTTTTTGAGCCGACATCACCAAGGAGATGCCCTGCTAGCGCACTAACCATCAATCTCACAAACAGCTCTCAGACATCCATTCAAACCTACGCATGGTCTATCTTCTAAACATATGCAGGCCCATTCCAAGACAATTTAATTTGAGGATTTTCTTCTAAGGATTTTCCTCCGAGGATCCATTTCTCACCCAGAATCCCTTCCCCACCTATATATGCTTCTTCTAAGGACCCATTTCTCACTAAGAATCCCTTTACCATCATGGTTATTTATTTTTAGGGATTACTTTTGTAGTTTTTCCTCAAAGAAGACTTATCTCCAAGAACTAACATGTCCAAAATCCATCCTAGCTCAAACCATTTCCTTCAAGTGTTTCTTCCAGGGTCCACTTCTTCTAAGAAGGGTTCTTGCCGAGAATAATATTGTTGAGAATCCCTCTTAGCTCAAGATGTTTCTTCCAAGGGGTGCTAACAAGTCAGTTATAGTGACATACTTTAGAGCACAAAAGCTGACTGGAATTTTACTATTTAGAGACAGAATCTCGGAGGTCATTTCTCAGACAAAATAACCTTACAAGTTTTGGGAAGCAGCATCATCTAGTCTTACGAAGTCCAAGGTTACGAGGTCTCTGTAAAAAGGAAAGGTCATAAGCACTATAATTGAAAAATTTCAAGGGTTGAATAATAATAACGTTGTTCATGTTGTTAGTGTTAAGCCATTTTGAAAGAGACTTAGCCTGTGGATCAACGACAGTGGTTCTTTAGTGTTTAGGCTAGCTCCGAGACTTGGCCATCACCCTTAAGGTTTATATCGCCCATGCAGGGGCTATCTCTTTTGACATTTCAACAGGGTCATCCCTCCTACGATTTTGATAGTTTCTCTACCTAGCCCATTCAATCATTAGATAGATATATGAATAATTCAAACATTACTCTATCATTCCAGAGCTTAGAACCAGTGAAAACAGTGAATGATCCGAATTTAAAATGGAACGCAACAAATTAAATATATAACCATAAACACAGAGATGCAGTAGAAATAAAACTTCATTTGATTAATATCAAAGAACTGAAATATGCTTACATACAGAATGGAAATAAACTAGCTCAGGCAATGTTAGCTTATCTCTGAGAATAGATGTGGTGGCTACATGCCTCTAAACTATGTTATAATGAGGTTTGAAGGCCTATTTATTATTGAGAAACAATGGAAAACCCAAAAGCATCCAAAAACCTAACCCTAGGAGATGAAACACCAAACTATGGGCCCTGTTGGGGTAAATTGGTACATCAACTTCCCATGGTCATAAATTTGGCATACAATCTCCGTTTGACGCATACGATACCTTGTTAGAAAGATCTATACAAGGACTTATCATGTTAAAATCTTATAATTTTCATTGATGATTTTCCCAAAAAACATTGTTTAGGGCCTCAAAACGGCTCTAGAAGTTCAAGACCCAAAAATCTGCCAAAAATAGTAAATTGTGCTACAATTAAGGAACTGAAAAACTAAAAGAAACAATGGTGAGAGTCCAAGCAGAATTGGTGGGTGGCCACCAATATCCACTTGGATCATTCCTCCCCCATTAGGAAGCAATGGGCCCCATTACGTTGAGTTCCTCCATGAGATGAGGAAACTTTTGCTGAACTCAGTCCCTGGTGAGCCACTTGCCCTAGTAAAGGAGTTGGCATGCTTTGACAACTTGATATAGTTGGATCCTTTGCTGTCAGGTGTTCCTGATTTGTGTGTCCATGATCCAATCAGTTCTATCTTGTTCCATGCATTTTGGGTTTAACTATGTCAGTGTGAGTTGTTCTATAATGTCGAATGTGTCCAACAATGGTGGGAAGTAGGGCCAAAGGTGGTCCACATTGAACACTAGGTGTAGAAAAAGTAATGTTGGAATATTGAGCTCAAATTCATTGTCCCCTACTACCTTGGTGATGATGTATGGCCCATATCGAAGCAGGCGAATCTTGCAGCAGGGTCCAGCGAGCCACTCCTTCTACAAATGTAGCCAAACTTTATTGCCCACTTAGAACTTGTGTGGCACCTGATGTTGATCATGTCACTACTTGTACTTGGCATTGGCTCTATCCATTAATCCACGGACCTATTGGAGGATGTATTGAATGTGCTCAATGAATTTGTTTGCCTTGTTGGCTTCGAACTGGACGTGAGCCAGTTTTTCTTGAGTAGTTGCAAATGGTATGGCCACATCAATGGGATAGAGTGACTGGAATCCCAAGTCCACCTGAAAAGGGTTGTGGTTAGTCGAGATGTGGAGAGCACAGTTATATTTGTGCTAGACATAGGGGAGGATATCATCCCATGTGCATGGATTCTTTTAGTTGTACATGCTTATAATGTGTATGATCATCCTGTTGACGATCTCTATCTAGCCATCAGTTTGAGGATGGAAAGTTGTGGACTTAGTGAGCTTGGTGTCAAGCATCGAGAAAAGGCCAGACCAGAATGTACTGAGGAACCTGTTGTCTCAATCTGAGATGATAGACAATGGGATCCCTAAGTGTACCCACACTCATTCAAAGAAGAGTTTAGGAGTGGCATTTGCTGTGATTTTCTTCTTGCAGCTTGTCATAGTGGCCATCTTCGAGAATCTGTTGACAACAACAAAACATAGTTGTTACCATGCTTAGTAGAAGGAAGGCCTGACATGTTCCCATGGTTGACTAGGGGCATGGAAAATTTTAGGGGCTAATATTTGCAAGTGGGATAATTTTCCATGGTTTTTCCAAAAAAACATTTGCCAATTTCAATTTTTTCTAAAAATGATTCGCCAAAATGTTATAGTATAAAATTATTTTACCTTAAAAGTTGTCAAAATTGTATAAATACTATATCTAAAATTATTATCAATTTGCATGTTTTTACAAAGATATCAACAAACATTTTATAATTTTCAATTTGGGGACTAGTAAGATTCGTCAAGGTTTCTAAACTTTAAAACAAATTTTCATCCTTAAAATTTTCCATGACTAGGGGTAGGCAGTGGAGTATAGAGGCCTTGCTTCTTGATGGTCGATTTGGAAATGGTGCACGTATTGCATGAACTGATGTACTTCCCGAGATCCTGTTGAATATTCAGCCAATAGAAATACTTCTGCAATACTGCCACTTTTTTCTCAACCCTGAAATGCCTAGTGACCTAAATGTAGTGTGCTTCCCAAATCTGGCTGAAGGTCAAGATGTAATCCAAGCATACAACCATAAATGAGTTGGTGAATGACCATAAGATGTCATCCATTAGCCTCATGAAGATTGCAGGAGAATTCGTCAACCTGAAAGGCATAACCAGTTATTTGAAAATTCCCTCATCTTTCAAGGCAATCTTCCACACATTAGAGGGTTCAATTGGTACCTGGTGATATCCAAACTTCAATATGATCTTGTTGAAATATTTGGCCGACTTGATTTGGTTCAGAGGGTCATTAATATGTGGTATCAGGTGCATATTCGAGACAGTGACCTTTTTTAGCACCCGATAGGCCTATAGAGTCTCCAAGTCCCATCCTTCTGCTGTACCAACATGATTGGGCTCCGACCGGGCTATGAACTCAGTCAAATGTGACCTTTCTGCAGAAGCTCCTGAATCTGCCTCTTGATTTCATCGTTCTCCAAAACAGAGCACCGATGGATTTTTCCATTGGTAAACGATGCACCTGGGGTTGAATCGATGGATTGCTTGACCTGAAAGTGCATAGGCACCCCTGTGGGGGAGGTGAAGATGTCCTCGTACTCCTCCACAACCTTTTCCATTTGTTATTGTCATGTGGAGGGACCCTATATATAGGTCGTGGCCATAGTCTTATTCCTTCCTTTGAGGGCATTTCATCAGCAAAAAAAATTTCCCGATTTTGGAAATGAGCTTACTACATTGTTTTGCAGTAACCAAGGAGATGGTGATAGGGGGTGCTACCTCCGGTATCCTGTAAAACTTATTTCCAAATGTAACAATAACAACATGAGGCCTTGACTCATATACATCATGCCGATTCCACAAGTATGGTTGGCCTAATAATACATCACAAACATCAAGAGCAGAAACATCACATAATACCTCATTTGTGAAGGGCTTGATGTTGTATGGAAGGTGACACTGATGGTTGACGTGAATATCCCATCCTTGGTGAAGCCACCAGATGGTGTACGCTTGTGTGTGTGCTATGGTCAGTAAGGCAAGCCACTTCATGACCTTTCTAAAATGAGGTTCTTTTGGCTCCCATTGTTGACAATGAACTATAGTGGGGAACCCTTTACCCACATCTTGGAGTGGAAGTGGCGCTCCTCCTCCTCGGGATCTTTGGGTTCCTCCTTCTGGATCTTCGTGGTGACAATGGTGGCATTGTGCTTTGCATCGATATTCTACTTCTCTTTTTCATTCCCCTTGTTGGGTTCTGACTCAGAGTTAGAACATGCATTTAATTCATAAGCCTTTAGCCCAGCCACCAGTGACTACCTGGCCCAACACTTACTTGTGTTGTGAGTGGAGCTCTTATGGAACTCACACCACTTTCCCATGTCCTTCTTCGACTTCGTGATGTTTTTATTTTCTTGCAACTTTGGCGGGTTATCTTGGGTTGTCTTGCCTTAGCTTTGTCTTTTTTCTGCATTTGGGGGAACCTTTCCTTTGGATTTGTAGATCCAAAGTGTCACCTTTTCTGTTTAAGCTTCTGCTCGATCTTGACAACATATCAGTATGTCATTCTGAGTGAGGAGATGTCCAGGAACTCCATCTCATCCTTCATGTACCTGTGTAGGTAGCCATAATACTTGAGTATCAAATGTTTCTCAAAATCCTTGATGCCTAGCTTCGTGCGAAGGGTGTGAAAAACATTGGTAAACTCTGGCATGTCTTGGTCCCTTCCCTGCCGCAATGTGGTCCACCTTATGTATTTATCCTCATAGTTCCCGACAAGGTAGTATATCCCACCAATCCTTGATGTGGGGGGTGGTTTTGAGAAGAGAAAAAGTAATATTTTACCAGCTCGAAAAACCATTGACAAAAAGATATCCTTCGAGTAGATTTAACCATTTATCTATGACGTATACATCTATTTTTTCCTTAAATATGGGAATGTAAAATTTTACTTGTACCTTAAAAGGAGTGGCACCTCCAGAGTGGTTTTTGGATGTGGATGCGCCACCGGTGGCCAACCATTTAAGGATTTAGGCAAATTTATCCATCAACGCATTCCTTTGTTTCTCAAGGGCCTCCTTGAGCAATATTTTATAGGATCTCCTTCTCCCTCGTATTTCTTTATTTCCCCCATGGGCGACTGTCCGGGATTGCGAGGCTGATCTTGAAAAAGTTCAACCAGATCGAGCCCTAACTCCTTATATCCCAACCTCATTGGGGACATGCGAAGATGGATCGAGACAGAGAAGATCGATTTGATATCGCTGATACGAATTTAAACAAGAACACAACAAATTAAAGATATAATCATAAAAAAGAATATGCAACATAAATAAAACTTCATTTCATTAATATGAAAGAACTAAAATATGCTTACATACAAAATGGAAATAAACTAGCTCGGGCGATGGTAGATTAACTCTGAGAAGATATATGGTGACTACATGCCTCTGAACTGTGTTACAATGAGGCTTGAAGGTCTATTTATTATTGAGAAACAATGGAAAACCCCAAAACATCCAAAAACCTAACCCTAGGAGATGAAACACCAAATTATGGGCCCCTTTGGGGTAAATTGGTACATCAACTTCCCGGGGTCGTAACTTTGGCATACAATCTCTGTTTGATGCACACAATACCTCGTTAGAAATATATATCTAAGGAATACAACCATTGTTGGTGATTTTACAAAAAAACTTTGTTTAGGACCTCAAAACGACTCTGGAAGTTCAAGACCCGAAAAACTACCAAAAATAGTAAACTGTGCTACAATTAAGGAAATTAAAAAACCAAAAGAAACGATGGTGGGGGTCCAAGTGTAATAGGTGGGTGGCCATCAATATCCACCTAGATCAGTGAACGACTATGTAAGTAGGAACAAGGACTTTTCCATTCAATTTCAATGATATTCTTAAGCAATTAACAACTCATATCCATTTAGGGATCTACAAGCCTTTTCCCTTACATTATTTAGTGAAGTCCATACACCTCTTATTATTATTTTGGTCAATAATTTACACTATGAGAATGCTACAAAATTCTTGTATAGAATCTTTCTGATTTGGGTCATTATCTCATATAGATCTATTATACATCCAAACCATTAATAGTCCAAATCGTTAGTAGGGGTTAAACATTTAATTAAATTAGCATGAATTATCCTTCCTCTGCTCAGTAACCAATTATACTACTGTGTAATTGTGTTAAATCTATACATACAACACATGCATATATATATGTGTGTGTGTGTGTGTGTGTATGTGTGTGTGTGTGTGTGTGTGTGTGTGTGTGTGTGTGTGTGTGTGTGTGTTTGTGTGTGTGTGTGTGCGTAACTCTTGCATGAGGAAAGTCAATGCAAAATTACAACAACAAGAACCTATGGTGAAGTGTGTAGCAATGAGAACAAAGATCTCATTAGGTGTATAACAAATTGTAATTATCATGTCAAGTCCAAGAAACATAAAACCATTTTAACAAGGCTTATGAGATAGTATCATAAACAACATAGGAATATGAGGCCTATTTATGCCTAAGTTTTGAAAAGGATGGAAAACATAGACCCAAGACATAGGCATACTTCACTAGGAGACCTAGAAAGGAAACCATACAAGGTAAGTGGATCAATATGGCTATAGAGTGAGGAACCTCTATTATTCCTACTTAGAGATATAGATAAGATCTACCAAGAGTGCTTTCATGTTGATTCTATTGAAAGATGACCAATGCACACACACACACACACTATTGGAATGTGATTTAAGATGAGCACCATAACTGTAATCGACTTCTCAACATGAGTTCATTAATTCGTTTCAACAATATCATAACATAATATTTAGCTATGTAAATAATAAAATTATAGTTCATGCCTCATACATCAAAAAATTCAAATCAGTAGATACAAACGTATATTCATTGTGACTGCAAGACATAAGAAATACTTATATCAAAATCTAACAAGAAACTGAATCTGGGATGCAAATCTCCACCCAACCATAGAAAATCTGCAACCAAACCTCACTTGCAATTTTCACCCCTAAGATAGATTTGAAATCTTGAGGTGGAGTGCTTCTGAAGGCTTTTAACCAAAAAAATAGCTGAAACAAAATTCCATTGGGCCACACTTCCTTCATCCACTAGAGGCAAGCCTCTGCTCTATCTATGATTCTTATTTCTAATAAGATTTTAAGAAGGTTCTTCATCTAGTTTTAACTCTCTCCAATGCTCAGTAACACTACTCAAGATGATACCTTAATTTCCTCTTCCACAACTTCTACATGCCCAGAAATATCCTCCTCTCTGTGTATGCATGTGTGACCCCCTGAGAGAGAGAGAGAGAGAGAATGTATCAATCTATGGCCCTATCTCCCACTCATATTTTTATTTTCTTCCAAACCTACGAACTTCCCATTCTCTCTCACGATATCACAATAGTCCCCCTCTTGGATAGTGCAACCTAGGATGCCATCAATGCTTTTCCCTATTTTTCCTCATGGTTAGACATAAAGGACACCTAGACCTATCATTATTTCTTCAGCTAATTTATGGCATAGTCAACCCATTCAACCAACCAGGACTAATATTTAAAACAACAATTCCCTCGAGCGATCTCCTACCTCAAGCAATGTAATATGTGTCCCTTTCTGATCCATTTGAAATAATTTCAATTATTTACAAGAGATATATATTAACCAGGGGATGTCAAAGTCCCCTCCCCTTTGAGGAGAAGACCTTCCTTGGTGTTCAATATCCATATATGAAAAAAATGTTGTTAGACCACACCTTGTTGATTATGGAGCTTTATATACATAGCTTGTTCAACTTTTACAACACATTTTATATGAATAGTGGCTTACCAACCACTCCGTTATAACTAATACATAAATTTGGCCATCTTCCAATGGCCCCTTTTGAATTTTTTTGATTCTTTAGAGGTGTTCAATCCAACTTGGATTTTTCACTTTCTCTCGAGTACCACCTACCTCCAATGTCCAGTGTTGTTATCTTGCGCTCCTTGTTCCCTCAATGAATATTTCTCGACACATTATTTTCGGAGCACACCCCCAATGTTCTTCTAATTCCAATCGTCTATGCCCATGACTAAAAATCAATTTATTTTCCAGCCTTCCCTTCTCTTCTCCCTACTCCCTTAGGAAATCTAGTCACCCCCTCCTATGTAGTCACACACCATCCAAGTTTATGCATCCTCTTTTCTGCTTCACAGTCCCTCGGGAGATGCATTCCTTAGCAAGGTTTCCTCACATTGAGAGAGTATCAAAACCAATTTATATCCTTTCCTCAAACTATCATGTGTGTGTGTGTGTGTGTTTGTATGTATATGTATATGTATATGTATATGTATATATGTATATATATATATATATATATATATATATATATATATATATATATATATATATATATATATAGATATATATATATGAAGCCTAATAGCTACCAAAGAATATGGACACTACCAATCATGGCAGTCTACTGTCAATAGAATATAAGTGTATTCCATGCCTTTGTAGGCCCAACTAACCCATATTCTAGGCAGTGTACTTGTCCTAAATCAACATAGGCCCAAACAATCCCATACTTTCTTGTCCTACAAATTACACAACATAAGAGCCTAGACAGTCTTATACCTGCCTATCCTAAAACATTACACAACACATGCACATATACACAGTGTACCACAACACATACACATACACACATGATACAACACAATGAATACACATGTATAACAAAAGACATAAACAATACACTTGGCAATGTACGATATATATACAATAGTGTTGACAATCTAGAGACCACACTATCTCTATCCATAGACACTAGGAAAAATTGCATCTAGTGTCTTCCCCACTCGTTGCTGATCACAATGATTTCATTCTTATATATCCTTCAACATTCCCTATTCATAATATAACATGGGAATAATTTATTAATCATATTCACATGATATTGAAATCATAGATCATTCTTGGCTAATTTTTCCCACTTGATTCCTTATTAGCCAATAACTTTTTTATGGAATTCACATTTGGATTAAATAAATTTAAAGAGTTGCTCTTCCAAAAGAATAGTCCCTAACAAAACCTTGTCAAATAAAATGGCATTTTAATATTTGTATGTAAATATTGGCATGATCATGATCATATAAAAAATTTATATATGTGCATTGAGTTAACATCAAAGAACATCCCTTGTGCCATTTTCATGGCTACCATGTCACTATCCATTATTTTCCATGGACTAACCAGCCACTTGGCCATCATGTTGTTGTTCACTCAGTCCTTTTCTTCTCACATTGTTTTTATGTTGCAATTTCTAGCCACTTATGTTTTCACCTATGCCTATTATTGTTTCGAGGAGTAACTCTCCAGTACGTTCCAACAATGAACTTTTTCCAGCCCATCTGCCCAGCTTGAAGTTCCTCGTCACCCAAAACTCTCTCAACCAGTCATTATTTATGTCAATTACACGTGTCCCTCTTCATCTCTCTCACCAAAGCTTCATGAACTCACTGCCACCTTCAATTGATTTGTCTCAAGTCCCTAAGCCCCAATTATGTAAATAAAAGGTCCGTGATTACATCAATAGGTAATTCAAGAGGAAAAATAAGAGGTAGCACAACAAAATAGAATAGAATTCATGATCATAATCATATAGGAAAACCACACAAAAATAATACGGCCATGCAAAAACCTAAAATCAAATGACGTCAATCAAGAAAGTGATAAATTAAAGCCAGCACATATAGGTGTTTAAATAAAACAGGCCCTAAAATCAAATTTTATCCCCATGATTCTAGCGTTCATGGCACTTCCAACATGCGTGTGTATACATGTACATATGTATATCCACATACCAAAATTAGTTCAATAATCCTTTACAAGGCTTACATCAACCTTAAAGTCTCACATTCCCCAAAATTTCACAGGGGATCTCTTCGACACATATATGTATATATCAAGGAGCTTGAGGGAATGCCCCCTCCTCCTTCTCGACATCTTGAATCCTTGATTTGTGTCCATGTGGCTCATGGGCGATATTTTATTTTTTCTTCTATCTATGGCGGTGGTCCCTTTTCAGATGCTTTTCTCCATAGTACCAAGAATAAAATATCGTCTTCTCCTTTATAGCCTCATGAGGCCCCGTCTTGCCAATTTCATCTTTCCATTTTGAGGATTCAGTTTGATATGTCATTTATCTTAACTATTTTTGTAGTTCAAAATTCCACTCATCCAGTTCTTGTTGTTTCCTAGAAATATTTCTAAGTTCTTCCTTGTCGACCTTTAGTTCATATTCCAAGTCCTTGAGCTCAACCTCCAAATTCCCGAAGATTCTTTTCCTTTAGAGGGATGTCCTTGTTTCTCATTTTAAATGGACTTGGTCCATATCTTGTTGCACCAAGCCATGATACATGTTTCCTTTCGCTGCCACTGAGCCTTGTTCTGTGCTTCCACATGCAATCTATTGTTACTGCATTAATACATAAACAAATATACCAGTTTCCTTACCATGTTCTACCAAGCACACTGCCCCCCAACTGTGCACATGTCTCAATTGACATATCAATCACATGTCTCAAAATCCAGGGCATAAATATCTTAACATATTTTACAAAAACCATAATTTCTACATGCACATGCACATATCAACTCATTTATACCTATTCTTGTAGAAGATTCCAATGTCTTTGTCAAGATTCTAGATATAACTGGAAACCAAATACTATTCAAAAATCGACATCCTTAATTTCGTCCAGTCTCTATACCAATACCAAAGCAACAATTTAAATTTAGCCTTTGTACCAAGGCTAGTAATAATTTCATCTACGATCTTAAGGAAGATAATTAGAAACCCTTCAACACATAAACATAATTTAATGCATAATCATGTCTTTACAGGATTAAATTTCAAACTTTACCCAAAATTATCAGCATTCACTATTATCAAACCTCTTTACCGAGACCCCTATTATCACCCACTAAAATCAACCTTCAAAATAAAAAATAATGCCAGTCTTCATTGGCTTCATTTAGTCTCTTTACTAAGACTATCACTACTAATCGAGAGGTCAACATTTTCCACAAGCAACCAAAGTAGTATGTATATTCATCCTCTTTATTCAAGCCAACAGCAACAACGCATCTCATTAAATTTACAGTTCGAGATCTCGAGCATGTCCTCATTATCTGAGCCACATTGTTCAATTACTTTGTCTATTTATAATTAGAAACAAGGACATCCCTCTAAACTAAGTATTTATGAAATAGGATGATGTAACAGAAGGGACTCCTAATAATTCAAGATAAACTCTAATATTGCAGTCTCTTTCTCTAGTCGAGCTACAAATCCTTCATCTACAAGATGTCCACAAGACCCTTTCCTTTGAACTCAGCTACATTAGGTACTGAACGTGGATTCTCCATATGATAGTGAGATAAAAGACTTTATAGGCTTCAACCAACCATTTTCGTATGTCACGTCCCATTCCTTAAAAAAGAAAGGGATTGACCACGAAGACAAGTATTCATCAAGAAAACATAATAGCCACAATCATCATAAAGAAATAGTCAATCTCCATTGAGGTTAGTTTCCATAAAACAATGAGGAAATGGGACTCCCGCATCCCAATCAATATATTCATATACATATACTTACATTCAATTAGAAACAAACCATGATATCCAGGCTACAAAAATAAAGGGATTTCCCCCACATCCCTCGTATCACAAGGACATTTACATGTACAATTATTCCAATTATGAAAGATCACATCACTCAACCACTAGTGATGGTATGCTACAAATAACCATAATCACCACCATGTAGGCAATTCTGCAAAATTAAAGAAAATGATAGATCTTTGAGGTCACAACCACTAGTCGTGCATACCTAGATCTGAAAGATTTGAAGTATGTCGACATATATGCTTGTTTGATTTACTTATTGAAAATTCCTAAGTAACTAAAAATGATATATCTGTGGTCGTAATGATGTTGTGATATGAATGAAGTATTCAAGAGTGTGTAATTTTGACAATAGGGGTTGTGGAGAGTAAAATTGTGCTTGCAACAAAAGTTTTCAAATTTGTACATAGGTATGTTTGGGAATAGTCGTGTACATACGCATATCCATCTCTGAAGGGTTCTGTATATATTACGTAAAATGTTTTTTCAGTATGTGAATATCTGTATGTGGGTGATGTGCATGTTAAGAGCATACATACATTGACATGTTTTTTGGAAGTCGTGTATATATACTAGGGTTTTGTAGCATGCCTTGTTCATGACATTTAACCAGTTATGTTCTATTTGTTGTTTTCTATCAATGGCGTCCCTATTATGTTGATATGTATCTGACAATGTTAATTGGGTTAAACATGGTATGGTATATTGAAGAGTAATGATGCTACAATATGGTGATCTGAGTTTTATTTAGTAATCCGTGAGTGGTTCAAGTGATATGTGACTGATGGAATGATCTAATTATGGTTTAGTGATTAATGATTCAATGTTCAATATTTCGAGATCTCTACGCAAATTTTTGTACAAAGGAAACATGTATATACATGGGTGTGCTTCAAAATAGTAGAGTATGCACTCTAATGCATGTTTAATAAGGGTTTGTAGGAACAACATTGTGTTTTTGTGGTAGTGAATCATGTATGGTTTATTGATAAATGGTTGGTATGATCTGATAGAGTATATCTATTATGGACTTGTTTTGGTTGCAATAGTTGGATGAGATTTGATGGTTGGTTTACTGATATAGTGATTTAGTGATTGGATGATTTGATTCATTATTTGGATTCAGAGTTGCTACTTGGTTTGGGCTTAATGTTAGGAGTGAGTTTAGTCTTAAAATATGATGAAAGACAATCTACAGGTTTTGATGTTTTGAGTTAGGTGGATCCAGTATGAAATATTATGAAATATAGTCCACAAGAGGTATTGAGGGTTGGAGCCTTTAGTGAGCGAGTGAGAGCTTCCTTCTAGTGGTATCTAGTAAATTTTTGCAGTGGGTAGGTGACCCCTACTGGTAGGATCCAGTAAACAAGATCAAGGGGTTGAAGCCCCTTACAGTGGGTGTTGGAGAATGAGAGAAAGTTGTAGCCTTCTACAGGTGGGTGTCTGTGTACTGGTAAGAGTTTGCGCCGATACAAGATTGTAAGATGTTTTCCTTTATAGTAAAAGAAGAAGACAGAGACAATGGCAGCGGTGGTTTTCTCCCACATCGGATTTCCACCTAAAATCTTGGTGTTCATGTGTGTTGATGATCTATATTCTCTTTACTTCTCATGGTTTTTGCTTAATGAATGAATAATGAAGTAATGATGCATTGGTTAAGGGTGAATAATTAATTAAATAAATGATAAATTAATTATATGGATATATGCAGTTTGCATTTACCACAATCGTGTACATACATTGGTTTACTGAATGACAATAACATGCATAAATCAGAACAAGAAATTGAAAAATTGAAGTAAGTTTAAAATATTGGTTCACCTCCCCCTCAGTATTTTTCCCAACACCAGAGGCAAGCCACTACTCTCTCTCTAATGCTTATTCCCAAGAATCTTTCAAGAGGATTCTTCAGCTAGTTTTAACTCTCTCTAGCACTTAGTAACACTACTCGAGATGCTATCTTTTTTTGTCTCTTCCACAACCTTTCTATCCCCTTAAAGTTATTTCTTTCTATGTATTCCTATGTGTCGCCCTCAAGATAGGGAGGGTGCACGTATCAATCGATGGCCCTATCTCCCACAACTTTTCTTTTATTTTTAACCAACTAAGTACCCATTCTCTCTCACGATTGCACAACAATCCCCCTCTTCGAAAATGTAGCCCATGTTGCCTTCATTGATTTGTCTTGTTCTTTCTTATGGTTAGAGCTAAAGGACACCTAGACATGTCTTTATTTCTTCAATTAATTAATGCAAAATTGAACCCACTCAACAAGCGTGGAGTGATATTTAAAACAACAATTCCCTCAAGCAATAGAATTTGTGTCCCTCTCTCATCCATGAAATAATTTCAATTATTTACAATAGAAAAATATTATCCACGGTATTCCACATCTATTTATTGCATGATGAAGTCCACATGGACATGCCTTCTTACTTAGTTTGGGGCCCTTTCTTATCTCCCCTTGACACCTCATTCGATAAATCTAAAACCAGTACATTAATGTTCACAAGTATTGGCTTAGGTGGGGCCCTCTACAACCCAATACGGGGGTGATGTTGGTGGTGTAAATATTTTTTTATAAACATTTACATGTCAACTCAATTAAATAAAATAGAAACAATGCCTACATGGTTTCAAATTCAATTTGTTGTATTGTAATTTTGTGTTTTTTATGGTAAAATCATAATATACATATAATTTTAAAATAAATTTAAACTCGAGAAGCAAGTGCTACTCAAATTTACAAATCATGCTACACGAAAAATTGCAAAAAGATTATAATCTACACTGGTAAGAACTAAAGATATGAAGTGGATAAATTAATTGCTTTCTCAGGTACAAGGGCTTACATAATTTTTGGTGAGTACTAGATTAATAATCACTAGTAAGTCTACACATTTACAATTGTATTCCCACATGAGTGCAGAAGAAAAGATAAATAAACGTGGTAAGTCATTCTTGGTAAGTATAGTTAGTTACATCCTATCTTTATAAAGAATATGTTATTTACCTAATTTTGAGCTATTTTCAATAATTTTATTTTTGGATGGTTTTTTTGCAAAACCTAAGAATAAAAAACCAAAATGAATATTGCAACCATATCCCTAAATTATGGCATAAATTATGTGATTTATGTATCCACATGATACCTTTAAGCTATGTTCTAATCAAATATTTGAAAATAGTATATTAAATAATCTTGAAATATATATATTTGGTTTTCAAAGTCAAACATTATAAGTTACACTCGTCAATTCTAAGTCAATGCTTTTCAACATGCAAATCAATTTCACACACACATACACATATAACGTTTTTTTTTCCTTTTCCTAAGTAATGTGAGTGTTGAGATGACTAAGACTCCTAACCTATGACTTGAGTATCAGCTACCTAGGGTCATCTAAGCTCTCAAAATCATAATCACCCGGGTATACCATTAGGATCTGGGCCACACCAACCTTAGCATAGTGGTATAAAAGCATTAGGGTTTGCCCTTAACATGGTGGGAACCAATGTTACTTGGGAGCGGGAGCGGAAGCGGGAGCGGGAGTGACCATTTTCAGAAGCTCCCGGTTTGGGAGCGAATCCCGGAGCGATTTTTTAAAAAATATATATTTTTTTATATTTTTTAATTTTTGATACATATATGTCAACAAAAACATGTAGAATGATGAATTAGATATAAAAAACATAAAAAAGCATAGATTGAACCATATAACAACAATCATCTAGAAGTTATAATCTTCATCAACCACGTCCGCAAGTTAGTAACATAGTAACATACAACATATTGAGTCTCATGATTCATCAATCTTAAAGTTTCAAGCTTTCAAAATTCAATATATAACATTTATCATCATTGATCACCAAAGTTGTACTTGTAAGCTAAGTGTAACCATTACAACAAATAATATCTAACATGAAATGAAATGTTATAAAATGAAACGAAATGAAACAACTTTCAACTTTCATGAAGCATCATATTCATAATTCATTACTAATGAGTTATAATTGCCAACTTCAAACTTAAATTGTCATATATTGTTTAAAAAAATATCATAATAAATATGAAAGAGTCAATAGTTATAAAAGCCACTAGAAACTAGAGAAGAGAAGTAAATCTATTATCTATTTCTTATGCTTGGGCCTCTTGCCACCACGAGAAATGTCTAATTTTTTAGTCTTGTTGCAAAATCAGGATCTTTGTCATTAATATCACCCTCCAAGCATTAATATCCAGAGGTATCTTTGTCATTACCTTTGTATCTGTATAGGGATCTTTGTCATTAATATCACCCTCTAAGCATTAACATAAGATAGAAAAAGCATAGCATGTCAAGTCAAGATTTTGTTTGAGTGATGCGTACATTTTTAGAAGGGTCATGATAGAGGAGTTCGACAACCAATGTCACTAACATCAAGGTACATAGAGGGATTGGTACTCTTGATTAAATATGAGTTCCATACCCTAATACATGACAAAATTCAATGGAAACATTGCAATGCCCCAATCCTGAAATCCTGAAAAACTGATAAGTCTGCTGGATTTTGAATGAAATCTAAAATTCTACTTTCTCCATATGAAATCCAATGAGGACGAAACCACTCTCAAACATCCTGAGTCATTTCTTTCTTTAATTTTCATTTTCATCCTTTTACTTTAAGAATTTAACATTACCATGAATAGCATATCAATACTAGGGCCTAGACTTGATCATTAAGTTGCCCCACTCAAAAACTATTTGTTTCTTTAAAAAAAAATTGCATTTCGAACATTACTACAAAAAAAAAAAATGCAAAAAAGGCAAAACGCTCCCGAAAAGGCAGGGAGCGAAATTTTTTTTAGGGAACGCGCTCCCGAAATCGGGAGCGATTTCGGGAGCGCGCTCCCGACCCACTCCCGCCCGGAGCGCGGATCGGGAGGGCGGAGGGGGGGGGGGGGGGGGGGGGGGGGGCGCTCCCCCGCAACACTGGTGGGAACTATCTGTTTCATCAGTGATATTTATATCACATTAAAAAAAAATTAAAGAAATTATAAAAATCTAACTATATCTGTCATCATCGTTTGAATAAAATTAAAAATAAGAATATCTTAATGTCTACCAATGTGAGATTTATATAAATAAAAGTATAGATTCATCTAAACTCCTCATCTACCAAGTAGAAATAGCAATAAAATTTCTTGAGGTGCAATCTTTCTTCAAATTTTATATTTAAAATAAGGTTTGCATCTTGAGAAATTTGATTTCTCTAAGCATTTGGTAGATCAAAATAGATGTATGTATTTACATATCCTCATAAAACCTCTAAATATTAAAATATAAAATTATTAAGTAAATATAATATATTTAAATTTTAATTAAATTTTTTTATAAATAAATTATTTTAGTATGAAAAATCTTATGTAAATTTTCTTCAACTTTAATTCATAACTTTTTAGAATAATAAATTGAATTATATAATGAAAGAATCCAAATTTTAAAATACTGAATTTCTTGATATATTTAAATATTTATTTAAAATAACAAAAAAATACTATCTTATTCAAAATTATATCATCAAATCTCTCAAAAAGACAATTATATCCTCAAATCTTTCCCAAAAAAAGTCGCTGCACAATTTCTTATTTCAATAATAAGATATCTTATTTCTTATTGCAACAAGATCGCATTGAAAATTTTCCACTAGAAAGTATAAATACGCTAAATCAGTGTTTAAAACAATTCTGAAATATTAAAAAAAATTGCAACATGATTGCAAATACGCTAAATTAGTGTACAACAATTCTAAAATTAAAAAAGGAAAAAAAAAATATTTTAAATCGCTAAAAATAATCCATGAAACAAGTTGCTTCTTTATCTACTTGATGTATTTAACTTTTTTTTTTTTATTAAAATCTTTCCCATGAAAAATATAATCCTCTCTCAGAATTCTGATTTCACCACTCGCAACCCGAGGAAAGGTTCAAATACCATATTTATGATGTTTTCTAAGAACTCAAGACCAGTGCTGTATAAACGCATCCAGATTCTTCCGTGCTGCTCCCTCCTTAGAGATGGCTGCAGCCGCCGCTATGCTCAACGCCTTCACCCTTCGCTTCATCTGCAACGCCGCTTCGTCCATCGCCATTATGCTTCGCACAGCTCTCTCCACATCCTCTCTTTTCCTCAGGCCGTCAATCACCTTAATCTCCACCGCCACTTTTGCCTCTTCAACTAGAAGGAAAGCGTTGACCGGCTGGTCCGACTGCAGCGGGAACGCGATCATGGGAACCCCCGCCGCCACGCTCTCGAGAGCCGAATTCCATCCGCAGTGCGTAATAAAAGTCCCCGTCGCTTCGTGTGCCAAGATTGCTGTCTGTGGTGCCCACTGGCACTCCACAAAGCACCGTGCCCCAAGTCGCTGCTCGTAGCCATCAGGAAGCACCCCCGCCTTCCACTCCTTCGCCGTTGACAAGGAGTCATCACTGAGCTTTGAGTCCGGTCGGCGCAACACCCAAAGGAAGGGCTGCCCGCTCGCCTCCAGTCCCAGTGCCAGCTCTCTCACTTGGACCGGAGAAATATATGACTCCGATCCAAACGAGACGTACACGACGGAACCTGGCGTTTGGCGACCCAGCCACTCCATAATCTCGACATCCCGGGGACTCCGGATTTTGTCCTTCGCGACGAGATCAATTACCGGCCCGACAGCCCAGAAAGGTTTGCGGTATCCACCACCACCTCGGGCATCGACGCTCTCTAGATGTTGGACGAGTTTGGGCTCCAGCTCCGCAAAGGTGTTAATCAGAATCCCGTCCGCCAGCCGCCTCGTGAACTCCTGGTGCTTCTGGATCTGGGTTCGGACAAACTCGGGCGTCGCCTGCAACGTGCTGAGGGCGTTGGCGACCTCCGGCAGAGGCTCCCTCTCTTCCCAGCATCTCGCTTCCCCGCACAGCCACAGCAGCGCGTTGCAGGGGAAGAACTGGAACGACCGGATGCCGAACTTGGCCGCCGCGGCCGCCGAGCAGTACATGTACATGTCATAAATGAAAACCAAGCGTTTGGGAGGTGGAAGACCCCGTGATTCGTAGTATTCGTGGCCGGTCAGCTCCGCCATGAGAGCCTCCAAGGGCTTCTGCATTTTTTGTATGAGATCGAATATGAGCGGCAGCATGTCGCGGGAGATGTCATTGACGTTCTGGCAGCCCTCCTGCAGAGGAGAATCGGAGACCGATAGATCCTGGAAGTAGAGTGGGAGGTCTTCCCATCCCAAGACTCGGGGTCGGAGTATCTGCAGATTTGAAGGGAGGCTAACGTAGATGACTGTTACTCCTTTGGTCGCCAGCATTCTGGAGAGGTGCAAGAATGCATTGAAGTGACTGTGGGCTAAGAAGGGTAACACTACTGCGTATAATCTACTTTCCCCTTCCATGACCTTGGACGGATTTTGTAAGCAATGGTTTACATATATATATTGGACGGATTTTGTATGCAATGGTTTACATATATATATATCTCACTGGAGAAGCAAAATCCTGTGAGATGACGAGAGAGCATGAACGGTGGTTGGAAAATATAAAAATATTTTGACACTTGCTATGTTTATGTGAAGAAATAGTACTCTTTCAGCCAATAAAGGTATATTTATTCATGGGCTATCTGATATATTAATAGTCAGTTATATATTTTTATATATTAGTTTAGGGAGGTTATAATTTTGTTATGAAGGGTCAATTAGGTTGAATATTATATTGTGACAAAAAGAGTTTTACTATTAAAATAAACCAGGTTTATTTTAGTCATTCTAATATTTATGTTAAGATTTATTAACTTTGGGTATATAATATTAGTTTGTTGGGCTTAATATTATTTATTTGGGTACATAATCTTTTGGGGTTTTAGTATTAATCCTTTGGGTTTATAATATTAATCATTATCATCTTTATTAATCTCGTGTTTGTAATATCAATTCCTTGTGCTTCTTGATCCCTTAGTTTTTTATATTTATATGTTGGGTCCACTAATTACTTGGGTTTATAATATTAAACAGTTGGGTTTATTAGTTCCTTGGGTTTATAATATTAGTCACTTTGTTTAATATTATTCTTATTAGTTCATAATCCCTTGAGGTTTTAGTATTAATTCCTTGGGTAATAAACTCAATGTATAGAAACCCTAAGATAAATATTAAAAATACTAAAATAAACATGATTGAATTAATAAAACCTATGAATAATAATAATAATATTATTATTATTATTATTAATTATTATTAATAATTAATATTACTAATATTATTATGGATTTATATTATTATAATAATATTAATATAATAATCATAAATATATAAATATATAAGAATATTGTTGATTATTTATATAGTTATTAATTATCATAAATAGTTGTTCTTTAAAAAATTACACATAATAATTCACTTATCACAATTTTAATTATTTATTGAATTGAGGGTTCTGTGATCCATAATAGTTATAAGTTAGTTATAAGTAGAACTTCGGCTTAAATCACATAAAGAGAGACATTTGTCGACGCATTTCGAACCAACTAGTGTGGCTCATCGTCAGGACAAGTTGAAGAAACGGATCTAGAACCAACTAGTGTGGCTCATCGTCAGGACAAGTTGAAGAAACAGATCTAGCTTTGCATGCTAATTAGTCTAATCAGAGCCTCCAACGGCTATCTTGATCAACGGCTAATTTTGAGTTACGATTGTAGTCAAAATGTCAAAATGATAATTTAATGGGAGTTAGTTATCATACCATAGATTATATAAAAGAAATAATTATAGATGTTGATTACGCTATTAGTTTATTAAAAATTGTGACTTATATGGGAATTAGTTAGAACAGGGCCCTCACTTCTATATATATAAAAATATATAAATATAAATATATGTAAGGTAATTTTAAGATGATAACTATATATTACTAGAAAGTTAAAATTATATATATATATATATATATATATATATCCATTGAATTTATAATTTTTTGTTATACCTTTTAACCAACTTATAAGTAATCACCATATTAAATTATTTCATATTTTTAAGTTTATAGGAATTATAACTAACTAACCTACTTTATATATATTTGTCTTTAATATAACTAATTCCCATTTAATTTAATTTTTAAATTATACTTTTCAACTAACTTCTAATATATATATTAGAAGTTAGTTGAAAGGTATAATTTAAAAAATAAATTAAGTGAGAATTAGTTAGGAATTACAACTAACTAACCTACCTTATGTATATTTTTATATATATTTGTATATATTAGAAGTTAGTTGCAAGGTATAATTTAAAAATTAAATAAAATGGGAATTAGTTATATTAAAGACATATATATATAAAAATATATATAAGGTAGGTTAGTTAGTTATAATTCATATAAACTTGAAAATATGAAATAATTTAATATGGTGATTACTTATAAGCTAGTTAAAAGGTATAATAAAAAATTATAAATTCAATGGAAATTAGTTAGATAAAAGACCTTACTATCATATATAAATATATTTATATATAAGGTAATTTTAGGGTGATAGTTGGTTATAGTAATTATATATTACTAATCAGTTAAAAAGATGGGTAGATAACTAAAAGATACATAAAAACAAAAATGAATAAAAACTAATTAAGAACATAGAATAAATAAATCAAAAAATACAAATTAATAGACCATACAAAAAAAATAAAAAATAAATAAATAAAAATAAAAATAAAAATTAATTGATAATAATAATATATAATAGTTACGATTATATTCCTTAATATCAATCAGGAAGAAATAAATAGAAAGAGCGCCTAACATAAAAATAAGGAGAAGGACCGGAAAAAGCCTAAAACACGAAGGACAAACCCTAACTAAAGCAAAGAAGATGAAAAAGGGGCGGGAGAGGAAGGAAGAGAAAGACTAGGATGAAAGGGCAGGGATCCAACATCTAGTGATCTTCCAACCGTCATCTCTATTGAGATTGTTTGGCCTTCTTTCAATCTCAATAGCTTCCCTGAATTTACAATGATGGAACTGAGCAACTTTGGCAACAACCTTGGCCTCCTCTATACACACCTGATGCTTGGTCTTCTCTACATGTTCCGCCAATGCTGAAAACTTGGATCTCCCATGTCTCAGGTCGGCTGCATGTTCGCTTATCCTCTGATGGATGGAGCGCCCTGTTTCCCCAATATAGGGGGTCCCACAGGAACAAGGGATCAAGTAGACACCCTTCATGTCCTTAGGGTTAATGGGATCTTTCGCCGATCGGAGGGAATTGCGAGTGGTGTTGACGGGCCTAAAGGTTGAGGGAATCTCGTACCTCTTAAGGATCCAAGCAATCTTGTCCGTGGTCCCTTGGACATAGGGAAGATGGACACCTAGACAGTGCTCTTTAAGCTCTTTCTTAATTAATGCATTTTTAGAGGTTTTATGGAAAGCTTTCTAACCTAGGCACCTACTATATCCATTTTCCTCAAAGACATCAAGGAGATGGGATCTCTCCTTATCAAAGCTCTCACTATCAGAAATCCTAAGGGCACAAGTAGCGAGGGTGTTAAGAACACCCATCTTCTGAGCAGGGAAATGATGGGAATCGGCATGAAGATAGTGCTCAGTATGCGTTTTAGTTCGGAACACAGAGAGGGAGAGATGGCCATCCTTATTCCTGGATATAAGAATATCCAGGAAAGGGAGGCAACCATTCTTCCCGCTTCTTCCAAGACTAATAAAGTTATTAACATTTCTAGATTTTCTTTCTCCCCTTCTGTTTTTAGCCTTTTAAGCAAGGGTTTAAACTTTGCCCTTGCCCCTAGAAATATCTGAGTAGATGACATTATTTGCAATGTGGAGTACGGGATTAGAGATCTTCCAGATAAGATCAAGGACACTATTAGGCAGGATTGTGTTGTCGTCCTTAGAAAGGCTAAGCCCCCTCGGAAGAACCTCAGCAATGAGGAATTCTCTGCCCTAAAATCCTTAAATCATAAGAAAGATGTTGTAGTTCTGAAGGCGGACAAAGGAGGAGCTACGGTCATCCTTAACAAGGATGATTACCGTAGGAAGAATCTTCACAATAGTGGTAGTTATAAAAAACTACCCAAGAACCCTCTGAAGAAGATTTCTAGGACAGTGGCTCTCAGCATCAAATCGAATAACTCGGTGAGTCCCCTGTGCCACAAGCTCATTGAAAGCAATCCCATTGCTCCTAGGATCTATGCGTTACCAAAGATTCACAAGGAAGGGGCTCCTCTGAGGCCTATCGTCAACATCATTAGCAGTCTGACCTATCTCCTGGCTAAGTTTCTTGCCCTTAAAATTAAGCCCCTTGTTGGCCGCACTGAGTCCTTCGTGAAAGACTCTGCATCCTTCGTTAATGAGCTTAAGGATATTAAGCTTATCCCTGAGGACATTCTCGTCAGCTTTGATGTGGTCTCCCTTTATACATGCATCCCTATAAAGGTGGCCTTAGAAGTGATCTTTCGCCTAACAGATCCCGATACCGCGCATCTGGTGGAGATCTGTCTCACTTCCACTTTCTTCTGTTTCGAGGGTGAGTTCTTTGAACAGAATTGTGGTGTTGCCATGGGTTCCCCTCTTTCCCCTATTGTTGCAAATCTTTTTATGGAAGATTTCGAAGCCAAAGCTTTAGCCTCAGCTCATCTCCTTCCCAAGCTTTGGAAAAGGTATGTAGATGACACTAATGTCATCTAGCCCCATGGCCCAGAGGAGCTGGATCACTTCTTTAATCACCTCAACAGCTAGTCCTCTGCCATTAAGTTCACCATGGAAAAATAGGTCAATGGTTGCCTCCATTTCCTAGATATTATTATATCCAGGAATAAGGATGGCCATCTCTCCCTCTCTGTGTTCCGAAAGAAAACGCATATTGAGCAGTATCTTCATGCCGATTCCCATCATTTCCCTGCTCAGAAGATGGGTGTTCTTAACACCCTCGCTACTCGTGCCCTTATGATTTCCGATAGTGAGAGTTTTGACAAGGAGAGATCCCATCTCCTTGATGTCTTTGTGGAAAATGGATATAGTAGGCGCCTAGGTCAAAATGCTTTCCGTAAAGCCTCCTAAAATGCGTTAATTAAGAAAGAGCCTAAAGAGCGTCGTCTAGGTGTCCATCTTCCCTATGTCTAAGGGACCACGGACAAGATTGCTCGGATCCTTAAGAGGTACGAGATTCCCTCAACCTTTAGGCCCCTCAACACCATTCGCAATTCCCTCCAATTGGTGAAAGATCCCATTAACCTTAAGGACATGAAGGGTGTCTACTTGATCCCTTGTTCTTGTGGGACCCCCAATATTGGGGAAACAGGGCGCTCCATCCATCAGAGGATCAACGAACATGCAGCCGACTTGAGACATGGGAGATCCAAGTCTTCAGTATTGGCGGAACATGTAGAGAAGACCAAGCATCAGGTGTGTATAGAGGAGACCAAGGTTGTTGCCAAAGTTTCTCAGTTCCATCATCGTAAATTCAGGGAAGCTATTGAGATTGAAAGAAGGCCAAACAATCTCAATAGAGATGACGGTTGGAAGATCAGTAGATGTTGGATCCCTTCCCTTTCATCCTAGTCTTTCTCTTCCTCCCTCTCCCACCCCCCCCTTTTTCATCTTCTTTGCTTTCATTAGGGTTTGTCCTTCGTGTTTTAGGCTTTTTCCAATCCTTCTCCTTCTTTTTATGTTAGGCACTCTTTCTATTTATTTCTTCCTGATTGATATTAAGGAATATAATCGTAACTATTATATATTATTATTATTATTAATTTATTTTTATTTTTATTTTTATTTTTATTTTATTTTATTATTTATTTATTTATTTATGTTTTTTGTATGGTCTATTAATTTGTATTTTTTGATTTATTTATTCTATGTTCTTAATTAGTTTTTATTCATTTTAATTTTTATGTATCTTTTAGTTATCTATCCATCTTTTTAAGTGATTAGTAATATATAATTACTATAACCAACTATCACCCTAAAATTACCTTATATATATATATATATGTGTGTGTGTGTGTGTGTGATAGTAAGGTCTTTTATCTAACTAATTTCCATTGAATTTATAATATTTTATTATACCTTTTAACCACCTTATAAGTAATCACCATATTAAATTATTTCATATTTTTAAGTTTCTAGTAATTATAACTAACTAACCTACCTTATATATATTTATATATATATTTGTCTTTAATATAACTAATTCCCACTTAATTTAATTTTTAAATTATACCTTTCAACTAACTTGTATTATATATATATATATATATAGAGAGAGAGAGAGAGAGAGATTTACCTATTTAATTTTAACTTTTTAGTAATATATACTTATCATCCTAAAATTACCTTACATATATATATATATATATATATATATATATATATATATATATATATATATACAAGTCAGGTCCCTGTTCTAACTAATTTCCATATAAGTCGCAATTTTTAATAAACTAATAGTGTAATCAACATCTATAATTATTTCTTTTATATAATCTATGGTATGATAACTAACTCCCATTAAATTATCATTTTGACTACACTCCCTATGTCAAAATTAGTCATTGATCAAGATAGCCCTTGGAGGCTCTGCTCAAACTATTTAGCATGCAAAGCTGGATTTGTTTCTTCAACTTGTCCTGACGATGAGCCACACTGGTTGGTTTGAAACGCGTAAACAAATGTCTCTCTTTATGTGATTTATGCCGAAGTTCTACTTATAAATTTTAATTATTATTGGATCATAGTTGTTATTATGAGCTAGTATTATTATTATAATAATAATGTATAATTGTATTTATTATTATTATTATTATTATTCTATATTATTTTTGTAATAATATAATAATAATCGTAATATATAATAATAAAATAAAATAATATTAATTATTATTAATTACTATTAATATAATAGTTATTATATTATTATTATAATAATAATGTTAATTATATTATTATTAGAATAATAATTATATTTGTATAGTATTATAATAATATAATGATAATATAATATTATAATGATATATTATTATTATGAATTATTATTATTATATAATATAATATGATTATTATATTAATATAATAATAATATATTATTATTATATTTATAGTAGTTATTATTATTTATAATTTTATTTTATTATTATAATAATATAATAGTAATTATATTAGGCAAGCTCCTGAGAAAGTCGAGGTGCGGGAGGGTTACAGGCTGTGGTGGAAGTTTTACCCATGGAGGGAAGTAGAGGAGGGAGCAGTAGCGAGCAAGTGCAAGATACCTCTGGATAAAGGCAGAGGGAAAGTGGAGGAAGGAAGGAGAAACAGGGAAGAGGAAACTGAAGGCTCCAAATTGGAGGAGAATGATGGCACCAAGGACAAGGAGTAAAATGACAAAAAACAGAGAACAAAAGACAAAAATTAGAAGGGATCGTGTAAACCCAAGGTTGAAATCACTCCTACAGTAGTATTAAATAATCCAGCGCTACAGGCGCATAGGGAGCACATGTAGACGTACGCAATCATATGCAAATTTATGGAGTTATGGCCCACTGAAAAAGCTTTACAAACTTGGATCCGATACCACTGGAAGCCCAAAGGGAGCACTGATCTTCATCTAGGGTCCAAGGGTTTTTTCACTAAGGTGTTCACCAACATTGAGGATAAAGACAAAGTGTTTGAAGGCGGGCCCTACTTCTATGTGGCGGCAGGGCTCTATATGAGGCCATGGATGATGAACTTTGTTCCGGAGAGGGAAAATTTTACCTCAGTCCCAGTTTGGGTAAGACTTTATTCTCTACCTCTTGATTATTGCCAAAGAGAATTGCTAGTTGCCATAGGCAATAAATTAGGAAGTTTGTCAAAGCTTCTGAAGCCACAAGGAGGGGAAAATATACTTCCTTTGTTAGGATCTGTGTGGAGATGGATCTATCTAGAGCTCTTCCGGATGAAGTTATCTTGGAGGTTTTTGATGAGGAATGGGTGCAGACAGTAGACTATGAACATATTCCATTTATATGTCGTAGATGCCATGAACATGGACACCTTCTGTGAAACTGCCCTTTCAGTATAGTAGAAAACAAAAGTAAAAACAACACAATGAAAAACATAGAAAACTTTCATAGAGTTGTCCATAAAGGAAAAAGTGGCAAAAAAGGGCCAAAGCAATAGCAAGCGGTAGGACAAAAGGCTAGTCATAATCAATACCAAGTTCTCGAAGATGATGAAGAAATAGCAGTAGAGGATCAAGTAATGAAGGAAGGTTATGAGAAGACGAAGAAGGAAGAAGATAATGATCAAACACGGGAAAATGAAAAGTAGAATGGAAACATGATGAGTGATTCAGAACTGGAAATGGATCAGGAAATGAACTAGAGTGAGATGGAAATGGAGGACAATGAGCTACATGAGATTCTTGACAGAGAAAACCTAGATCTAGAAAGATTCCTGAATCATGGAACTATGGGAGGGGTAGAATGACTACCACAAGAAAGGATCAATAAAATACACCAGCTATTCCGATGGAAAACTCACGCAAAGGGTTTGGACAAAGTAAATAACATTGAAATATAGAGTAACGAAGGAGTGAAAGTAGTAAAAGTGACTTCGGGGCTAGCACCAAGAAATCCCGGAAGAAAAAGAGGCAAAAAAAAGCAGAACGAGCTACTGATGGAATGTGGAAAGCTCATGGTAGACTCAGGTAAGATGAAAGATCTAACCAGTTATTCCTTTACCAATCTTTAATTATGAAGTTCACAACTTGGAATATTAGAGGTCTAGGCAGTAGGAGAAAACAAACAATGCTGAATAACAAAATGAAACAAGCAGCTCCGGATTTAATTTTTGTCCAAGAAATGAAATGCTCTATTCAAAAGTTAAAGAAAATCCATAGTAAATGGCTTAGCAGATTTGAGTTTCTCGAAGTTAAAGCTGAAAACTCAGCAGGGGGTATCCTCACTCTTTGGAATCCCCAAAATATTGGAATAATCGATGCGGAGGCATCAAGGAACTATTTATCAGTGGTCATACAGCCTGTAGGAGACAGGGACACTTAGCTAGTCACGAATGTTTATGGCCCTCAAAGGTTGGATGAGAAAATCAAGTTTTTAGATTCCTTGGTGGATCTCCGAGGCAAGCATGTAGGACTACCTTGGGTCATAGGAGGAGACATCAATATGATCAAATCTCTCTCGGAGAAAAAACGGGGTACAAGAGCTCTAAACAAGGATGCCTCAGCCTTCCAAAACTTTTCATAAGTCATGAAGCTAGTTGACATTGAGACAAACAATGGCCTCTGCACTTGGAATAATAAAAGAGGAGGGGATCCCCAAGTAGCCTCTAAGTTAGATAGATTCATGATCTCAGAGGATCTCATGCTTTTAGAGAAGGAAATAATTACAGGAATTCTCCCTTTTAGTGGATCAGATCATTGGCCAGTGCTAATGGAGATCAAGGGTATAGGCACCCCAAGAAATCGACCTTTCGGATTTGAAAATATTTGGTTTTCACATCCAGATTTTATCAGCAACATTGGAAAATGGTGGGCGGAAGATTTGCAGATTCAGGGATCGTCAATATTCCTACTACACAAAAGATTAAAGCACATCAAGATGAAGCTAAAAGCTTGGAACAAGGATGTATTTGGGAATATTTTTGCAAGTAAGAAATTTGTAAAAAATAAAACTCTGGAGATCAACCAAACTCTGATCAAGGAAGGATTTGATAAGAACAAAAATGAACAGGTAGAGAAATACCATCTAGAATGGGAAAAGTTGTGTAAACAAGAGGAAATTTTTGGAAACAAAAATCAAGAGTTCAATGGCTCAAGGAATGAGAACGCAACACCAAATTTTTCCATAGATCCACCATTGCTAATAGGACTCACAGCAAGATCTCTTCGATCAAGAATGAGGACAGGCAGATCCATCAAACCCATGAGGAAATTGAAGCAGTGTTAGTTAAACACTTCCGAGGTATTGCCCAACAAGACATTTTAGTAATGGAGCCTTTCGTCAAAGACTTCACTAAACACATCCCTAAGTTGGCATCTAGAGAGGACAACTATAATCTCTACAGACCGGTAATGAAAAGGAGGTAAGAGAGGTACTCAAGGAAATGCAAAATCGTAAAGCCCCTGGTCCAGATGGATTCATTGTGGATTTCTTCAAAGTTTGTTGGAGCATTGTCAAACAGGATATTGTAAGGGTTGTGGAAGATTCCAGGCTGATCATAACTGTTTTGAAAGCTCTCAACACCTCCCTCATCGCCCTAATTCCAAAACAGGATAATGTTCAAACGCTAGAGAAGTATAGGCCCATCGCCTTATGCAATGTAGTTTACAAGATAATTTCCAAGGTAGTGGCCAACAGACTCAAACCTTTGCTTCCTACACTTATTTCAAGTGAACAATCTGGGTATGTGGAAGGCAGACAAATTCTATATAACATCATTCAAGCTCATGAGGTGGTTGACTCGTTGACTAGTAAAAAGAAAGCGAGTATAATAATGCAATTGGACATAGCCAAAGCTTATGATAAAGTAAATTGGACATATATCAAGAAAGTGCTTTCTACGTTTGGTTTTGATCACAACTGGATCAGATGGGTGATGGCCCTAGTGAGTTCCTCCAGCTTCTCAATTTTAGTTAATGGCTCTCCCTCTGAAATTTTTCTTCCTCGTAGAGGACTCAGATCGGGTGATCCGCTCTCCATTAAGCATGCTAAAGATACGAGCAAAATTCAAGGACTCCAACTATCGGAGAATGGGTAGGCTTTGACCCATCAACAATTTGTAGATGACACCATGTTACAGGGAATTCCCACAGTCAAGGAAGTGCTTGCATACAAAAAAATTATGAGTGACTTTACAATGGCAACAGGTATGGAGGTCAGTCTTTCCAAATCAAAAATATTTTTCCTCAACACCCACATTGCCATCTAGAGAAATGTCTCCAGAATTATATGCTTTCAAATATATTCCCTCCCCTTGAGATATTTGGGAGTTCCTCTAATAGTTAAACCTTTGCATAAGAGCATTTGGGAGCCGTTAATCAGCAAGATGCAAGACAAAGTCAGAAAATGGACAATCAGGTCTTTAAATCTGGCTAGTAGACTAGTTCTTGCAAAGGCAGTGCTCCAAGCTATCCCAGTCTTTATGCTATCAGCTCTTTATGCTCCAAAAGGAGTCCTACAACAATTCAGAAATATCCAAACAGATTTTCTTTGGGGCAAGGAGGAAACTAGGAAAAAATGGGCTTTAGTTTCTCGGGAAAAGATCTGTAACCCTAAGAACCAAGGAGGCCTAGGATTGGATGATCCAGAGATTCTCAGCAAGGCTCTGGGATCCAAACTTTGGTGGCGGTGGGTTAAGGATCATGAGGCTCAATGGGAAAGCATTTGGAAGGAAACATATTCCAGCTCCTGGCACTCTTTTGAGTTAATAAGAATGGAGGGAAACATGAAGGGCTCTCCTATATGGAACAAAGCCTGGGAGAACAAAGGAGTGGTCCAAAAAAATACTCTCTAGGAAAGCAAAAATGGAGATCAGGCTCTATTCTGGGAGGACAAATGGCAACAAGAACCAACACTTTGACAGAGGATTTTTTAGGCCTCAAGCAAGAGACAGACAACCAAGGATTAGTAAAGGTAAAGGACTTTTGGGAACATGCTCACAATACCGAAAAATGGAGAACATGGAAAAAAATAGATGGTAGAGAGGACAAAACCCTCAATAGAAAAGCAGAGACCCTAATAAGGATGTTGGATCAAAGGATGATTTTATTCATTGAAGGGCAAGATCAACTAAGATGGGGCAACAACAAAGAGGGAAACTTTAATATTAAGTAAGAAAAAGGTATTCTCCTAGGGCTGGAATCACAAGCTCCAGTCAAAATCTGGCAGAAGCTATGGAGGAACAAAGGCTAGATGAAAATCAAGCTTTTTATGTGGCTGGTTCACCATAGGAAAATCTTAACCTGGGACAATATTAGAAAGAGGGGTATGTTGGGACCCTCCCAATGCCAGCTCTGTGAAGCACAAGAGGAGGCAATGGAACATCTTCTCAATAGTTGCATTTTGACCTCAAGGATATGGGATTTTTTTCCCTCCATCTTCAAGCATTCTGATAGGGACAGAGACAGTATCACAAACACCATAAACGATTGGAGGAATAATTTTTTGGATTATGATGTTCTTAACTCAGCCTGGGCTCTCCTGCCAAGTTTCATAATATGGAATGTGTGGAAAGAAAGAAATAAAATAATTTTCAAAGAAGAAAAGAACTCATCTCTCCGCCTGTTGGAGCAGATCTTGAAACAACTAAAAGAGACAGTGGGCACAACAATTAGGGATCTCCCCAAAAATCCTCCCTTAGAAACAGAGTTGAAAATGCTCAAATAGTTAGACATTTAGGGTCTCACTCCACAAGGTCTAGATAGGAAAATAATCTTAGGGAAATAGATTAAGGATTTCTGGACCCCCCCCACCCGGGAGGCCTTTTGAAGTTCAACATCGATGGAGCTTCTAAAAATAACCCCGGAATGGATGGCTTTAGAGGAGTTCTAAGGGATGAAACAAGAAACATCATCTCCCTCTTCCACTATCATTTAGGAAAAGCTACCAACAACATGGAAGAACTAATGGCATTGGAGCAATGCTTAGACTTTTTCAAACAGGACAACTGTCATAATGTGATAATAGAATCCGATTTAGAGTTAGTCATCATCGCAGCCAAGAAAATTAGTCATGGAACAAAGCCAGAAAAAGTTTCAAAACATTGGAGGTTAATCGGGGTGCTCCAAAAAGTTCAAGTCCATCTTCAGGGACTTCGCATAATTAGATTCAACCATGTGCGCAGAAAGGCCAACAAATTGGTAGACATCCTAGCCAACCAATGGGTCACCTGTAAGGACAACAGTAATTCGATGAGTTGGTTGGATATGACACAAAACTATCTAAAATGACTTTGCCATGCCCAGGTGGAAGAGGATAAAAGAGTGTATCAGAATAGAACTAAGGAAGCCAAGTCGCAATGAGTAGATTTATGCAGGATTCACATTTTTGGTCAAACAAGTCAACAGAGAATAGCACAACAAAGGTGGCCTATGTAGCTTCAATCATCACGCTGATGAAAATCCCTGAAGGTGGGTGATGGGTTTTCTCTACCAGGAGAAAGTCTGAGAACAATAAATGTCCTGGCGGCAACACTTCCCATTCTTCTCAGGGTAGGGAGACTAAACCACCTCTCGGGTGGTTTTGGTGCGATCGCACTGCTTTCAAGCTGAAGGTGGTTTCGTATTCTAAGCAGCGATACCTTTCATCGCTCGACACGTGGATGAGGGAAGGGTCAGAAAACCACCCTCATCGCACATTAAACTTCAATGATTTTTAGGTGCATGATGTTCAGCTCAATCGTCTGATTATTTATCGTCCGATCAAAGCTCAGGAATGTGCAAGGGCCTGGTTGACTTCCTTCTTCTTTTTGAAGCATTTTGTTTCTCCAGTGTAAGATTTTTCAAGAATTTTGGAAGGCAGTGTTTCTAAAGTTGTTTAAGAGTGGGGTGGCATGGGGTTTTGGGGGGAGAGCTTAGGTGCCCAGTGACTCCCGTAACTTGTTTTATTCAGTACTCAAAAGTGTTTGGTGGGAACCTTTTGGGGTTTGAGAGCTTAGTTTCATTAGAATATCTTCCTATTGGTGGATTTATGTAAGTATTGTAAATCATGTTTGATTTAATGAAAAGAAGGCATGACTCTTACTTTAGCAAAAAAAAAAATAGTAATTATATTATTATATTTTTTTAATAATATAATGATAATCTAATATTATTATGAGTTATTCTTAATATTACTAATAATATTAGGAGTTATATTATTATTATAATATTAATATAATAATATATATAAAAAATCTGGTTGTCAATGATGATGATGATGATGGTTAACGTCCACTGAGACCGAACTTTGGTAGATCTGACCTAAAGAAACAAATTATTTAGTTTGATTTAAGATTTTATTCCTATGCACAAAAAGCTTGGAGAGAAGCCTTCCGAGCTCATTGTAATTTTGTAATTTTGACATTGTAAAAGGCTAGGAAGGTCAGTATTGCAACAAATATTTTGAAACTCAGATCTAATGTGGTTATACGCGGGGCACTCTAAGAGGAAGTGATTTTCATCTTAGATGTTCGTATTCTCACATAGATGGCAGAACCTTTCCATCCATGGTGTTTTAGGAACTGTCCAATGACCTATTTCACTATGGAGCTCATGAGAGTTCATTCTAATCTTGGCGATATTAATTTTCTTCTTTGAGCTATTTAAAACAGAGAGATAATTTTGATCTTCTAGGGTGGGGTTGATGACCTCCTTATAATATCTTAATTTTCTTTTAGCTACTAAATCTTTCTCACACCAGATTTTTTCTTTGAACTTAGAAGTAACAATATCTTTAATTTTATTAATGTTTTGCAATGCAACATTCTCATCAATCTCCCAATGGTATAACCAGGCCCTGGTGTTTTTATACCAGCCTCGCTTGAGCCTTAGGTGGTTTTGGCTGGAATTTAAAGCTAGTTTAGGAATTCTATGGTCTCCTATGTTATTGATTTGTTGCTTGTACAACAGAAGCCTAGTCATATCTAGGCTCTCGATAGGGGAAAGACCCACTTCTATAAGGAGAATAGGATAGGGTGTGTTGCTTTTAATTTTGATGTTATACATTATAAAACGCTTATGGATTTTCTCAATCTTTCTCCAGGATTCTGTAGAGATGCTACAACCCCAAACCTCACATCCATATAAGATAACTGGAGTGACTAAAGTTTCAAAGAGGAACTTATTTCTATCCCACATTACAGGGTTTGTCGTTTTACAATTATTTTCAAGACCAAAATAAGCTTTCCACCCCCCATTAATCCTTTTCTCAATGCTATAGTTCCAGTTGAGCTTGTGATGAATATTAATTCCTAGGTACTTGTAGGAAGACACTTCCTCGAAGTTACTATTGTCATACATAAAATTAGCGTAAGTTTCCTTCTTCAATTTGATAATCATAACTTTTGTTTTGTCAGTATTGACAATCATACCCACGGTAGAGCACAAATCCTTAAGAAATCTAAGTTGTTTATCAAGATCAGATGGGCACCTTGCAAGAAGAATGATATCGTCAGCGAGGAAGAAGGATGATGACTATCCCAACTAAGATTATGTCAGCATGTCCTGCTTCCTCTAAACAACCTTCTAGTTTGTCGATGTAAATGCCAAATAGGGTAGGGGAGAGGGGGAAACCTTGTTTAACTCCAATATTACAATTAATATCTTTCGACCACCCCTCCTTGCTCTTTAACTTGGTAATTACATTCTCGTATAATATTATAACGACAGCTCTCAACTCAAAAGGAACCTTTAGCTCTTCTAATCTATTCCATAGGTTGTTTCTAGGAACCGCATTCGAAATCCTTTCTAAAGTCCACAAAGCAACATAAAAGATTGGATTTATAATTGCGGCATTCCTCCACAATGATCCTAAGCATAACGAGGTGGTCTGTTGTTGAGTGCTACTTTCTAAAACATTCTTGAACTTTAGCCCGATTACCTTCACTTTCAAGTCATCTGCTCAACTTCTTTTCCAAAATAATACCATTTAACTTGGCTAGGAGAGAGCTGATCATAATTGATTGATAATTAGAGGGGTTATTCGTATCCCCATTAAAAATAGGGATAATGAGGCTTTGATTCCATGGTTTAGGGAACCCTTGCTTGACCACTTGATTGAAAAGCTTGTGGATGTGGGAGATGAGGACAGGACCTCCAATTTTTAGGATTTCTGTCTGGTAACCTTCAATGTCCTTAGCTTTCCCATTAGCCAAATGATTAATCTCAAAATCAATGTCTTCTAATGAGAAAAATTTTTCCTTTTAGTTAGGGATTTGTATATTTTTATAGTTATTAATAATTCTAATTAGTTGGTGTTTAAAAAAATACCCATAATAATTATTAATGTGGTTGATATGAGCCTATCGGCGTATATCAACCACATTGGTGGATGTGGTTGTATATATGTTTCATATAGGCCTATTGGTGTTTGGGAAATGTCGTTGTATATATGTTTCATATAGGCCTATCGACATTTATCAACTACATAGGTAATGTGGTTGTGCTAGTAATAGTCAGTTCTATATTTTTATATATTAGTTTAAGGAGATTATAATTTTGTTATCAAAGTGAAATTTTGATAAAATTTGGTAAATTTTTTAAAAAATTTAAGTCTTATTATTAATTTCTGTTTTTGGAATTTTGGTATCTAAAATAAATTTACAAATAATTAGCAATATTAAAATTAAAGTTTTTAAATATTTAAAAAATAAAAACTGTTCATACACTCCAACAGCCAAATTTTTTGAAAATGTTGTAGTCGGGGAAAATTTGCGGTCTTCTAAAAATTATGGCCACAACCACTATTTTTATATTCATTATTTTATGTAATATTTAGTAAGAAATTGATTCAAGATTATAGAGCATTCTGGAAAGGAGTTGTCTATAATGCGACTTTTTGGAGATTCCGGTGACGGAATCAGGCGGAAGAAATTGAGATTAAATCATGATTTGTTGCAGTTAAAATGGTTTTTTAACTGCATATTCGGATTTAGCACCCCGAAAAACCCCTGGGACGCTTTGATTGTGCAAAAACTAGCTATCAAACTTGCGATTCCAATAAATTGCTACCGGATTTTCACCGGAAAAACCCACCAAAAAAACTTTCAAAAAGTCGCGTTATAAACAACTGCTTCTGGAAAATTACTGGAGGGTGTGGATTTGTTTTTATTTTTTTCAAATTTATAGGGCGTATTAAAAGAATAAAAAAATTTCGTACGATCAATTTTGAAAAAAATATTAAAAAATCCATCAGAAAAGGATAAAAAAGTCATTTATGTTATGGAACTGATTGGAATGGACATGAAAGTGGAAAAGGATAAAAAGCCTCTTGGGCTAGATAACTATGATTGCAATGGAGATGAACATGAGACTTCTATGGAAAAAGATAAAATGTCATTGGAATGGAGATGCAGGTGATTTTTTTTTTTTTAAACACAAGAGGAAGGTTGGGTGAGAAAAGGTTATTTATAATTATTTTTATTTAAACACTAACAATTTAAGATTTGAAAGTAAGTGAAATGTGGACCACAAAAAAACATAATTGTACATCCGGGTTTGAGTGGGATATAGCTGTCAAGGGTAAGATACTAATACATGGAGGAGGTTTTAATATAATTTTTTAGTAAATTATTTTAATTTGAGATTAAATTATTTTTTTTGTTTTAAATATTGTTTTTAAGTGGGTGTCAAAAATTTATTGTTTTAAAAGAGATAATATATAACATAAACATTATTGTCTTTTATGAGACAATTTCATATTTTTTTTTCGAAACAATTTCATTTTTGTCTATGTAGAGACAATATGTCCTTAATACTAGCTATTGTCTCTTTAGAGACAATAATTTTTCTATTTAAAGATCACTTTTATCTCTCTAGAGACAATATAAAACAATAAATCTAGAAATATCTCACCATTGAAATAAATCCATATAAAAAAAATTTAATGGAACCACATTTAATTAAAAATAAACTACAACATTGTTGATTAATTCATGCTAGCGCATAGTGGAATTGAACCACCAACCTCCTCCTTGTAAGGAAGACACTCTTCCATTGAACTAGCACACTTTAAAGAATTATATGAAGAGTTATGGAAATCCTTAAAATTACATTTATGGCCATTGATTTAAAAAAAATGTTTGACACATGATCTATAATCTTTATAAAAACTATAATCCCTGCATGGAGGAGCCTAAATCTTTAATTGAATCCCTGCACAGAGGAGCCATTGCAACTAAGGCTCAATGTTTTGAATGAGCACGCTTGCAAGTTTCTAAGTTGAAGGTAGATCTAGCATTTCTTAAAAGGTGCAGAGATTCCACTACCATTCCAGTGTTGTTACCTGATCTAGAAATTTGGTCATTAGACATTTTGCCCAATCTATTTATAATGCATAGCAAGATTTGCTCATTCAACTTGTCCTGACGATGAACCACACTAGTTGGTTCGAAACGCGTTGACAAAAAATATCTCTATGTGATTTTGTCAGAAGATTCTTCTCAAAATTGATATGGATCACATAAGCCTAAATTCTTTAATTGAATCCCTGCACGGAGGAGCCATTGCAACTAAGGTTCATCATTTTGAACGGGCACACTTGCAGGTTTCTAAGTTGAAGGCAGATCTGGCATTTCTTAAAAAGTGCAGAGATTCCACTACCATTCCAGTTTCGTTACCTGATCTGGAAATTTAGTCATTGGAAATTCTGCCCGATCTATTTATAATGCATAGCAAGATATGCTCATTCAACTTGTCCTGACGATGAACCACACTGGTTGGTTCGAAACGCGTCGACAAAAAATATCTCTATGTGATTTTCGCTGAAGATTCTTCTCAAAACTATAATCATGTAGACCATATTTTTAACTTACTAAAATAATTCAAGGGAGTTACCTTAATGTCACACCCTATAACATGACTCACACAGCATGTGGAGTCTATTCAATGTATTGCTACAATGCCATATTATCAGCCCAAGAATGAACCTGGGCACGAAAGGACCAATAATATTAATCATCCACAAAACCTGGTAACAACCTTGTTTCCATATTGCTAACATACTATATGCTGCAGGTAAATGAAATTATCCTAATCACCTAAGATATTGATTTAAATTGCCCATTTGACATAATAATTACAACCTGAATTTCAACCCATTTACAATGAAGTATCTGTAAATAGATTGAAGATAGTCCATCTAGACATTGATATAAAATCCCCATTTCACATAATAATTTAAAGTAAGAAAAGCATTCGCCTAAAGTAGAAGAGTTCTTAAGGAGACAATAGAAAACCTTCCTAAGTACCCCTAGGGTTCAACCTTGTTAAAAGACTCTATAACATTTAAAGTCTCATCAAAAAGCCTGTTAAAATATACTATTAATTTGGCAACATAAACTATCATTACAAATTGCACAGATAAAATTTGTAGGAGAGATCTAACTCAAAGTGAAAAAAAGTGGATATCAACTTGGAATATTAAACCAATATCTCAAAATCAATGCATAATAAATCAAGAACAACTCAAGAGAACCAATAATCCCAAAATAACCCGTAAAGTAGTGATATTAGCAAGTGGAACTAAAGGATGTATGCATTATCATTCATTGGCCTCAAAAGGTAACTAGGGCCTCTCAAGCTCGCAAAGAGTCATATATATTGCAAAGGAACAAACATTGTTGAAATATATATGGAATATTAGTGAAACAAACAATAATATAGAAAAATCATCAACTCTTCTAAAAGGAGTGCCATTATTGAGCAATATTACTTCAAAAAACATTGCAATGTTGGTGACTCCTCAAATTATAATCTCCCATCTCACTAGTTTCTCTAAAGTTTCCAATATCCAAATTGACATAAATGTGAGTAGATCGAAAGCTATTGTTTAAGTCATTTGACATTTGGGAGGCCAATCACATCCTCAAAACAAACGATGCATAGACTCAAATGGCGAATCAAGTAATTCAAGCCACCCATTAATTGAACTGTAATTGAATTTGATAATAAACTTAAGAAAAAGAAAATGAAATATTGCATTTTCCCTAACTTCCAAGCAAACCACCCAATGATAATTAGAAAATGGCCTCCAAGTTCTAGAAATATACAGAGATTATATAAAGGAGGAGTGTAGAGAAAAGATAATAGGGAGTCAAATATAGAGAATGGGTAGAGAATGAAGGTTACTATCACATGAGGATGCAAACCAAAACAACGAGGTTACTATTACATAATGTTTCATCTATGCTTAACATCTTTAAGCTCCTTTTATTATCCTTCTCTCAATTTATACTCCAAAGACAATCAAACCACTAAATGACTTGTCTACTTATATGATGAGCCGAAAAGAGATACAACTACCCTACCCTCCAACTCCAAATAAGATCTCACCAAATCACAACCTTCTCTACTCACATCTGTGTTCCATCTAAACAAGCTGACTATCATCCAAATAGTTTTGAAGATAAACAATAAGAGACCTGTAACAGGTGTGAAGAAAAAAGACTACCAACATGTTGCCAACATGCTACACTAGAGAAAATCAATGTTGTAAAATCCCTCACAAGGGAATTCCCCTCCAAACAATTTCATAGCAAGGATACACTTCCAAGTTCCAAGTAGCCAAATCAATCAAACCAAACTCTCTCTCTTTCTTGGGAAATCGACCCTCTCTCCACCATACTTTGACCATACATAGGAATGTAAGATCTATTCCAAAGACCAACATTGTTCTTAACTAGGAAAACTAATGTGAGACATAATACATCCTCCCGACCACTATTAATTACTAGAAAATTAGATCCTTATGTTATGATGCTCAGCTTGACACTGTTGCAAACACCAATCTCACAAAACAACAGTGGAAAGCCTCACTCCAAATAAGTCCAAGATGTAAGCACTTATTCCCTATACCCCTCTAATATAATAGTAGCTCCATGCATGAAAGGATTCAATTAACATTCATTATTCACCTTTATTTCAATTCGCATCATGTTTTTGAAAATATGAATCAGATTCTGTAATTGATTATGAATAATGTTCTACATGCATACCTTTGTTGCATTCAAGGCATCTTCCTCTCTTAAATTATTTTCCTTCAACTTTGTCTTTTTTGTGTTCCCACCTATCAACAATTATGAACACTATCATATACCCTCCATTCTTACTTTAAAATAATATACATTGAAATGCAGTCACCAACATCCATCAACTAGATTTAGGTTGTTATAATGCCAATAACAGGGAATTGTTACATATAGTTTCCATTAATTCAACCATGCCAAAATTTACCTATATAATAGCAACTCCACCAGAAATTTTTGCAATTATTTCATTCAATTCTTGTTTTTTGTAGTCTTGTTCTGCAACCTACGAAGAAAGTGAGAATGATATCATTGGTGAAAACCTTTGATAAAATAAGTTGATAGGGAAGTTAACTATCAAGTCAAACATATTATGATATTAAAGCAACCTTAAGTTATTTAAATTTAATGTTTGTAATTATTGTTGCATGTTCCTTCAGAGGCGCATATATTCAAAGTATAAATTGTGCATCAAAATTGTTTCTTTCTACACTCCTAGCTTGATAACTCACAAGTCAAATTTGAGATTAATACCATCATCATGAATGATATTAATGATGAGATCCCTCCAAACAAGGTGATGGCCACTTTAAAATATATGGTGGCTATACAAAGAAAACAAGACAATAACTTCAATCCTCCATTTTGATAAAGCAACTTATTTTTCAGCTATAGAGAAATAGCACACCCCAATAAATATTCTAATTTGAGACACTATTTTATTAATAGCTTCCTAAGTGCTCCCATCACTAACTATCATTATTGAATCCTTGGTAAGTACCACCTTCACAGCAGTACCCAGAACCTTACTTTCAACTTTATCCAAGGGCAAATCCAACTTCATATGTGATAAGAGTGCTTGCATAGAGAAAGAATAAAAAAAAAAAAATCTACGTAAGATATTAGAAAGTCATGACTATAGACACGGTGAAGATATGTTATTCTCAATACCTCTCACTCAGTGAGAATTTATCCTATTAACATGAATCTTTGTACTTGTAGGGCAAACCCATTATCAAATAAAGATTGTTTCCATGAAAAATGATATAAGACTACTTATATACATACCGAGCTTTGTACTTAAGCTCTGAGTGCATGTAAGTCCTTAATGTAGCTAAACTTGAAAAATACCTCCAGTAAATATAGAAATGTGATCCAAATATTAGCTTTTCTACTCTCCAAATCTAGGAGCTTTCAAAGTGCCAACCTTCAATGCACAATGAAGCTTGTTCACAACAAGAGTAGTCAAGGCTTCGTGTTCAATGTCCTTAGCAATGATCAAGATAGGATACCCCTATTACAGGTCTATTTGGGCACATCACTCCCAGCATTTAGATTAATATTATTAGGGCTCATCAAACCATAATTTAGATGCTACATGCCCTAGAAAAGTCATCACATTGAATTCCATCATTCCCGAGAGTTTTCTGACCTAAAGACATCCTGAAATGACTCCCTGAGGGACCATTGCATCCTTGGTCAGGGGTAAATGCGCTGCAAAGCACTTAGGCCCATTCAAGCCTACTCTGTAGAGCACATAGGCCCACTTTGACCTACGCTAGGCGAGATTGAGTGAAATCTTCATAGGGTTCTGGGAATATTCCTACATTGTAGACCATTCTAGAAGATTCCCACCTCTTATCCTCTCCTATGAGCTCAAAATTGGATAGGGAACGAATCAAATAACCTCATACCCTCTCATCCCTCCCTCCATGGAAACTAACTCCCAAATTGGAAATCCATTAAATGCCCAATTTATGACAAAACCACCTCCATTTCCCTATAGATTGAGCACTCATCATAGTGATCAGGGGCTGGACTTTGAAGAATTGTAAGGAGATACTGTTGATTTGTGGTTTGAGACCATAAGCAAGTATTTTTAGGCTATCAGAGTGTTATGCTTTTGGTGTGATGAAGGATGGAGCTCAAGCTGGATGAGTGACATGGGAACGGACTTCTTTGGTTGTAACGCTTCCTTCTACTTAGTAAAGTTGTTTACACTTTTCCCCATATTCTTGTCTTTATGTATGATGATTATGTGTGTAAATTCTTTTGATTCCATTTTCGTATAGTAGATAGATCTCTTGCTTTGATTTTTTGTCCTCTGTTTATGATTGCAAGTATTGATCGAGCGGATTCGGTTGGATAAGGAGCGATGTGAGCTATTCAAAGGAGACAAAGGGAAGCAAAAGATAACAAGTAGCTCCCTTGTCTCATTTAACTTCTATAGGAAATGGTTAAACTCTTTAATTCTATTGTTCTAAGTGTATCTACCAACTTAGGGAAGTTGTGTTTATCTGTAGATGCAAAATTCCACATAATAAATTGGTGACTTTGCTGGGGAATGATTATTGTTCTGGGTATTTTATCTTCATCCTAGTACACCCTATTAGACTTTACTTGCCTCCATTGATCTCATTTCAGCCTTTTTGAAGTGTTCTTTGGTAAAAAAATTATGCTTGAATTTCCCTTGAATTGCCTCTCTGGCACCAACACAGGCTTGGTCTAGACACAGTGCGCTACAGAGCACCCTTGGCTTGATGACAGTGCTCTGAAGTGCACTATCTCCCATTTAGGGTTGTGTTGATCGTCCTTAGGTCAAAAGTCTCACCTTTGGCTTGGTTTTTTCCAAATTTCCTTATGTTTTTATTGCTGAAAGATCAATGATTATTGTGTCTCTAAAATCAATTTGAGTTTCCTTTCCTAGCCTTACTTTGACCTTGATTATTTAGTATTTCTTAAGAGTTTTCTTTATCATTATCAATTGATTGTCAAAGTTAGTTTATTTCGATTAGTATTTTCTAAAAAGGAAGTGTCGTAAAGTCTTTGTTTCTTGAAGAAAAGTATTGATTGATTTGTTTGTGCATTTAGTTCCTTTTTGTTCATCTAAAGACTAAATGAACTGAAAAGAAAAACTTCCATTTTGCATATTGTAGTTTTTGAATGCTTGATAGTAATAGCTAGGGAATTTGCATTAGTTGTGCTCTTTTCTCGTTGTCAAAGATCTGATTACTCTATCCCTTACTAGTTATGATTTTCATTGTTAATTGAATGAAAGAATGTTTCTCATGTTAGTTTCATTCTAGGAATCCCAAACATACATCATGTGGTGAACCTTGAAAGGAAAATTCTTAAGAAGATCAACTCAAAAGTTATTTCAATTAACGTAATGGAGCATTGTAACTTAACACATAACATTTATAGGTCTAGGTGAGAGACGTGTTTGGAATTGTTAAACATAGCAGCTGTCACTAACTTGTCTATGATACATTCCAAGTGTGATACCTCATTCCACGTACGTAAGTATTTCGTAGCTTGTCCACGTAGCTTCAAGTATATAGGGCGGTGTTACAATATGTAAAGTATAAAGGAATTCTCTCACTGTGTGGTTTCGCATTAGACAACGCTAACACGGATTGGGCCTCCACGTACTTTCGAGTTTGTTTGGGAGGGCTACATTAGGTTGCTATCAATCCATAGGTATCCGAGTCAGCCGCCTTGTACACTGTGATATACCGAACACACCATTTGGGGAGATTGCATGCCTGTATGTTAAGTCCTTGGTTTACTGAGGGAGTATATTGCAGTTCACATGTGCTTGGTAATCATTTTGCCTAGATTATCCCTCTTTTGTTTTGTTATGTTACTTTCATTAAAATAAAATTAATTGACCACGGATAAAATCCTTCACGTCACTCCTTAGTTGATCTTAGGTTGAGACATATGGCCACAAATCATAAGTTTACCAATCAAGGAATTCCTTTTGATATGAATCCTAGTCCTTTTCCTACTTTTAGAAATATTGGTGCTCCATATATCGCTACATTATCCCTCCCGGGACTTACAATCAGATTTCCAGTATGGTTGTTCTCAACCTCCTTGGCCCTGCAACTGAATATTCCTACAACTTGACAAAATCAACCTCATGTTGATCCTAAAGTTGACCATTTGCCTTCTTCATCGGTTGTTTCTTCCTCCCCTTCTTCCTCTTCACCTGGTGAAAGTATTGGCACTAGTAACCAGGTGGCTAAGAAAAAGAAGAAAGCGAAGAAGAAGAATCAAATTCAGTAGGGGGAAACTAAGCAACCATTTCTTTGAATGAAATTTCTGATGAGAAATCATCCGATAAGCCTCACAAACTTCAATATCCTTGCAAACTTTGTATGGGAGACCATATTCTTCGAAATTTCTTTGATATTCCTCAGATCTTATAAGAATGGTCTTCTCATACACATCATCCTATGTCATCAACTTCTTGAGATCATGCTGGTGACACACCATCAACTAGTGGTAGTAAAGTTCATGGAAAGAAGGTTAAAGTTAAGTTTCCCTGTATATTATGTGAAGGGAATCACCGCATTCACCTTTGCCCCTATCTGGATGAAGCCAAAAAATTGTTGGATAATTGTCCTACTTCTCCACAGCGACTTCGATCTGGTTACAGGAGACTATCCATTAATCCTTCACTAATTGATAAAGTGACTGATCTGAATCAATCGTTGGTCAAACCCACTCTCCATGAATGCGAATCCCATGAGTCTATACCGGACCCATCACTGGTCGAGGTAACAATTGACCCAATTGCACCTTCAGTTAATTATACCTTTCCCATAGAGAGTGAGTACGATACCACTCAGGTTCTTTTCATTTCTTGAACTTCCAATGAGCTTGGAGGTAACCCTCTTGTTCCATCAAGACAGAAGGAAAATCCTCTAGTTCTCGCAACTCAAGGGAATAATCTCATGTTCTTACGGTACCCCCTCCAAGTAGTCTAGTCACTTCCATTGATTGTAATCGATAGGCAGGATGTCATCTTCCTTCTTATGTGCTTTTCTAGATCATAGTATAGGTTGTAATATGACTGTACTTGGCACTATTATAGATGAAGGTGCATTTGTGAGTATCTTTTCCTCCACTGCTTGGCAAGTGCTCAGTTTTCCGCCACTTGTAACTCTTACCCAGAATATGTTGGCTTTTAATAGAGGAAATGTTTTTGGAAAATTTAGTGTTTCTTCAAACGCCTAACCCTCTAGACCTAGTAGCTATTCTAGAAACAATAGACAAATTAATTCGTCGATTTTCCTATAATTAACAGATAAGAGAAATAAGAGAAAAGGTACCAACCTGCAACATTCGCTTGATCCCTCTCTCCTTTGACCAATTTCACTATTCCTTTCTATACTTAAGTTGCTTGGAAAGTACGAGCACACAAGCCGAGACAGAAACCCATCAAAGCACACAATAATGATCTATTAACTAAACATATCACAGAATCCAGAATACGATATACATCATCTAAACACATGAATGGAAAAAGCTTAGAATTCTTTATTAATAGAAGGAAATATTAGAACCCATGAAGATGCATGCTCGATTCAGTGTCATCCTTCTAGCTTCAAACCCTTCTCTCCTCATGAAGGAACAATTCGACATAATCATAATACTCTTACAAATCTCATTCAAACAACATTTCCTTAGCTCAAGAAATTCCAACCTAGACCAGCCTTTGAATGCTTGGTCAATTTATATCTGAATGGAGGAGGTTAAGCCATTAATGGCCCTCATGAATGCTCTGCCAAAATTGGGAGGTGGTTCCATGGAGGAAGTGATAATGGATTGAGGTTCATTCATCCTCTTCCTCATCCAAATGCAAGCTCAATCAACCTAGAAACTTCCAGAAGTATCCATTGGATGAGGAATCCAATAGATTCATTTAAAAAATTTGATGAATCTCGCTTAACACAGGTGAAACAAAGGCTAAGTGCACTGCAGCACACCTAGTCAGTGCAGTTTATGCATTACAATGCAGCCTGATAGAAGGCTACCTATGCTGATCTCCTTAGGGACACTTTTTGGATGAATGGTGTCATGGAAAATCTTGGGATGCAAGCATGATTTAGGTTGACCTCATTAGGGAATGAAAAAAACTGAATTAGGGATTGACGGACCCTAATAGTACTAATCTGGAGGTCAGGATTGATGTGCCCAAATTGACCTGTAACAGGAATAGTCAACCATTAGGGCTCCTTCCTTCTCAATGTGATGGTAGTCACAGGCTCTTTGGATTACAATTTACTACCTGGGTGCGACTATGTTTATGACATGGGAGCTATTGTTTCAACACTCTTTTGAGTGATGTGTTTCCAGCATGAAGGCAGAATTATCACCGTTGACCAACTTTCATTTCCTGATCCAAATATGGCTTCTAGTCAACCATATTCCCTAAATGGTCCTTTTTTCCCAATGGTATCTTCCCCGCCACGAGTCAATTATGTGGCAACCCGTTCCATGCCTACATCAACTGAAGATCATTTATGTGAGGTTGTACATTATGTACTCGGGGCATTGGAACCAAATCTCTCTAATCAATTCCTTGCTACGTATCCCTTCCAAAGCATTGTTCTCCCATCTAATGAGAACCTCTTGGAAGTCATGACCTCTTATGGGTTGTGAACAAGGAATATGAGGATAGTTCCTAGTCTTGTGTCAACCTCGTTAAAAATGAAACAAAGGGTATGAGCATAGTTCCTTGTCTTGTGTCAAGCTCGTTAAAAAATGAAACAAGGAATATGAAAATAGTTCTTTTACTATGTCAACCTCATTAAAAAATGAAATAGGTCCCAGAGCATAGTTCCTTGTCTTGTTTCAAGCTCATTAAAAAATGAAAAAAGGAATACAAGCATATTTCCTTGTCTTGTGTCAAGCTCGTTAAAAATGGAAACAAGGAATCTGAGCAGAGTTCCTTGTCTTGTGTCAAGCTCATTAAAAAACGAAACAAGGTCCCCTGGAGCAAAGTTCCAATTTGAGTCTTTGATTAGATCTCGTAAAATCCCCTAATGAACCTTCATTCCATCTACCTCATAGCCATGATTAGTGTACTTAAGTGAATGTAATGAAGCTTGCGAGGCATGCACCTAGAATCAAGTCATCATGTTGGGGTCATGTAAACCAATGTCAAGCATAGTTTTTCATTTAATCTTGTGTAAAAATGAAACTGAATCCAAGCATAGTTTTTCGTTTCAAGCCTATATAAACATGAAACTGAATCCAAGCATAGTTCCCTATGGTTCAAGCTTGTGTAAAAATGAACCCATCTCCATTTTAACTCTCGTGATTGCCATTCTATCAACCTCTTCCATCATATGAGGCTTGGTTTTTCTCATTTCATCATCACCATCTGCTTGGCCAATCATATGCTTTCACTTGTTTGTTTTACCCTTTTTGAGGAACAGTTGTAATGAGTGATCTTATTAGCGAGCCTCTTCACATAAATCACCATGTTTTGAGAAGTTCCAACATCACCAGAACCAATTTATATCCTAGACACCACTCGTTCCTCTAAGTGGAGTCCTCTTTAAGCTCTTTTCAGACTCTCGAAATATAAAAGGATTGGTGAGTTCTTCTCCTTTTCAGCTCGTAAACAGATTGGAAATGACATGTACTCAGTATAAGTTTAACCATTTTCTGGACTGAGATAGATTATTTACAAAAAAGGAATACAATGATCAAACACGGTCAATTGGTTCTCTCTCGTATTATTTTACGCTTTTTAAGACTTAAGAGACAAACTTATGAAAAATAACTTGTGGAGTTTTCTTTTTGTCCCTTTTCAAACTCTCTAAACATGAAAATGATCAAGTTCTCATTGTCGTTAAACTAATTAAAACATCAAATAGTGACAAACGTGTCCATCATGACAAGACCAAGTTTCACCTCTGCTAGACTTGTTAAAACATCACATAACAATGGATTCACCCAAAGGGTGGAATTATACAACAAGAATATGTTATCCTCCTTAAGCTTGATAAAAATTAAAGAGGTAATAGTCAGAAATGACTAGGAAAAACTGGGGAAAGGGGTAAACCACTTTATGGTAGCAGGTCACTCTTGAACATGACACTTTCACTTCATCTCTATAGCTACTTGGATTGGGTTATATTATCGATGGTTATCATTCCTATGGTTTATTATACCATCCATTACTTTGGTTTTGGGTCAATGCTGCCAATTCATTCAGTGTCGCCGACATGTTCAAGAGAAGTCACTCAGTTAAATTCATCCTTTGCAATATTCATAAACCTTCATTTTCATGACCGCCATTCCCGAACCTTGTGTTGTCAGTCACATTCTATCTTCAAAATCATTACACTCGTTTCGTTTCGTTGATGGGGGATATATTAAGGCCCTCCTGTGACCAATCGCTTCTTTTCTACATCAGCACATTATCCAGGAAGTTGACTTAGAAACACCCTTCCAGTACCTTGAGGCTTGCATACATCAATGGTAAGTTTCTCGCTTCCGGCGACAGGTTGACATCATTGGCCTTCGACCAAAAGACTTTGTATGGTGTTATAAATCAAAACATCTATTCACACCATGCATAATGTATTGTAGTACCTTGAGAATCATTATCATTATCGGTGATCTCTCTCATGTCTATTAACAACTTACATCATTGGATGGTTATCAGATGGTGTCTTCCCATGTTCGACTTTAGATCACATTTTCATATGGTTTGACTCGTACTTGATCGAATGATTAGACGAGATAGAAGACCCTGGATCTAGTTTCATCCATCGAGGCTATGATTTCAAGAAATCACTAAATCATATGTATGATGGCTTTACACAGATGGTCCTCCTATCATGGGTCTATATCTATAGATGACTACCTGATTTATGTACATGTAATGAAAAGTTTGAATGCTCAGAATGGGTATGCCCTCCCTCAGTGATTCATGGAAAATCCAAAATATCATGATATTATGTATGGTAATTGATGTAGGTCACCATCCGCTTCAAAACCTCCTCATCATATCGTAAAGCTTATCACTTGACGTTATCATTTTTCACTTCATGCTTTAGGGGGCAGCTATTATAAGTCTATCTAGGAACATCACTCACAAAATTAAGGTCAATACTATTAGGGCTCATCAAACCCTAAGAGTTTACTAGCCTGAAGACATCCTAAAATCAATCCTTGAGGGACCAGCACAGCCTTGGTCAGGGGTAAATGTGATGAGGAGCACTTAGGCCCATTAAAGCTTGCTCTGCAGAGCACCTAGGCCCACTTTGACCTGCGATGGGTGAGATTGAGTGAAATCTTCATAGGGTTCTGGGAATATTCCTAGATTCTAGACCATTTTAGAATATCCCCACCTCTTATCCTCTCCTATGAGCTTGAAATTGGATAGGGAATGAATCAATTAACCTCCTATCCTCTCATCCCTTCCTCCATGGAAACTAACTCCCAAATTGGAAAGCCATTCAATGCCCAATTTATGACAAAACCACCTCAATTTCCCTATAAATTGAGCACTCATCATAGTGATCAGGGGATGGACTTTGAATAATTGTAAGGAGATACTGTTGGTTTGAGGTTTGATATCATAAGAAATTATTTTTATGCTACTGGAGTGTTGTGCTTTTGGTGTGATGAAGGATGGAACTAAAGCTGGATGAGTGACATGGGATCAGACTTCTTTGGTTGTAACTCTTCCTTCTACTTAATAAAGTTGTTTACACCTTTTCCCATATTCTTGTATTTTTGTATGATGATTATATGTGTAAAAGCTTTTGATTCCATTTGTTTATAGTAGATATATCTCTTGCTTTGATTGGTTCTTTTCCTCTATTTGTGATTGCATGTATTGATCGAGCGGTTTCAGTTCGAGAAGGAGTGATGACAGCTATTCAATGGAGACAAAGTGAAGCAAAAGATAACAAGTAGGTCCCTTGTCTTATTTATCTTCTATAGGAAAAGGCTAAACTCTTTAATTCTGTTGGTCTAAGTGTAGATACCCACTTAGGGAAGTTGTGTTTTTTCGTAGATGCAAAATTCCACATAACAACCCCCCATGGATGGCCTCTTCCAATATTGTGATCAAGTCTCTTGCAGTTGTGATATTTTTTTCAACTAATAATAGCTTCAAATTATAAGAAAATATAAAGATGCAAGTTCATTTGCAAATTCTTGATTAGTGAATTTTAAAAGTCAAGCACAAATAAATAGAAATTGAGAAACCTTCTTCCCATGCTTAGTAGCGATCATATTTCTTTTTGATTAGTATTCTATATCCCATTTTATATAGATTCAAGAAATAACAGAAGGTTCATAAGAACATATTTTAAAATTCCATACAAAACCAACACCAACCCAAATTGGACCAGGATGATGTGCCATGAATATATGATAGATGAAGGTAGTTAGGAAACAATTCCACAACTCAGATGAGAGTTTATTCTAAAAATGTTAGACATGATTGTTATCCATTATCTTTTCATTACCAGGAGCACTAACAAATAGCAGCGCAATGAAAAAAGGCAAGAAGCTTTTAATTCACATCAATTACCTTGCAATTTTCATACTCAGACATCTTCTCACTATCTGTCACAAAGTATAGAGAAATATATCCACGATCAAGTTGCATTCCCTCAATGACATACAATTTTTTTTTTTGCACTTTTCCCCTCTTGAAGTGTCACAACACCTTTCCTTCCAACTTTACTCATAGCCTCTGCTATCATGTTTCCTTTTTCATAATTATTCTCAGCACTTATTATAGCAACATCTTCTAATTCACTATCTTCAACCTAGAAAATAATTTTGATTACAGGGTCTTAAGTTTTAGCATGTACACTCCCTTACAGATAACATCTGTCCTAGATGTTTCACAAGTAACTCCTCAACATTCTACCTTGGAGTCTTTAAGAAACTCTAGTTGACAATTTTGAATCAACTAATTTAGCATGTTGAACTCACAAATAATCTAGTGAAAGATGAAGTGAGTAACTATACTAGGGGGACTACTTAGGAAGGATTTCCTTATTTCTAGAAAGGTTCCCTACATTGGAATGATTAAATATCTAGTGGTTAAGCTGGTACAGATGCCATGAAAGCATGTAATGGTTGATGTAGTGAATTAGTGATCGTAAATGTCCATCCTACTTATGGTTTTCTTGATGTCACATAGCTAGGGTACTCCTTTGGAGGAAAATATTGAGTTTGACTTGTAATATGTTAGGGTCCAACCCTAACCCCCTTATTTATGTAATAGGTCGAGTCATAGTTATATTTAAGTAAAGAGTCAATAAAGCCCATATTAATAATTGTAAGTGGTTCACACACATTTAAAGAAGGGACCACATTTAGTTGCAAATGGGCCATGGTATTAGATAGATGGTATTAATAAGAACTGTGGTACTGACCCATGGTATTGCATGTATGAATCTTATATAAAGGATAGAGACTCCCCTCGAGGAGAATTGTGTCTTATTTTGTAATTGATCCCAGCTGTATTGGAGGTTGTCCCCTCAAAGAGGCAATTGAACAATGCTTTCCTTTCTGAATAATAAAATACATGTTGTTATTTCTTATTGTTCTATGTTCTGGGTATATATTTGGTATTCTGGTATCCTCTCTCAAGTCAAGAGCATAACAAGTGGTATCAGAGCACTTTCTAGGGCCGGTGGGATTTGTATTTTTAGCATAATTTTTTTTGGCTAGAGACATGTTCTGGTGTCTTTAAACCACAGGATCTGTTGTTGAGTGCATAAACCTATGTATTTGGGGAGGCATGCATGTAGGAAATGCAAGAGGTGGTCACGCTTGTTGGACTCCCTTGTAACCCTTGTGGGTACCCCTTCGAGTAGTAGCGCAGTAGATAGAACTGCACACGAACTGTCTTCCAAGTACCCTTTGGGTATATAGGAAGTCCCCTAGGCTCTCTTGAAACATCACCATAGATAAATTGTAGGCCATCTTGCTGCTACAGTACACCGAGAATAGCACTTAGCGAGATTACTCGTGCGTACGATAGGGTAGTCGGGTTGTACAGCTAAGGGTACAGTTGATCCTCCTTGGTTAGTGCCCTGAAATATTGGACCGAGTACTACTATCGGACCCTTGCTTATATTGCGATCTATAGCACTTGACACTCCTTGAGACCCTAGTTCCCTTGTCTCTCTTTCGATCATACATCATCATTACCCGATCAGATATAGGAGGTTGGGTTTGATCGCAGTAGCAACAATTAGTTCCGCTACTCAGATCTATCATATCTCCTAATTATATCTATCAGATCCACCATTAAGATCCAGCAATTGGGTTTGGTAGCAGTCGTAACAATCAGATCCGTCATTGTGTGGCTCCTATACCTGGGTAGGATTCTTGCAGGACATTGGGCAGAAGAAACTTTTCAGGGAATCTGCTACTGCAGTATTCCTAAGCACAGAGTAAAACTCCTCTCGGAGTAATAAAAAAAAAAATAAATCTGAGACACTCCCAAGACGCTTATAGGAGACTTAGCCCATAAGGATCAGGTTGAAGAGCTGAGCAAGGCGGTACCATTCACTTGTCAGCGTAAAAAAATTGGGTGGTCCCAAATTTTTTCTCATAGTAACGACAAATGCACCAGATCAGTGCATGGTACAAATTAGAGCTCAAGCTATGGCCAATGAGAAGATGGACTCCCTTGAACATAGGTTGGAGGAATTAACGAAGCAGATCCAGAACTTATAGGCAACTCTCACAAAGGGCAAGCTGGGGGAACAATCGGAGGCATATGATTTTAATGAAAACATTGAGGGTGAGTCTAGCCATTCTCTTCACTTCTATGGAAACCACCAATAGTCCCAGCCGTGACCACCCAAGCTGGACATGTACAAATTTGATGGCTCTCATACGGCCACATGGCCAGAACAAATGGAGCAATATTTCACATTGAATCACATCAAAGATGACGCGACTCACCTAAGTGTGGGTAGCATGTACTTGGACCATGAAAGATGGAAATGGTGGCAGTGGCATCAACGTTGCTATGGAAGGCCCGTGACTTGGCAGATATTCGCAAAATCCCTTTCGGATTGCTTTGACCATGAATCTAACTTTTTGGGTTGTCTTACTAAGCTCTGACAGATAGGAAAAATCCAAGAATTTATTGCAGCCTTTGAAGCCTTAGCCTTCTACACAGGAGGTCTACGAGATGAGTTCTACTTGGAATATTTTGTCAGTGGTCTCAAAGAAGCCATAAAGGCCCATGTCTGACTGAAACACCCAATCTCATGGTTGGATGCTTGCAAGATAGCTTGTGAAGTAGAACGCGTGTTAGCGGCCCAGTCGACTCGTCCAAATTTCATAGCCAAGGGTCACCCCACCTAGGCTGCAAGCACTACCCAAAGACTTAAGGTTCAAAAGGTGTCACCAGCGGAAATGGAAGAAAGAAGAAAGCAAGGATTGTGTTACCACTGTGATGAAAAATACTCCCTGGGGAATAAATGCAAGGAACCCAAATTCTTTCAAATTGATGCTACTAATCACAGTTCATCGGAGGAAGCCCCACCATTTGAGGAACCAAAGGAGGAAGATGAGGAAAACCAGTCAGACAATGTGCTCCTAGCTACACTAGATGAACCAGTTATATCGCTTCATGCTTTGGCAGGGATTTCTTCTCCCCAAACTCTCAAAATCAGAGGTTTTATTAAGCATCGCCCTATAGTAGTCTTGATTGATAGTGGCAATACGCATAACTTTATCCATCAAAGAGTTGTTGAAGCAGTTCATTATTTTTCCAGAGTAGTCTCTAATTTCCTGGTCAAAATTGCTGACGCGGGGACAATTAAATGTGAAGGCCGCTGTGAAAATTTCAAACTTCAAATGGGCGATTATCAGCTAAAGACCCACATGTTTTCCATACACATGGGTGGGTGTGACATTGTCTTGGGTGCTGAATGGCTCCATACACTTAGCCCAATCACAATGGATTTCCAGGAGTTATATATGAGCTTTAAGCAGAACAACCATGCACATACCCTCCATGGACTCCAGGCAAGTGCTCCCTCTATCATCATCTCGCATAGGATGGAAAAACTATTATGAAAGGGCCACCATAGAGTTATAGCCCAATTTAAGGCCATCGAGGCCTTCAAGCCCACTTCTCTTCATATTCATCCTAAGATGCAACAGATCTTAAACAACCATCTACCGGTCTTTGACAAGCCTCATGAGATTCCACCCTCGAGAGAGGAACATGATCATAGCATTACTTTGGTCCCAGGGGCCCAACCACCAAATGTGCATGCATATAGATATCCGTTCACCCAAAATAATGAAATTGAAAAAATCATCAAGGAACTCCTAGAAGCAGGCATAATTCGTCCTAGAATTAGTCCTTATTCATCGTCTGTGGTCATGGTGCTCAAGAAAGATAGGGAATGGCGTATGTGTCTAGACTTCAGGGCCCTCGACAAGCTGACGGTCAAAGATAAATTTCCCATTCCGGTTGTTTATGATTTGTTGGATGAACTAAATGGGGCTCAATTTTTTACTAAGCTCGACCTTCGCTCGGGCTATCACCAAATTCGCATGAAAGAAGTAGACATTCCAAAGACTGCTTTCCAAACTCATGAAGGCCATTATGAATTCATAGTCATGCCATTTTTTCTTTGTGATGCCCCATCCAATTTTTAGAGCCTCATGAACCACCTACTCAAACCATATGTCAAAAAATTTGTCCGTGTTTTCTTTGATGTCATCCTCATCTACAGCTGCACCTAGGCCACACATCTTCAACATGTAGATCTTCTCTTGCAACTGCTCCGGAAGCATAAATTATTTGTCAAGATGTATAAGTGCTCTTTTGGCATGGATGAATTTGAATATTTGGGCCACATTGTGGGGTGTGATGGTGTCAGGGTGGACCCCAAAAAGATCTAGGAAATGTAGGATTGGCCTCAACCAAAGACCTTGAAGAGCTTGAGAGGATTTTTGGGTCTCATGGGCTACTATTGTAAATTTGTCTGCAATTATGGTCGCATTGCTAGACCCCTCACTCACCTTCTCAAGAAAAATTCATTTCTCTGGAATGGTGAAGCGCAACAAGCATTTATAGCTCTCAAACATGCCATGTGTTCCACTACCATATTAGAACTATTCGACTTCACCAAATCTTTTCTGATTGAATGTGATGCTTCAGGTATGGTTATTGGGGTGGTCTTAATGCAAGAAGGTCGACCCTTGGCCTTCACTAGCCAACAACTAAGTGGGACAAATCTGGGACAATCTACCTATGAGAAGGAGATGATGGTCATATTACATGCAGTGGATACCTAGCTACCATACTTATTGGGGCGGCGTTTCCAAATCCGCATAGGCCATCAAAGCCTTAAATATTTTTTGGAGCAATGCCTATCCTTGCCACAACAAAATAAATGGCTCGCCAAAATGTTGGGATATGATTATGAGATAATTTACAAGAAAGGGCACGAAAAATGTCGTAGCAGATGCTTTATCATGCCAATTTGAGGAGGAAAGCACCCTGCTCGCAATCTCCCTCCCCATTCTAGAATGGATTGAAGAGGCTCGCAAGGAATGGTTTTCACATCCTTTGCTCTCCCAACTCATTAATAAATTGTAGGCAGATCCAAATTCCACAGTGGGCTACTCTTGGCAGGATGAGATTCTTCACTACAAGGACAGAGTTGTGATATCACCAACATCGACCCTCAAAAGTTGCATTTTGGCAGAGTTTCACTCATCTCCCACTGCAATCCATTCAGGCTTTCAGAAGGCTTATGCTCACAATCGATGTTCATTCTTTTGGATAGGCATGAAAAAGGACATTCTTACTTTTGTAGCTAAGTGTGATGTATGCCAGCACCACAAAGGAGAAATAGTCAAATCCCCAGGCACATTACAACCATTTCCCATCCCAGCCTTAATTTGGATGGAGGTTTCTATGGACTTCATTACGGGTCTTCTAAATTCAGGCAAAAATTCAGTCATCATGGTGGTTGTGGACAGACTTTCTAAGTATGCTCATTTTTGCACCCTACCCCACCCTTTTACACCAGATTTGGTGGCTCAATCTCTCATGGACCAGATCTTCAAATTGCATGGCATGCCCACTTCCATTATGTCTGATTGTGACCTGATCTTCACCAGTAACTTTTGGAAGGAACTCTTCAGGCTACAAGGTACCCAACTACAACTCAGTACTTTCTATTATCCCCAAACTAATGTAGTCATCAAATGTCTGGAGACCTACCTTAGGTGTTTCACTTGAGAAAAGCAAAATCTATGGGTACAGTGGTTACCTCTAGCAAATGGTGGTATAACACTAACTATCATGCCACCACCAAAATGACTCCATATGAAGCAGTTTATGGTCAACTCTCTCCTTCACCTACTTCTTATATCCAGGGATGCTCGAAGGTACAAGCAGTGGATCAACTCCTACAAAACCACACAACCATGCTGGCCCACCTCAGAGAGAATCTCCATCAAGCTCAAAACTGCATGAAGCAACAGACAGATCAACATCATTCAGAACGCAAATTTCAAGAAGGGGATCGGGTATTTTTGAGGCTGCAACCATATAAGCAAACATCACTCAAAGACAAGGGTTGTCAGAAATTATCTCCAAAATTCTATGGATTGTATCAAGTACTTCAGCGCATCAGAGAAGTAGCCTACAAGCTAGCTTTGCCACCCACTGCAAAAATCCATCTAGTCTTCCATGTCTCATGCCTCAAGAAAGTGATTAGGAACCATTTCTAAATTCAAACCAATCTACCAGAATTGGATGAAGAAGGTTCAATGTGGCTCCAACCTAAACAAGCTCTTGACACGCGAGAATGGCACTGCGCGGCTGCAGAATCAAGGAAGTCCTCATCCAATGGAAACACACCTCTCCAGAAGATGTGACCTGGGAACCAGCCACTGTCCTTCAACATTTTCCGCAGCTTCAGCCTTGAGGAAAACGCTATTTTTATGGGGAAGGGCATGTTAGGGTCCAACCCTAACACCCTTATTTATGTAATAGGGTCGAGTCATAGTTATAGTTAAGTAAAGAGTCAATAAAGCCCATATTAATAATTGTAAGTGGTTGACCCGCATTTAAAGAAGGGACCACAGTTAGTTGCAAATGGGACATGGTATTAGATAGATGGTATTAATAAAAACCATGGTACTGACCCATAGTATTGCATGTATAAATCCTATATAAAGGATAGAGACTCCCCTCAAGGAGCATCATGTCTTATTTTGTAATTGAGCCTAGCTCTTTTGGAGGTTGCCCCCTCGAAGAGGCAAGTGAACATTGCTTTCCTTTATGAATAATAAAATACATGCTGTTATTTCTTATTGTTCTATGTTATGGGTATATTTATTCGAATATTTGGTATTCTGGTATCTTCTCGCAGGTCAAGAGCATAACATAATATGCCACACTCCTTGTGTTAAGAGGGAGAACCTGTAGATTATAGAGGGAACCCTACCAATTACAAAAATTATCTCATGTATACATTTGATGATATGGGTGAATATGTAATGAGCCTTAACACTGAGTCTGTGGAAATTTCTAAGGATTCGATGAACGAGGATGGGAGGCCTGAGCCTACTAGTCTATGGAATATTAGTTTTGATCTGGCTCCTTCTAAAGATGGTTTTGGGGTAGGTGTTTATCTGGTTTCTCATGTGGGTACTCATCATCCTTTTTCCTTCAGATTGGAGTTTTAATGTACCAACAATGTGGCTGAGTATGAAGCCATGGCGTTGGGTCTTAATACTACTAGGAAGACAGGAATGAAAATGTTGAAGATTGTGGGTGATTCCTAGCTAGTAATCAATCAGGTGAAAAAAACAATGTCAAGCTAAGCATTTGATACTGAGGTAGTATAGAAAGAAAGTATAGGATTTTTTCTATTTCTACACTAGTATATATATCTATGTCATCAATAATGATTACATAGTATTAGTGTATGACTACTCACCCACATCCCCTAGGTTAGATGTATAAAAAATATGATGGTTGAGTGAAAAAAGCACATGTAATACATCATAGGTGTGTTGTGGATACATCATGTATACACAGTACATCAAGAGAGGAGTATAGCTCTGATTCTGGACCTTTACCTTAAGAGGATCATTTGTTAGTATCTACTGCAAGCTCTATCTGAATCTATATCCCATGCCTCGTAAGGTCATCTGTGAGGCGGTGGTCTTCACCCTCATAACTCTAGCGATGCTCAATATTTGTGATGTCCCTGACCTCTTTTTACCTTGCCTTCTAGCCTCCTTATATCCCCTTACCTCTGTCTGTAGGCTCTCCTTCTCTCTCCTTAGCTAGATAATATTTGTGTCCCTCGCTACCAACATTGTACCCAACAAAGCTATATCTGTGTCATAGTGTTTCATGGCCTAAACTGGTTGTATCTCTACTACACCTATGTCGCAGTCACTAGATCTATGGCCACCTGTGTGGGTGTGTATCCATGTGATATCAATCACCATATAAATAATTTATCTTTTTTGCATCCTGTCTTACCAACTTGGCCAAAATATTTTCAACTGGGTCCTCTAATTCAACTTGTTAGAAGTAGGGTGCAACATTGAAATGCATTAACTACACTGGTAATAAAAATTGACCTTGACTCATCAACATTTGACACACAAGTCTTTATTTTCAACTATTTAAAGCTTGATTCATTACTCTATTGTGGCTACTCCATAGACTAGGTAGATCATCAAAAGAGAAATATGTTGTCTATGACCTGTGAGAATTTTTCCTCCCAGGTATATGATAGTAAGACATTTAGGTAAGAAAAACTAATATAGAATATAAAAAATTTACAACCCACATCTACAATTTATGTCCTTAGCTATTGTCACACCATCATTTAAAATATTTGAAGAACCATACTTTCTTTCCAAAACAACATTTATGCCCTTTGGTCCAAGAGTGACTCCGACAAGATAAACAAGCTTGTTGACTCCTGTATGCAAGACAATTTGAAAATATTTTCAGTAGATGCAAAGTAAAATGTTGGAATATATGTCATACCAAACCTACATACAAACCACACATTAACATCAAATTTATATGGACAAAGAAAGATCTACCACAGTAAAGTTTTATGTGAAAAGAACCTTCCTTTAGATGGACTATTTTTCTCTGACCTACAATTTTTTTGTTGTTGACCCATCTTGGTTGAAGTACAACTCCTTTGCCATAGCTCTTGGATTGACTACCCACTCTCTGCTACATAATCTTGTGGTCTGCCTTCTGCTTAAGAAATTGAAGGAGATGGGTGAAAAAGCAACAAGAGAAGACAATTGCCTAGCATTTTTGTCAGATATTGCACCCAACTTCCTCTCCTTTCCAATGTTACCCAGGGAGACAGAAGTGGAAACTGTTGTCATACTACCCATAGCATAGGCCATCTTCCCTTATTCTGAATAGAGAATTACAATATCTTCATATTAGCTATTATTTCACAAACATGAATGCCAAAGTAACAAAAAACACTTGTAACTAACACACTAAATAGCTATTAAGGCTTCTGGAAAAATTTGTAGCATCACAACAGACACAAGTTAAGAGAAACCCACCCACCATCCTCATCTTAAACAAGATAGGTTTCTATACATGCACTCCTATTTCACAAAAATAGACAAAAGTTGGCTAAATTAATACTATAACAAAACAATATGAACCCAGTTATGATATGAACCCCAAGGTTGACATGTGAGCCTAAAATGCACCTTCAAGGTTGCCAAGCTAAAGTGTAGTCACCAAGCTTGAGGTTGCATATTTTTTTAATTTCAATATTTTACCTCTAGTGCCCATGTTTTTAACTGCATCCAACTGGCCATCTAGATGTAATTCACCACTACTATACAGAACTGAAAAGGGAAGTGAGAATGAAATAAGAAATAATGACAGAGGATTTTGGGGAAAATAATGGTTAGCTCGCTCCACTTGATTATTCACATACTACTATAGTGTGAAGATGGGAATGGGGATGAGAACAGGGATGGGACAAGAAATGGGTATTCTGGTAGTCAATGGCAAGTGTAACGTTAGTGAAGTTAATTGTAAGCTAAAAGAATGTGATGATTTCAAATTCATTAGGATCTCCCAAGGGAAGGTGATAATGTGAGTGTCTATTGGTCATGGAGATATTTGAACTGAGTAAAAAAAAAAGTCTCTTGCAAAACTTGGATCCGTTACAAATTTGAGATATGAGTCTTCCCATAAGTGGAGAGGGAAAATATACCCAAGATAAAACACCTACAAAGAATAAAACCCAAAAACACACATAGATACCAACAACAAAACAAATATGGCCTTGAAAAACCCACATACCTTCTTTTGCAATTCTTTCCTTCATCACCTCCATGTTTTTACCACTAAACTGAAACCTCTCAATTCCATCACCAACCCACGCATAAGAATTCTATGTTCCCTCCTCCATAAGTTCACTTCTTGGATTAGGACCCATTTTCATAATATTTCCCTGACCCTTCCTCTGTTTAGGTGCAATTTTCGGAGCCTTACACGATTCCACCCCATTCATAATATAACCTAGAGAGCTTGAGCTACAATCTGCACTCACCCATTCTTAGAACAAGAAAATGATCCAAAGACTACCCCTTTGGTATTATTCTCCACCTTGTGAGGGCAGATGGAGGTCGCTAGTCTAGAATTTGGTGGCTTCAACTTGTTCATGATGGTGGCTAGAGCTTTCTGATTGGATAAATTAGGTTATTACACCTTGAGGCCACCAGATTTAGGGACAATGGTTTTATCTGCAATAACCATCAAATAGTTTATTTAAACCCTCATTGCATGTGGTGGAAAGGAAGAAGAGATGCCCATTGGGGTTTTGTTTTGTATATCCTTACCTCTTTTTATCTCGGTGTTTTCCTTCTAAAGGGAAGAAAGAGGTTGCCTTCTGACTGCCATTTCTTTTGGAAGGCTCCAACATGTCAATTAAGGCTCTGATAGGTGTGTCTAACTTTCCATGACCACTATCTCTAAGAAACTTTCCATGCTTCTGACCATTAATAATTTATTTTTCTAGCAGCAGTCCACTGCCAATTCGAGCCAACCCACCACCATCTGCCATGAGCAAAAATTTACACCCAAATCCACCACCGCTCCCTTGTTCTCTCATTCTCTCCGAGCTTCCAGGTCACCCTATGGTCTCCAATAGTCTTCACCTCAGTGTGTTTAGATCATAGGGTTCTTCAAATGATATTTCTCAACAACTATTGGGATACATTATAATAATTGATAAGAGTGTGCAAATTCATAAATTGCTTATAGTTGTGTTAGAGTACACAGATATATAGAATTTTGGTATATGTTTCTTTCCATCACTTCATAGACATAGCCTATATATTCCTAGTGCACCCCCTTGATATATTACACTTCACATTACTTAAAATCCCATTACCCACCTTTGGTCATCCCTGGTCATTATACAAGCTTTATTATCTAAAATAGTGCCTTTTTAGGGCTATCAAAAAGAGTATCTAGACATATGATTTATATTAAAAGATATTGAGATATACTTATTGTAATTGCTTTATAGACATAATAGTAGATTCCTTATGGACATAACCAGTAGGTGCTTAAAATGAGGCGTTTTTTATATGACTAATGAGCTAGAAACTCCTCAGTTTGTATAATATTGTTATTGATGTGATCCATTATGCAAGGGAGGGGGTAAATGTTTCATATGTTCCAAAATTTGCAAAGTTTGTACTAAAAATAACCCAAGTTTGTACAGAAAAGGATATGATTCTTCTAGTGAACATGATGAATATATTTATGATGAAGTGGAGTTCTTGGATGATGAGAACAAGGCAGAGTATAAAAAATTAAGATCACTTGTAAAGAGGGGGTCCAATTCAAGAGAAAATTTCCAAGAAAAGAATTATGGAAGATGTGGGAGAAAATAATAGTTTGTATATAGAAGGAAGTGAGAAGATCATGGTGGTCAGTTACAACACAATTTCAACAGTGTAAATGGATTGAGGCAGTAATATCAGGTATGTAGAAATATATTCTTGTTTAATAGATTTATAGATTGATCATAGCAAGATCCTCTGAATTTTGCTTGTAAATTATATGTAGATGGGATTTTTTTTGAAGAAACCATTTCATAATAGTTTGTTTGGCTGGCCACCATCTGCAGTTGTAATCTAGACAAAAAATTGCAAAAGGCCTAGAACCCCAACTCCATATAGACCCTCACCTGTCTAATCTCAATGGACAAATCAAACTACTAGAAAAAACCTTAAATAACAACCTCATCAACTTTCAAGCTCCATAAGTGATCCCTCAATACCACTTACAACTCTGTTGGCATACTCTAGAGAATAACTTTAAGGTTTGATTATGTTTGCAAGTGAAACTCCTCCTTGGGGAGCATTCCATTCAAAGCCCAATAAAGATGCTACTGAAGGCATGTGTCCTACCTAGCCTCCTATTGTTGGTAACATGTTTGTGATAGTAAATTAATGGAAAACTGTTACACAAAATACTGTCACAATGACATTCTGCAGTCAGTGTGAGTCTATCACCACTCATACTATCCTCCTTTGCAAGTCTTAAACCTTAGCTCTTCATGTCAAGCCTTAAAAATGAGAGAAAGTCCTTGAAAATCTCTAAAACCTATAGTTCCACACTTTCTCTTTACATTACCTGCGGTCCTGCACCCCTTGGTCATGTTCCCTACAGACCTACCCGCTCTGTCTCTAAAGGAAATGGTGTGGACCCTTGTAAAAGTCAAAAAGGCGCAAGTTTATTATTAAAAACTCACTTTGGGTTAATTCTAGATGCTTCTAGAAGAATTCTTGAGGTGGCAAGTTCGCTCCTAGGTGGTTCATGCATCCCATAGCTAAAGGAGCTAACCCCTTGATGTGAGGAGCTTATCCCTTTGAAGGAGGACTCTATCCCTTCATAGGTGGACCTGGTAACTTCCTTCCTCTGCACTATAAAATGGGGCATTGGGCTGGTTATTGGAGAGGTTGAAAGCTGAATACTTTTTAGGGTAAATGTTGCTGGAATTTAGACTTCCTAATTGAGCTTGAGAGGAGAGATTACATACCTTTTGATCTCATTGGGAAGAGTGTGAAGCTTGTCAAAGTAGAGGAGATTCTTGTTTGGACCTTGGGAGGAGCTTGTACAACATCAAGGCACCAAGGTTGTAAAGTTCTTCTTTGTTTAACGTTAATACAATCAAGTTCATTTTTCTCAATAAGCTGTCTTCTATGGTTTATTTTAAGAATTCCTTGATCATCATGATAAATATGATTTATTATATTAGCTATGCAGGTATTATTTGATGTGCGCTTGTTTGTGTCTGCAGGTTCTCAAAAGGAAACTCATTTGGACGGTTGAAGCGTGGCTGCCACAAACTAGCATTGGAATTAAGGTAGGGACTAAAACACCTCTTGGCTTTTAGTTATAAATCGTAATATTTAGAGAAAGATAGAATTTTCTTATCTTTCTTGTCGCTAGATATCAGTAGATACAAGGGAGATCAGTATTGTCCGCAAGAACGATTTATCCAGCCGACAAAATGGCGACTCCACTGGGGACTTGAATTTTTGTTTTTTGCCTTTACTTTTACTTTGACTTGAGAAACTTTTTCTTTGTTTCTGGTTTTTGCTTGATGTGTGTGGGATTGGGTAGTTTTTTAGATCCTGAATTGTTTTTTGTTTTTTCCGAAATTTTAAAGAGGACCGTACATTCTGTTTGTAACATAGTGTGGACATCCCCCCACTGTTACTTTACTACACAGAGCGGTACTGCATCTGGTTGTACCGGAAGCCTACGGACCCTGTTAAAATTTTTGAAAAACCTAAATTGTTTTTGTCCAATTAAGTTTAGTTTTATTTTCGGCTTTTAGTGTCTACCCAGATCTGCATGTGTTCTGTCAAAAAGCCTTTTTTATGAGTTTCTTTCAACAAATTCTTCATCTCATCAATCTCCAATAATTTAATTGGGTGTTTTGAGTCTCTTTTTTGAGAAATTTTTAATTTGGTTTCCTTTGGTCATTACTTGGAGGTTTGTCTCAGTTTTTTCACAATTTCGCATATTTTTTCTTTTGTTTCTACTCAATTGTCTATGAGTGTTAATTGCCTTTGAGTGTTTTTATTTTTTGATCTTTGGAACTCTCACCCAATTTTCTTGACTTGCACTTGATTGGTTCTTAGATTCCATTAGAATCATATTGTGTTTGAGAATTCTCGTGCATAGATCACATTTGCATAATTAGAATTCTCATTTTCAGAATATGAATGAAAAATGTGCATAGATTACATTTGCATACTTTTCAAGTGAATTGTGCATAGATTACAATTGCATAGTTTACATTCTGAAAAATCAATCGTAGATTTAGATCAGCTTTCTTTGATTTGAATTTACATACTTTTATGCTTGCTTTTAACACGCAATAATAAAAATAAAAACTGTTTTGGAATTGATTTGCATTAGTTTTTCTTGATGAAATTAGTGCATTAGAGAATTTGTTATATTTTCTCTTAGTGATCAATTTTTTGCATTGTTGGAAGTGAATGGAAACTCTCTCCTTACTTTAGTTAGGATTCATCGAATTGAAAAGATTACATTATCATATTCGAATGCATTCAGTTTTGGGTCGGGTCATAACACCATTGGTTTCATATCCATTTACCCTTTTGAGTAATAATAGCCTAAATAACACAACGCTTAATTAAAATTCATCTAGTAATTTTTACATTTTTAGGGCTCTTTCCACCAATCTAGCTTAGGCTAGTGTCTTGGAATAGGTTTTAGTTAACTCTCCAAGACAGTAAAACAAACAAGTAGTCGATCTTGCAGTAGGAAATAAATTCCAATTGTTACATCTATGCTCTGGGAAGCTCCTCTTAAAGGAGTCAAGCACGAGATCATATATGAACCAGTGAGGTAATCAACCCTTCCTCATTGGGAACGATAGTAGATATACACGTATTAAAAACGGTAAACCTTGGATTGACCATTGTCAAGGAGCCTGGGGTCACTTGTTGGTAACCCTTGGATTATGTCAAGGAGCCTTCAAGGGGATTGAGCTTTGTTACTCTGCCCTTGCGTGTGTATCGGATGATAGACTGTTCCCCCAGGTATATTTGTTTCTGTTGGTAACCTTAGTGGCTATAATCTATAGGATTCTTTCCTAAGGTGACGGTGGAGGGAAGATCCCATTGTACCTGGAGCAGACGTTGACTAGACTCACTTGGACTCTTTGGGGGGTTCTCTTCACTCGAGATGGTTTTGTGAAGAAACTTGTGCCATTTTGTTTCATTAAACAGGTTGTCGGGGTAACTATACCAACCACCCTTTCTGTATTGAATTTTGCGACGTTGGATTTCATCACCAACTAGTGTTTTTAGTACAGAAAGTTACTATTTGTTTGTGGTTTGACTTTTAGATTTGATAACGCGTGTTAATTCTTTTTTTTTACTTTTAGAGACCATAGGTATGAATTGTGAATTTTAATTGTTAAGTATGAATTGTGACTTGTTAATTTTAGTTTTAAATTGTTAATAAAATTCATTGAAGTTGAATATAATGGCAACCGTTCCGGAGTTTACCAACCAAGGAACCCCTCTTAATGAGAATCCTAGTACTTTTCCTTGCTTTGGAAATGTTGGTCCTCCTTATATGGCTACTTTTTCATTACCTGGATTTACAATAGGTTTACCAATATGGTTATTTTCAACTTTGTTGGCTCCAAATACTCCAATTGTTCCACCTCAACCATATGCTTCACCTCAACAGAGTTCACCATCTCAACATCACCAACCTTCTGTTGACCCTTTACCTTCTTCACCTAATATTTCTTCCTCCATGTCTTCCTCTTTGCTTGGTAAAAGCCTTGACGCTAGTAACCAGGTGGATAAGAAGAAGAAGAAAGGAAAGAAGAAGAAGTAAGATAAGAAAGAAGTCAACCAACCAACCATGGTTGTAAGTGTTAGTTGTGTTGAGGAAACCTCCAACATGCATCGTAAACCCAAATGCCCTTGCAGGATTTGTAAGGGTGACCACTTCCTTATCAATTATCCTGGTATTCCAAAGGTCTTGGAAATATGGTCAGAAAAATCTCATCAACTTTCCATTGATCCATCAACCAGTGATAATCAGGTTCCTGGGAAAAAGGGTAAAACTAGGTTTCATTGTAAGTTATGCAAAGGGAGTCATAAAACTCACATTTGCCCTCACATGGATGAAGCCTCAAAATTGTTGGAAAACCTTACTGTTCCACAGTAAGAATTTCCAACTGGTTACCGTAAACTTTCTCCCAACCTACCGTCAACTAACGGAGTGATTGATCTAATTTCAAGTACAGTCGATCCCACTCTTCCATTGGAGATTGAAACTCATATCACTCAGGTTTATGATCCATTAGTTGATCAAGTGGTCGATTCAATTTCACATTCGGTCGATCCCACTCTCCCTTTAGAGACTGAGCTTCATACCGCTCAAGTTCTTATTATTACATCAGATTCTTCTATGTCAGGGGGCATTTCACTTGTTTCTATAGAACCCCATCCAAGTACTAAGGTCTTTTCCTTTGATTGGAATAGACTGATAGAACCTCATCTTCCTTCCTCCATCCCTTTCCAAATCATTGTCAAGGCTGGTGGTAGGGACATACACCGCACACAGGTAGATGAAGGTGCTTCTGTTAGTATTTTATCCTCAACTGTTTGGAAAGCTTTGGGTTTCCCTCAGCTTGCGCCTATTACGCAGAATCTGAAAGCTTTTAACAGAACCATTAGTGAACCTTTAGGGATCCTTCCTAAGTTTGCTATTACCTTGGAAGGTAAAACTATCTATATTAATCTTATGGTAGTTCGAGGTCCCTTGGATTTCAATTTACTCCTTGGCAGAGACTATCTTTATGCAATGAAAGCTGTCATATCGACACTCTTTCACGTGATGTCTTTCCCTCACAATGGAAATATTGTGACTGTAGACGAGCTTTCGTTCCCTAGTCTTGTTTCAACTACCAATAATATGACACCCCTAAATGTTCTTGATTCTAAAGTGGTATTTACCATGCCACAGGTTAATTATGTGGCAACTAGTCCCATGTTTTCAGTTACCGATGTAAGTGAGCCTCTCAGTGTTTGCTCATCTACCTTTGATTTAGATCTGGTAATTGACATGGAAAACTATATGGGATTACTTGAACGCAATGTTCTTATCCCTTTTGAGTCCCTTGACATGTGTTCCTTCCAAAGAACTATTCTTCCTTATGATGAAGACCTCTTGGAAGCCATGATCAAGGTGTGTCCATTGACATGTCTTTCTTCTAGTTGGAAGCCATAATCAGTTGGCGAGGATAGTTTTTTCTTATATCAAGCTCATTTAAAAAATGAAACAGGGTGTTGCAAGGATAGTTTTTTCCTGTCTCAACCTCGTTAAAAAATGATACTGGATGTCGCAAGGATAGTTCCTTTTCCTGTGCTAACCTCGCTAAAAAATGAAACAGGTATCCATGAGAACAATTCTTTTCCTGAGTCAACCTCGTTAAAAAATGAATCAAGAATGAGGACAGTTCTTTTCCTGCGTCAACCTCGTTGAAAAATTAATAAGTTGGTCAGAGGATAGTTCCTGTTATTGAGTCAACCTCGTTAAAAAAATGAATCAGGTATGAGGACAGTTCTTTTCCTGTGTCAACCTCATTTAAAAAAAAATGAATCAGTAGGTTATATAGGTAGATTGTAGAGAGTAGACTTGAGGATAGTTCCTGTTATTGAGTCAACCTCATTAAAAAATGAATCAGGTATGAGGACAGTTCTTTTCCTGTGTCAACCTCATTAAAAAAAAATGAATGAGTAGGTTATATAGGTAGATTGTAGAGAGTAGACATAGTTCCTTGTCTTGTGTCAAGCTCGTTAAAAAATGAATCAAGGATTTTAGAGCATAGTTCCTTGTCTTGTGTCAAGCTCGTTAAGAAATGAATCAAGGATTTTTTAGCATAGTTCCTTGTCTTGTGTCAAGCTCGTTAAAAAATGAATCAAGGATTTTAGAGCATAGTTCCTTGTCTTGTGTCAAGCTCGTTAAAAAATGAATCAAGGATTTTTTAGTATAGTTCCTTGTCTTGTGTCAAGCTCATTAAAAAAATTAATCAAGGATTTTATGAGCATAGCTCTTTGTCTTGTGTCAAGCTCGTTAAAAAATGAAACAAGGAGTCATGAGCATAGTTCCTTATCTTGTGTCAAGCTCATTTAAAAAATGAAACAAGGGTTTTGAGGAAAATTCTTTTCCTGTGTCAACCTCAATAAAAAATGAAACAACTCCCCGTCTTTCCAAGATCTCGAAAGTGAACCTTCATTCCATCCACTTGGTTGAATGCAATGAAGCTTGGAGGGCATGTACCTCATTTTGCGTCATTATGTTGGGGGCATGCGAACTTATAACAAGCATAGTTTTTTGTTTCAAGCTTGTTAAAACATGAAACTGAATCCAAGCAGAGTTCTCTATGGTTCAAGCTTGTGTAAAAATGAACCCATACCCAGTTTACATCTCGTGATCATCGTCTTTATCTGCTAAATTCTGATAGATGAGCCTTGGTTGTTTTCATTCCATCGCCCCCATCTCTTTGGCTGATCATATGATTTCACTTGGTTGTTTACCCTTCCTGAGGGACCACAGCTATGAGTAGTTTTATTAGCCAGCATCTTAACCATTACATGTTTTGAGAAGTTCCTCCATTGCCAGAACCAGTTGCTACCCTTTATACCACTCGTTCCTCTAGGACAAGTCCTCTTTAAGCTCTTTTCTGACTCGTAAAGTATGAAAAGATTGCCGAGTTTTTCCTTTCTAAACTCGTTAAAACGGAATTAAAAGGACAGTCCACTTATAGCTCTTTTCTGACCGTATAAACATGAAAAAATTTCCGGGCTTTTTTCGTTTCAAGTTTGATATTGGTTATAAAACAACGTGTCGTTGATCTCTTTTTTACTTTTTTGGATCAGAGACACTAATTATGAAAAGTACTCCTTGATCGTAATGGTCAAGTGGTTCTCTCAAGTATTATTTTATACTTTTTCAGACTTGGGGGACACAAATTTATGAAAAAGGACAACCATGGAGTTTTCTTAAGTTTTTCTTCTGACTCCCTAAAATTGAAAAACACCGAGTTTCTCCTATATTGGACTCATTAAAATTTAACAGTAAAGGACCTATTCAATTACAAACGGGAACGGACCACTCCTTCTTAGGGTTTGAATTTAAACTAAGTTGGACTCATCCAAAGGATGAGCTTATAATCAAGCAAATGTTATCCTTCTCAAGCTTGTCAAAAATAAAGATGTACTTGACAGAATGGTGGGGGAAAAGAGAGAAAAATGAACCTGTTTGTTATACTTTTTGTCTCAGAAAAGCATTCAACCACTCTTGAACATGACACTTTTTGTTCACCTGGGTTGGGAAATCCTTTGCCTAACAGGTAATCAAAGCATATTGAAAGTCTTCCACTGGTTTCTGGGTATTAGCTTTGGGTCAATTATCACCAAACCATCTGCAGTTTCGTTATGTGTTCAAGAGGTCAGTCCAAATAAACCATTCATCTGCAAAATATCTGTCATCCATCTTGACTATCCCTGAGTTAGTCCTTGCAAATATATTTCTTCAAACTTGATCTATGATTTCGTCTTGTGGGCTTGCCTATGACGGATCACTTTCTATCGACTTCAGCTCATTATCTAGAAATCGTCAGTACCTTGAAATCTGTATGCCTCAATGGCAGGTTTCTCGCCTTCGATGATGGGTTGCATCATTGACCTTCGATCAAAGGATTTCGTGACATGTTCGACATCAAATCATCTATTCACATTTCATGGATTATACTGAGTACTTTGAGAGCCATTGACATTACTGCTGGTTCTCTCACACTGGTTAACAATTTACATCATTGACTGGTAATCAAGTGGATTCTACCATGTTTGACTTCGACACATTCATTCACATGGATAGAATCATACTATTTTGGGAAGTAGAAATCAAGACCCTGGATCTAGTTCCCACCATCGAGGCTGCGAGGAATTTTCTTATTCATTATACAGTGGACTACTCATAAACAGATGGTTGCGCCCATACTATGTCTACATGTGTCTATACTTGTGATGTATTACAAGATCATTCCTGTATCAGAGAAGTTTAGTTAGTTCTCTAGTCAGTTTTGATCTGAGTATGGGAATTCCTACCTCAGCGATGATATGATCTCATATATATATTTTGTATTTAATGTTTTTATAGGTTCCAACCAGGCTCTCTACAAGATGATCCTCGAAATGATAAAGTACTTCACTCTTCTTAGATAACAAATACTATCTATTATAGACTTCGCACTTTAGGGGGAAATTTGTTACACAAAATATAGTCACCATGACATTCCGCTGTCAGTGTGAGTCTATCACCACTCATAATGTCCTCCTTTGCAAGTCTTAAACCTCAGCTCTTCATGCCAAGCCTTAAAAATGAGAGAAAGTCCTTGAAAATCTCTAAAAACTCTGGTTCCGCACTTTCTCTTAGCATTACCTGCGGTCCCGCACCCCTTGGTCATGTTCCCTGCGGACCTGCCCGCTCTCTCTCTAAAGGAAAGGGTGCGGACCCCTGTAAAAGTAAAAAAGGCACAAGTTTATTATTAAAAACTCAGTGTGGGTTAATTCTGGATGCCTCTAGAAGGAATCTTGAGGTGGCAAGTTCGCTCCTAGGTGGTTCATGCATCCCATAACTAAAGGAGCTAACCCCTTGATATGAGGAGCTTATCCCTTTGAAGGAGGACTTTATCCATTCATAGGTGTACCTGGTAACTTCCTTCCTCTGCACTATAAAATGAGGCATTGGGCTGGTTATTGGAGAGGTTGAAAGCTGAATATTTTTGAGGGTAAATGTTGTTGGAATTTAGACTTCCTAATTGAGCTTGAGAGTAGAGATTACATACCTTTTGATCTCATTGGGAAGAGTGTGAAGCTTGTCAAAGTAGAGGAGATTCTTGCTTGGACCCTGGGAGGAGCTTGTACAACATCAAGGCACCAAGGTTGTAAAGTTCTTATTTGTTTAAAGTTAATACAATCAAGTCCATTTTTCTCAATAAGCTGTCTTCTATGGTTTATTTCATGAATTCCTTGATCATCATGATAAATATGATTTATTATATTGGCTATGCAGGTATTATTTGATGTGTGCTTGTTTTTGTTTGCAGGTTCTCAAAAGGAAACTCATTTGGACGGTCGAAGCATGGCTGCCACAAACTAGCGTTGGGCTTAAGGTAGGGACTAAAACACCTCTTGGCTTTTATTTATAAATCGTAATATTTAGAGAAAGATAGAATTTTCTTGTTTTGCTTGTCGCTAGATATTAGTAGATACAAGGTAGATCAGTCTTGTCCGTAAGAACGATTTGTACAGCCAACAAAAAACCAGTAAGTGTTATTCATTCTGTGCTAGTATATGATCAAGTCCAAGGGAGCTGCTCTTATCAATAGCCTCCTACTAAGAATTTTCTTGATCCATTTAGATAAACTCTGCATTAATAGAATTTCTTGAGGCCTAAGCATCATCCACCTAGAGGGATTCAACCAGGGCTACCTTCTTATAGGCCATCTTTCCTAAACTCTACTTGAGGTGTTCACCAAGTCCAAACCCTTTTTCTTCGTGCAATTATTCTTACTAGGAGCTAGATGAATTCCAACCTCATGAATTTCTCCTATAGGCCAACGCATTCTACTTTTATTAGAGAACCAACACAATATAATAAGATTCATCCTAGCTTACCCAATAGAACTTGGACTAGAAAACACTCTGACCAAGTAGCTAGAGGACCTCAAGTACCATAAGTGGATGCAAATCAGAGGGCTTCCAACCCTATGTTGTTTAATTAGGTGCAAACTTGTGTTGGAGTTCTAGTTACACAAAATCCAAGATTTTATGCCATCATTAGAAGGAATATTTTCAACATTGGATCTCTTCTTGAACAAAATATTATTCCATGTCCCATGCCATGGGGACAGCTTGCACCTATACTCCAGGGGAATCCAAATCAATAATTTCAAAATGGAATTAAGGAAGATAATGTGAGTGTTCCTTTCTCTTAGTTAAATAATATTTCTGACAATCATTCCAACAATAGTTTTCCTTCCTCTCAACGAAATAATATGTTTAGCAATCATTTCAATGGGATTGTTCCTTTTTGTCAGACAAATAATATGTTTGGCAATAATTCCAAATCAATCCTTCGAGGTGGACACCCACTCAATGCGGCCAATCATGGAAATTCACAATCAAGTTAAATGGCTCTCAATGGACATTCTTTACTTTCTATTATTTTGGATTGAATACATGCTTCCATAGGCACTTTGCACAAGCCAGTTTATGCACAAAACTATGGCTCATCTTATATCTTGATATTTAAGCCGGGTAGATATTTATCTAGCAGAAAAGATAGTTTAAAGTTATGCTGCTTATTTAAAAGATATAATTTTATGTATCAAAGTACTATTTTACTTGTATGTATATTTCTGTATTATCCGCAAACTAATGGTCCAGACATGATTCACAGTTGTTTCTGCTTCATGATGCACCATGTATTGGAACAATATAACTAAAATGCATTTCAGGAGAGTGAGTTATTACCAATTAAGTCTAATAATAATGAAGATAATAGATATCATATCACAGAAAATGTGTGAAGTATGGATTATGTGCTTTAGCACCTTTAATATATATTGTTTTAATATTTTCTTACATTTGAGACTAGTGCGAAGGTTCCGCATGGATTTTGATATGATTACTTTGCATGGCATATCATCAAAAGAAAATTATATTTGTTTCAAATTCTACATAGTTTGGTTCCTAAGTGTTAAGTACCCTGAACAATATTAAACACCAACTAATACTTTCCCATCTCAGTAGTAGTTATTGAACTATTAATCTATGACATGCATTGTACAACAAAAAATGAAAAATGGAAAAAAGATGTTCAAAGTATCATATTAAGCCCAAAAATTAAGGTTTTAGATGACTCCTATTTGAAAGTAAAGTTCATCTCCTGATTTTTGTTCTAATTTAGAGGAAATGGAGCTCTATAAAGTACCATTGTGCACTTTTATCTTTCATCATTCCAATGTGATCTTGAGCTTGAAATCCATCATGTATCTCTCAGTTTTCACTTCTCGATATCATTTCTACCATTTAATATTGGTTCACTCAAGCATATGGAGGAGCTTGATATCCTGTAATAAACTAAAGACTTTACCAGATCATATTGCCAGTTTAATGGATTTACAAATTTTGAAGGTAGCAAGCAAATAACTAGTGTACTTGCCATTTATGCTATCAAGTCCACCAAACCTACAAACTATTGATGTGTTGAACAATAGTTGACATCTTTGGAATCTATAAATTTGTTTTCCAAGATGTCAGTCAGGTAAATTAACATACATGAGGAAATCTTATCTTATATTGCCAATTATTTTTAGAAGCATAATAAACTGTGCAAAAACTAGAAAATTCTTGTCTGGATGAGTTGTAATTTGGAAGGAAATGATGCATCAGAATAAGAGGTTGTTAAGTGTGAGCCAATAAACTTTTCTATTGAGAAAGAGGTATTTGATTCAAATTTATGTAAGGAAAAAATAAAAAATCCATCTGAAGGAGATTGTAAAATGTCTTTGTCAAGCCTTTATTCTAACAACATGCCAACTATTAGATATTATCTCACATTCACACCATTCCTCTAAGAGCATGTCAACTATTATATATTCTCTTACATTTAGACCAAGAAAACTGTGGAAGTGGTAGCACCATGATAATCAACAATTAAGGGCTCATCAAGACTGATTGAACAATAGTAGGAAGCTTTGTGTTGAAGGTCATAAACAAAGACAAAACATGGAAATTATAATAGAGTCAGTGCCTATGTCAAATGAGAAAATATATCATGGACAAGAGAGTGGTGAGGCAGTGATCAGAAAATTTCTTGTAGTAAAAAAGAATTAGATCCTAAGATACATGATGTGTTAATGAGAGGCAAAGATCCAAGATCTAGGTGACTCTAGGTGCATTAATTCCAAAGAAAACGATTCCATATCTCTAGTGAAAAAATCAACATTAAAAGGAATATTTCCTTTGGATGATCTTAATTGTAAGTTTACTAATTCCATTAGTAGTAATTTTGGAATAGTCATTTCTAATGTCATGTCAATTATAGATCAGAGTGGAACATCCCTTTATCCTATGAAGGAGAGTTGTCAATTAGATTGCTTCTCTGAGGCCAACAATGATGATTTTCCCACGCCGAGTAAGCACCATGGTATTTTTATAAAAAACTATAAACCTAAAAAAGAAAGAAAATCCATTGAAGAATTCTCCTTGGCATCTCAAAAATATAGAATTGAGTCTTTCTATAGCATTAATGAGCAATTACCTAATGGCTTCTATGATGTTGGATGAGATCACCAATTTAAGCCACTAATAAACTTTGAAAGGGAGAACCTTTATTAATATTCTTAGGAGATTATTTTTGTTGATAGAAGAAGTGATGAGCAGTTGGATGCAATATCTCTACCCAACAAAAGAAATTCTTGATTTGAAGAACTATAGTGTTACTACTTTCTCTCTGTGTCAAAATGCTTTGGTGGAAATGATAAATCTTTGAATATATCACCCATGTGAAAAATTGTTATCCAAGATCTTAATTACAATACATCCCATAGAAAAATGCTTTGGTGGAAATGATAAATATTTAAATATATCACCCATGTGATCAATTGTTATATAATGTTTTAATTACAATACATCCAATACTAATATTTAGGGGTGTAGTAATTAATCTAATGTTTTAATTACAATATATCCAAAATTAACCTCTCCAATGTTTGGATGAATTTGTGCTAAATGTGGGTGGATCTATCTAGGCATTGGATTGGTGTCCTAAAGGAAATAAAGGTGTTGGAAACTAAATTAACTGTGAGTACCTTGCAGTTGGAGCACATCCACCTAGTATATCAGAGATTTGATTAAATACCTATAACTGGGAAAACTATTGTTTAAAACTGGTATATTTTCAATGCATCTGAGTGTAAAGGATCCACCTTTCAAATGACAAAGGGTGAGATCAGAAAAAATAAAAAGAATAAAAGTGAACTTAATTATGAAGAAGACCAAGTATCTACATTGCCTGTCCTGTTTAAGGAGCCTATGGTAGGGAAATACTGTATTCCAGAACTAGTAGAAGTTCCAGATTAAAAAAATAGTTTTCATGAGGGATCCAGTTTGAAAAAAATGGTTAAAAGAGGAAAAGTTGAGGAACAAGGGAATCTGAAAAATATCCCTGCCATAATATCAATTGATCCCTAAGTTTCTCAACCCTGTAAATCTCTCTGTGCATACCAAATCCAAATTTACATGGGATTGTTGCCCATTTGAAGCATTTATTTGAAAAACAAATATTGACAATGCAACAAAATATAACATGATTTCTTGCCATTCTTTAAAGCAACAAGAATTCAAATCAGAGTTTGAATATCTTTGTGAACGCTGGTCTAAATTTGATTATAGAGCTTACATCGAAGCCTAATTTTTGTGGTTTTTAGAGTAATTGTCCCTTGATAAGTTTCTTGTGCCTATTTAAATGATATAAATATCACACCCTAGATGGTATCAAGGGAGTGGTGTTTTGGAGGTAAGTTGCAACTTCTTAGGATTTTAGTTCGAAGAAACAAAGCAAGAACAAAATGGTTAATAATATTTTTATGAACATATTTACTTGCAATAGATATAGAGATGAATTTTCTTGTTTATGTGCATTATTTCATCATTCCACACTAGTTAATGTGTCATGGACTTATGGGGGGAATAATTTTACCTCATTCAGGCTTCCACAGGAAGGCACCTAACGAAAAACTGTTTGAAGACGAACAACATGAAACCCATCTCAATGAACGTAATAGAACTGCTACATCATCTTATCTGTTATAAGTTTTGCAAATTCTCCTTCTAGATGGGCTTGATAGAGACTTGAATCACAAGTGTCGAAATTCGGTTCGGAAGACGAAGTAACAATGGATGAGCAGGTGCATATGCCACCTTATAACCCTTCAATTTCCCCCAAGAATGAATATCGATTGGGGGAATACCCCAACCAACTAACTAATATCTTGCCTTCCTCAAATAAACATTTCACTAAACTGCATTGCAAATGGATCATCAATCCTGATAAGGAAGATCTTGCACAGCTGGTTTTTTTGGTTTTCTCTCGACCCATTTCCTGAAAGTATACTAAACTTTCTCACGCAAGATGGCATCAAATTTGTAGGGCTCCTTCAGGAAATTTCTTAGCATGGAAACACATGCATTGGGATAGGAAACCTAGGGCATTCTTGCTTCCCTCTACAAGGGGCTTCTGTCATTGCCGCCATATATCCCACCGCAGAAGCCATTCTACTCTGTTCTCTCTTTGTGCCTATACACACTACCTTCCAGAAAACGGTTATTTTCATCGTCGTTTTAGATCCCACTGCAAAATCCATTATACCTTGTTCTATCTATGTGCCTATACACGCTGCCCTCCAGAAGGGGGCTTCTTCCATCGCTGCAATAGATCCCAATGTAGAAGCCATTCTACATTGTTATCTCTATTTTCTTGTACACGCTGCCCTCCAAAAGGGGGTTGTTGTTGTCACCTCTGTAGATCCTACTATAGACGACCTTTTGTAGTCTACTGCCTCCTCTCATCCTGCTTATTCTGCCTTTTTTTCTCTTTATGTGCATGTACACTCTACCCTCCAGAAGGGGGTTGCTACCATTACCGTCATACATCCCATTGCAAAAACCCTTTGACAAAATGTTGCATTCCCCTTCAATTTGTGCTTCCTTCCCCTTCAATCATCTCGCTCATTCTTCCCTCTTTGTTGTCTATGCCCTTCAATCATCCCCCTCATTCCTTTTAGCAAAAGGCCTCATTCCTCTTCGACATTTTATGAGGCCCATCAAATAGAATAGCTCAAAATTTTATGAGGCCCATACCGATATTAACATCATCTAATCTTGAAATATATCTTCCAAAACCTCATTGCTCTAGAAACAAGAAAATGAACTTTTGAGGCAAACAACTTATGAAATTTGAAAGATAAGGCAATTAGACAAGAATATTAACAAGGTTCCATTTGAAAACGTGAAAATCGAGTAACAACAAATTTTATTTATACTCAATTCCTAGGTCAGGAGTGGACTACATGGCGAATATAACCCAGGTAGTAGGAGTCCACTCCAGAGACAAATCTAACCCAAAAAGCTAAAAAAAGGCACCCAACACACAACAAAAGGTGTCGAAGAAAGTAAGAGTCATCCTCAAAAATAGTTATTAACCTTTGTCAACCATCTAAAAGCATAATAATGTTTATCTTACTTACAATGAAAGTTGTCTCCAACAAGTAATCCAAAGTATCAATAGTGCATGAATATAGATAAGGCGCCAAAGGATGGCCCTATTGAATCAACTAATGTAACAGTATCCATAGGGGTAAGGCTTTATGACAAAACTAAGGCCAACAAATTGATGAAAATATCACTCATTATACCCACACACTATGAATCATAACCTAAGCACATCAATGTATCTTAAAGATGAAAGCACAACCAACTCGATCATAGGATTTCAAAGTCAATATTCAACTTAAGGCATTGTTTCCCTATCTCTCTGGCCCACTCCATTGCCTCCCAGGCTGACCAGACCCCTGGAAAAACCTAGTCCAATTCAGTTGCACTACATACTTGGAAACTCACTAGATCCTCAAAGCAAAAGCCCTTGCCACAAATTTGTAAGCAATGGTAAGAAAAGTAATAAGCTACCAACCACCTATAGAGTATCTCATTGAATTCTTAGGAATAGGCTTCATCAAGCTATAATTCAGATTTGAGGGACTCAAAGAGGAACTTAGAAAAAAAAATCTACATATAAACAATAAAAATGATCCCCAATAAAGTGCCACATGAATTTAAAGACTTCATAAGGAAAAGCATCCAAGATTGAGGACTTTCCATTTTGCATATAATTAAATGAAGCACATAAATCATATCTCATAACATCTTGAACCAACATATCATTGTCCCCAATAGTGAACTTGCAAATTATTATCATGAAATAAGCATCTTGGGCAACACCCACACTATTTTTCAAAGAGAAAAGAGAAATTATAGATTAAGGGATAACATTGCTACATATGTATAATATATATAGTCCATATATAAAACCTCACCTCCACACTTGTCTCCTTCGCACTCAAAGATGGTCAGGTTCCCCCTAAAGATGCATTAATTTGTCAACAAAGAAGAGATCATCCAATTCCACAACTATTCTTTCTCGAATCTAAGGATACGGGCATACAAAACAGCAAAATGTATCACGTGGTCCTAAATCAAGAGCATGACCCAAACACACATTCCTACTGAATCCAAACCACAAGAAATCACATGATTCTGCAAAGACAAAGAAAGAGAAAGCACTATGCCTCCACTCCCTTGAAAATACTCAAAATTCCTAAAATGAGTCATTCCAATAGTTTTTCATTTGCTTCTGAAGCTCCAAACTAATTCCCCCTAGGTTAAACAAATAAATCTATGTCAACAAGTTTTCAAATGTCGGGAAGAATCCCTTGGATTTCCCATGAGATTTTCCTTCAAAAAAATAATAATAATGACCATATATATGGTATTTGTAATAGTTTCAAGTCTCATTAGCAAAGTGGCACATTCCCATGTTGGGATTCCATTCCTTTAGAGTGCAGGTCCCCAATATTATAGCATCCTCCTTCACTCTGCCATTAACATCACAAAGTGGTTTTGGTGTCATTTCTTGTGGGCCCTCTTTGGTTTGTGGTTGTTATCTATGTGATTCTCATAAGAATTGTAGGTCTTACTTATATTGGCTACTTGCTCCTTGGGCTTAGTTTTAAGTACAAAGTCAACGTGTATATATATATATATATATCCATTAAGATCTTTAATTTTCATATTGTCTTGATTTTCAAAAATGGGATTTTTAGTTTGTGTTTCAAGAATGTGTCATAAAAAGAAACTTTAGTGGATTCTAGTAGAATCCAAACAATATGTATGATTTTTTCTAATTGATGAAGCATTAACATTTATTATATTCATAGAAAATAATGTACCATAATCATCAACATTTTATAGAGAAATTGGATTGATTTGTAAATTCAATAATTTCTAGTTTAAAACTTGCAAATGTATGATTCATAGATTTCCTACACATGGAAATTAGAAATAAAGGAAGAAACATATATTTATCCTTGTGCCAAGGGATTTTTCACAATAGAGTTTGACTTATTTGAGGACAGATATTGAAACTTGAACTTTTATCAATGGTTCTAGGGAAACCTTGGTCAATGGTTCTAGGGCAACTTTGATCTCTACATGAAACCCTAGACTCCAATTTTTTACCCCTCTTTGAACTCCTTCTCCACGATGCTCATCTAGGTAAGGTTGCTTAACCTCCCTCTACATTTTTGGGGTTATAATTTTCTAAGAGATAGTGGAAATGCTTTAGTAGTATTTCATTTCAAATTCATTAGGTGAAGTGCTAGTGTATTGCAACATATGCATGCATGTGTAGACATGGACTTTAGTAAGGAAATTTTAGCAAACATCAAATTTTGAAGGATATGTTTCGAGTTAAAAGTTGGATTGTGATCAAGTCCCTTTTAGATGAAAGGCATGCTTTGTAACATAACACATTGCTACCCATTGCATCAAAGTCTCAAAGGTATGGTCGTCAAGGAAATCTTATCACAACCAATGGTGCAATGGAGTAATGGAAGCCCATCATCTAATCAACAAGGATCCATTGATGTCCTCCTAGATCCCCTCTCTAAAGCTATCCTAGATGGTTGCTCTATCTTTGGAACCTCATGCTGATGTCATTGCATCAAGGGGTAGACATTCTCCCTAGGTCATAATATAGACAAGTCAAAGTATTGACCAGGGGCCACAAAATGTGGCTAGGGAGAATGGCCCAGAGAGCATCAAGGCCCAAATTGCTCCCCAAGTGGGTGAGTGAGTGCCTCTAGCATCAGACAAGAAATTTACCATTCAATTAACATGTAGGAATGGTAATATCCCAGGGTTTCACCATAGGTCATAGGTGTTGACTAGGTTCCAAGTGACAACTTGGATAATTGGTGAATTGCTCCAAGTGACAACTTGTTGAGCATGATTCTTTCCACAAGTAGTGGATTGACACATCAACATAGCTACCTTATTTAGGGACAATCATTCTCTCTAGGTCAAGAATTAGGGAGAATGGTCTAGCAAAGGAAAATCATTCTTCTTGTGTCAATTATGTTGACTAGAATTAGGAAGAATGGTCCTAGAGGCCTAGAATCACTTAGTTGAGTGGGTGCCCTTCAACATCAGGCTCAAACTCTCTAGATAGGTTGAGTGAGCACATTTAGCATTAGGCCCAGAATTACTCATGAAGAGTGAGGCCTTTGGAGATTCACCACGAGTCAAAGATATTAACTAGATTGATGGTTAACGAAGACTAGTCTAGGTCAAGAGTATCGACCAGGATGATGGTGATGATACACCATAGGTCTGAGGTATCGACTAGAATTATGATGACTAATTGATGCAAATGATGTACCATGGGTCAGAAGTACCAACTGAGATTATGGTGATGATACAACATAGGTCAGAGGTACCGACCATAATTATGGTAACCAAGTGATGTTGTTGATTTACCATGAGTCAAAGTTGCTAACTAAGATTATGCTCATAGAATGACACTAACGCTAATGATAAAGGATGAAACATTTCTTAGAGAATTTTGTCAATAAGAGAACATATGGTGTTGGTTGTGTTATATTTTATTTTGTGTGGACCTAATAATAGTTGGGTGGACCCAAGGATGGGGGGCAAACCTAAATATGGTGGGCAAAGCTACCCATGGTTTTGTGCATGGTTTTTGCACACAGTGGTTTTAGCTTGTGGTATTTGTAGATTCGGTCAAGGGAACTATGATTATGTTGTAATCCAGGGCTAGTGGATTGGGGTTTATGAATACTTTGAAATGTATAGATATGTATTGTAACATTAAAAGGAATATAATAAAAAATCAATCTGGTATTCCCGGTTTTGGTATCCAAGGGAAAATATCTGTATATGTAATGTTCCAAACTAGAAAAATACAGTAAATATCAAAACATACACTAAATTGAAGGCAAGAATTTTCACACATGCAAGCACAAATTTACACAAATAAAAATAGATCAGAGAACCATATAATAAAAACCATATAACTGAGCCATTTTATTGATTTTAAAGTTGGAACTAAATAAATGGAGTGAATAATTTTTCACTCGACCTCCCTCTAGCTATCTTCTCCATCATTCCCCTGGTTGTTCACTATCTCAGTCTGTTTAACCCTCCTGTATCCTCCTCTGCTTCTGGATCGCATTCATACAATATCTGACTTCATATCTCGGTACTCCTAGAACATATTGGATTAGGTATCTCATCCTAACTTGTGGAGCCCAAACCCTCCCAAGGAAGGCCCTCTAATATTTCTAAACCCATCAAGCTTGCAGGGGCCGATGTGGCCCTGGGCAGACAAAACACTATTGAAAGGGTACTTAGAGCATAGGAAACCCTTGCTAGGGTTCCCCCATGAAGTGGGTATCTTTTAACTGTAGGGGTTTAGCTAGCCCCTCCAAAAAATTAGCTCTGAAGAGGCTTTTGGATTGTGAGCCCTGTGATATCATTTTTCTTCAAGAGACCCTCTGTATGGTTGAGCAGATTACCTAGACCTTACAATCTTTGAAGCCTGGATGGATCTTTCACGCCTTGGATGTCTTTGGATATCGAGGGGTATAGCTATGGGTGTAAAACCCCATACCTTTAAAACTATCTCTACTTGGGGTGGACATGGTTTCCTTGATTTGGACATTTTTTCCACAGAGCTGGGCAAGAATCTCTACATTATTAATATACATGCCCCTAATCATAGAAAACTAGATTTCTGTCATAAGTTGTTAGGGAACACCCTGATAGACAACTCTACTATATTAGGAGGAGACCTAAACTTTACCATTGTACATGAATAATCCTGGGTATATCATTCACAGTTTGACCCCCTCTTGGACCAGCTGGAATAGCTATTGGAGCAACACCACCTTATTGATATCCCCACGAACAAAAAATTACTGACATGGCACAACAAAAGGACTGGAGATGCGGCATTAGGCAGAAATATTGGATCATTTTCTCATTCATGAAGATTTGTTAGCATCCTTCACACAGGTAGTGGGTGGGGTTCGGTGGAATTTTTGGATCATTCTCCCATCTATTTAGAGTTGGCTGGTCCATCAAGAAATCCCAAGTCTCCCTTTAAATTCAATTTGACCTGGTTAAAGGACCCTAACTATCTCAGAATTGTAACTAAGTTTTGGAGAGACCATCTACTTTCAAATTATCCTAGTGTTGTAGAGGGTTTCTGTCATAACCTGGTGAATCTTAAAATACTCTCTATAATCTGGGCAAAGGAAAAAAAGGCCAGGGAGGAACAAACTCTTTGTGAAATTGAATGCCAGATGAATGAGTTGACGGACAACCATGGCAAATGGTACACCTCAGCTGAAGAAAAAATCCATTTAACAGGCTTGGAGGCCCAAAGATCCAAGATTTTGTTGGATCAAGAAGAGACATGGAGACTCAAAAGCCGAGCTATATGGCTTCAAGTTGGGGATGACAATACTAAGTTCTTTCATAAATTTCCCAATGGAAGGAGGGCCAACAATAACATATGGAAGATGTGAAATGAACAAGGGCAGATGGATAAAACCTATAATCAGATGGCACATCTGGAAAATACACACTTCAAGTAGCTCTTCAAAGCCCCCCCTGGTGCAACACTTGTAGAAATTATCCGCATAGCTAGGCATTTCCCTATATTTGTGGATCCAGACTCTGTGGAGGATCTTATCAAACCTGTAACAATGGGGGAACTGGAGAGTACATTGAAATGGTTCAAGAAGGATAAAATTTTGGGGCTGGATGGATGGTCAGTGGAATTCTATCTATCCTTTTTCGACATCATTGGCCTGGACCTTCTCAAGGTAATCGAGGATTACAGAACTTTTGGGAGAATGTATGAAGCCATTAATACTACTTTCATTACCCTAATTCCCAAGATGGACTCCCCACAATCCTTTAGCGACTTTCGGCCCATTTCCCTCTACAAAAACCTTTACGAGATTATTCCCAAGGTCATTGCAAACTGAATAAATTTAATCCTATCCGACAACATATCCTCTGAACAATTTACCTTTCTCCACAACTGTTAGGTCCATAAAGCCATTGGTATTGCCCAGGAAGCCCTCCACTCCCTCAAGATGAAGAAACTAACATGAGCCATTCTTGAAATACATCTCTCTAAGGCCTTTGATCGAGTCAACTGGCTATACATTAGGATGATTTTAACTCGCCTGTGCTTCCCTATTCCTTTCAGTAGATGGATCACGTGATGCATTACATCTGTCTCTTTTAGTACTCTCATAAATGGATCTGCTTCCTATTTCTTTCATGCAGAGAAGGGGCTTAGACATGGTTTCCCAATTTCCCTGTTATTTTTATTGATTTTTATGGAAGGTTTAAGTAGGCTAATCTCTTCTGAAAAAAGGGTAGGGAGGCTAATGGGACTCAAGATCACAGATCAATGCATACTCACACATCTTCTTTTCGTGGATGATATTCTTATCTTCCTCAATGGTGGCATACAAGACTACAACACTCGCTTTGAGGTGCTATGATTAGCTCAGTAACAGGAATGGAAATAAACAAACCCAAATCCACCATCACCCTATTGGCTTGTTCCCCACAGGAACTTCGTCATGCATATCAAAAATTCCCCTTCCAGAGACTACAACTAGAGGATGGATTGAAATACCTAGGCTTCCATATAAAATCTCATGGATACAAAATAGTTGATTGGACCTGGTTAGTTGCCAAGGTCGAAAGAAGATTGAACAACAGGAGTCATCAACTTTTGTCTAGAGAAAGATGTTTGGTGCTTATAAAATCTATTCTTAAAGCCACCTCAGTCTATTAGATGTCTCTTAACTGGATTCCTCGAGGCATCCTAGCCTAGATTCAAAGGATATGCTAAAATTTCTTATGGAAGGGGCACAAGGAAGGAAAACCCTTTGCACGGGTTAAATGGAGCAGAATTACAGTCCCAAAAAAATGGGGGGGGGGCGGGGCACGGTTGGGGCCTCAAGGATCTCTTAGCCTTTGCTCATGCACTAGCGGCCAAATTAGGATGGCTTCTCCTGAAGCACAAAATTTGATGGATAGAAGTTATTACTTATAAATAAATTTGGCCTCGGAATATCATGGAATGGGTTTGGCTACCTTCTTAGAACAAGCAAGGAATATCAGTAATCTGGAAAGTTGTCATACAAACTCTCCCCATTATCAGGAGTGGGCTAACTTGGTGAATTGGCAATGGTTCAGCTGTCTGCATCGAGGCTGATCCATGGATTGGATGCAACAACATGAACAATCTACCTCCGGAACTGATAGCATACCTTAACAACAGAGATGTGGCCTCCATCACCCATATCAGCGACCGGTTGAATACTTCCATTTATCAACAAGCTTGGATGTCTGTTGATGATCTTAGAATACCCGAGCAGTGGAGTTAAGAGTGGAGGCATTACGCAACTGCATTAACTGAATCACATGTAAGGCTCAAGGATGATGAGGATGAACTGATTTGGGCTCTGGTTGTGCGGGGGGCATACAGTCCTAAATATGGATACCCCATCATTCACACTACTCATAAGTACAATACTATGGAATGTTGGTGGTGTATGATATGGAAACTCAAAGCTCCGCCACGCACTCACCTCTTCATGTGGAATATGATTATGGATAAGACTCCTGTAAGCACTAATCTCATGAAAATATCTTTTTAGGGTCCATTTAGGTTTGTTCTATGTCGACAAGAGGAGGAATCAAACAAGCACATTTTCCTAACATGCACCATCACTGAGAAAATCTGGGAATAGGTGTTGTCCATGCTAAACATCAACCAATGATGGGAAGGGGATTGTATAAAGGATGTGTAGAATAGTTGGTTGACTGCTACCCCCACCATGAAAACTCGAAACCTCCCTCTAATTCTATGTTGGAACATCTAGCTCTGCAGGAACAATATCATTTTTAATAGCAAACTCATCAAATGGCCTCATATTGTCTCAAAAATTTGCAATAGCTATAATGAAATCATGGATGAGGAACAACCTGCCACGATTCAAATGATCATCCCAGAAGTTATAGATCATGCTCATCCTTGGGTCTTCTTTGATGGATCTACACAAGAACAGGGGTGTGGGGGGGGGATTCTACTCCACCTATTTGATTCACATTTTTTCTACATTCGTATGGAATTGGGTGTGGGCACAAACAATTTTGTTGAGCTCACCTCACTTCGCCATCTATTATATTTTGCACTAAACCAAAGCTGTAGACAATTACAAGTCTTTGGGGACTCTAATATTGTCATAAAATGGTTCAATAGCATAACTGCATGCCATGCTCAGTTACTCAGTAACATATTGGATGATATATTTCTTTTAAATCACATTTTGATTAGATCTCATGTACTCATATTTACAGGGAGCGCAACAAATCTGCAGATCAACTTTTCAAAGAGGGAGTGCACCATCCCATAGGAGAATGGATGATACAAGAGGAAAAATAGGTATAGGCTTATCATTTCTATCTCAGGCCATATATATAACAAAATCAGCAAAGGCTGATAGGCCCTAATTTATCATAGTATTTTGAGACATCAACAAACAGAGACTCACAGAACTAAATATTTTTTGAAATTTTGTAAACATATTTGTATATGCATACTGATCTATGATGGTACACCCTTCTTGGGTTTTATGTATAGACTTACTACTTTTGATGACTACGGTCACTCGTACAACATATGCCACTGGCATCTACAACATGTAATTTTCCATTATAATAGAAAATTATGATTTTTCCCCGGGGGGAAAAAATGTACAATGGAGTGAATAGATAGAACTTGGGCTTGCTATTGTAAGAATCCATTACCCAGGTGAGAAACTAAGTGAAATATCTAACTGAAATTGCTCAATCTATCCGAACGTACTGCCCATAAATTGTTTTTGTTGTTGTTGGAGGAAAATTGTGAAATGAACCCTCAAAACTGCTCCAAATTTTCTGAAAAATTAGAGGAAGGATCCTCACACCTCAACCAATAAAACCCAAAAATATTTTGAGCTAATTCCAATTGAACCGAAATGCCCGAAATAGTGTGAAAATCCTTGCTAAACCAACAATTCACCTTGCAATAAGAATGAAGATTGTGGGCCCGAATATTGCCTGAAATTTTTTGTAAAATTAACTAGAGTCTCCTCTTACCAAACCCAGAAAATTCTCATGTTGAATCCACCAGTCACTAAAACCCCAAAATCAACGTGCAACCCTTCACAGTCTACTAGTGAGCTACAAAAATTGAACTACTGCAAGAATGCACAATTTCCCTAAAGGGAAACACATCCAAATCCAGTGAAATTCCTTCTTTAAACTTCTGGCCAAAATCAACTCCAATACCCGACAAAACACTACTGCTCAACACCTACAAAATACCTGGAAATCAAACCCACAATAGATGATCCTCCAATGAGCAACTCGAATTGCCTTTGTGCCTAAGGAGTGGAAAATTGAGTGAATACCTACAATAAAGATCCATGGAAACCTTGAATTGGACTGCCCAAATTACCCCACTAGGGAGACACTTGAATTTCTCTGAAATGAGGGTGGAATTCTGCTTGGAAATTCCTTGTGCTAAACAACATTCGTTGACTTGGCTTAATAGCTCAAGTAAACTCTCCAATTTTGAAATGAAATTCCAAATAGAATGATCAAAATGAGGCTCTAGCCTTCCTTCTATTTTTTCTTTCCATTCCTCAGACCGTGGGTCGATTTCTCTTACACTATGCTTTGATACCATGGTTTAATTCTTCCCATGGTTCGATTTACATTTGGTAACCTTCACAACTTATATTCACTTTAATTTTTCTCTTCTCCTAAGTTTAGGCTTCTTTTCTCTCCAAAATTGTATTAACCCATCACAACCCATTTTCCTAAGTTTATTTGCCAAAAATATTTATTATTCACCAAAATTGCAAAATTGAGAATTTCCCTTAACAAAATTATTAATAATTGGGACGTGACAATGCTCCCTACCAAAAATTGATTATCCTCAAGCACTCCCTGAGCAAGTGCCCTCTTTTACTATTGATCACCACTGTAACGATAAATAGTATTAAGGTGCCTAATGTGCCACTGAGTCATCCCTAATCTCAGCACTGCCATGACATGAAGAAATCCCTCAATACGAGGATCCCAAGCCATCCTGATCAATGTGAAGCACACCTTACTCCATTAGGTTTCCAACCAAATACATGTACCAAAAGACCTTTTCATACTATCAATAAGTAGAGCATCATGATAATGTAGGACTTTATCAAACTCCCCATGAAGCTGCCCTACCGATTATTCCACCTCATGCACTCCAAGAGTAAACTCTTGAAGACACAACACATTCCCTATGGGGATGAAGTCTTTCTTGCATGAAATTCCCTTAGTATCATCTCGGTGACCAACGTTTCTTGCTGAGGAAGTATCCCGTGCTATTAGTGAGTCACTAAATCCCCAAGGAAGATCTGAGTGATCTCCTCCTATAGTAGCCATCTCATCCCTAAAGTTCATTGAGTGGTCAAGTATTATGATTCCAGGGTCCCATGCCCATCACAGAAAGAAACTGTCCTATTGACCCTATAAGACTCTGGTCATGACTAACTGCATACTATGCTTGTACCAGAAACTACTATCATGTAAGTCTTGGCCATAATATATATGATGATCGAGGCTAACCTTAACATGCCAAGGTGACTCAACAATGCTCACCCTTATCACTCCATGGCTGGACCAAATCCTGGAAAACCACCTACCTCACCATATGATGAATACTTCAGTGATCCCCCATGTGTTAACCTGATAATGAAATGCATCACCTAGTATCTAGATTGTACTCATTGAGTAATGGAGTGTCCCACCAATCAACTAGATCTCTAGATCCCATAACCATACTAGAACTCCACAACACCCAATCTTCACTTCCTACTGCTAGCTTCTAGGACCCCTTTGTGCCTCATCTCTGACCCTTTTATGTATATAATGGATGGGCACCCAATATCAAGAATTTATCATGCGTATGACAAACTGCTATGCTCCTTCTAGACCACATAGTGAAATCTGTTATCCCACCTCCTGATGATGTACCCTGATATTGCATGGAGCCTAGGTATCCTCCTTCTAATGAGGTCTATCATCCCCTGTACCTCATTCTCACATAAAACTTCGGGTCTTCCTACCAAAATTTCACCCTGTAGCTCACTCACAGTCACCTCCCTAAGTTTTAACTGAGGAGTGGAGCATATGCTACCTCTATAACAAACCATGTACTCGCAAAGCCTATACCTGTCATCTCATGCCCTGATCAAAAGCCACTGTTGAGAAGTCTCTCTTTGGATACTCTATGTCCCAAATAATTGTCTCGAGCGAGCCTTTTGCGTCATGTTGCTCGCGATGAAGGAATCGACGGACAATACCCAACTTTGTTGTGCCTGCAAATAATGTGGTAGTAAAATAGACACGCAATTCCCCCTGTATATCATCCAATGACGCTCATCAATCCTTAATGAGCTGCACCCAAGGGTATGCATGTTGTCCCTATTAGACAGTCTCTTTATTACGCACATCCCTTCCCTTATCAAATAATGGTGTCTTAAAGGAATTGAAGCATTCATCTCTATTACTAATGGGATCGGGTTCAAGGTTGCTAACTATTTTCAATTTCTCGTCAAAAGGGGTCGTCCCTACATCCAGCTCTCTACCAATTGGCAATGACCTATTCCCCCCTTCCCATTTAGTTTCTATTATCTACCTTCCTGTCAGTCTCTCTCCTTCAAATCCTTCATCAAATCTTGCTTCTCTATCCTTAGCATATTATGAGTCCTTGTTGGATATATGTACATAGATATGGAAGCGTGCAAATATGAAAGTCACAAATATAGATTTAAAATGTAAATTATGTTTACAAATATTATAAATGTAATAAACTAGATTAAAGCGACAAGTAATATGAGATATGTGAAATATACCCTTGTATTATGATAATAATGGGAGGTGTTGGCAACATAGTTTTGATCCATTATGAGGAACCTTTTTTCTCTAGATATGGCTATCCACCCAAGATTACATGAGGACATGAAAAGTCCTAGGTGGGAGACGTTGGGCCTTTACTACTATTGGAAGTGTGAGTTTAACCCTTTCTACTCCCTCTTATAGCCTATTATCATAACATTTTGTCACAATCACTTGCATTATGGTCATCACATCTTAATGAGGTGTTACGTTATTAAATTCAATGTTTTTTATTTTTTTTAATGAGTTATTTGAGCTATAGGTCTCCATTTCTAATGATAGTATCAGATCTTATAACCCTCGTAAAGATCTAGTAACCCAAATCATTAGTTGTCATATCTATGCACCCCGAAGGTGAAATTTTCCACATGTTTTCATTGCTAGGAAACTTGAGATGGATAAGTGTTGGTTGGATTACTCCTAGGTAAGACAAGGAAAGCACCATCTCACAGTCAATGCTCTAGTCAAATATAGGGTGGTAATGCATACAACACAACAACATTGAATAGTCAATCAATTTTGAGGTTATGGAAACTGACATGGATATTGTCATGCATGCCATGTCATGAAAATATCATATGCCAACATACAAGTAGTTACCCATATAAGAAAGAGCTATATTTTTCAATGGAATTATGCCCTAATATATTTTTGGCATGTAAACAATTAACAAGTATGTGTGTCCTCCAGAGCTATACATGATTCAATGCACCCTCCTCTATACTATATAACATCTATAAAAAGTTAAGGTTGAAGGTTGATGTTTTCAATATTAAGGGATTTCAAAAGAAAGTAGTCAATATATGTGTTTCAAAGTTGTTCAAATGGTCCAATCTGAAGGCCATATGTCTTGCAGTTTGATGACAAAGCATATGTGCATCCATGTTGGGTGTATGCAAATTGTCTTTACAATTGTAATCTAAACTTGCGTAATCATCTTTTAATATAAATGATGTCATTCTAAGCTTTATTTCATAACAAGACACTTATACTATAGCTTTTCATTGTAGCACGAGTCAATAGGTAAGGCCTCCAACCTAGTTTGCATTGCAAATTCATTTATTGCTTAGCTATATAAGCAAATTAGATAGATTTTTATTTCTATTTATGTTCTATAGATTAATATTTTAATTCACTATGATTTAGTTTTTGAACATCATATGTCCTTAATTGTAAAAGTGAGGTTAGGCATTGAATATTGAAGTACAAAAGTGTTTTTTAAGGAATTGGGAAACCATTTGATGCCTTTAATGCAAAACACATTATTGTGATTAGAGCTCTTAAAATTCTCTTATAAACATAATCTTAGTGATCCAACAAACTTGTAGCATTTTACTTTTTTACTGATTGAATTTTATCATTTAAGTGGAAAGTGTAGATTCCCCCTATATAAGTTAAGCACTAAAGGTTGAAGAACGAAAGCTCTTATCAAGGGATCATAAAACCATTTAATGCCTCTAATTCCAAACAAAAGACTATGATTAGAGTCTGTAAAGTTCTCTTGAAAGAATAAGGTTTAATTTTTAGTGTGATAGAATTTCATTACTAATGCATGTTTTACAGCACTAGATTGTAAAATATCTTTCATAGCTAGATAATAATTTATGTACTAGTTACACACAAGAAATTTTGGTGTTTATACGTTTATGACCACAAATTGAAGGTAATGGAATTTAAGTAATTAAATTGCATAATAATAACCTTCTCAAACTAAAGGAGGTTGTATACAATCAATTTTGAGCAACCTCCTCAAATCAAAAGATGTTATTATAATTTAAGGTTCCTCAAATTTTATGTGGATCAACTCTTGAAAATATAGGAACTCTCTCCAAATTTAGGAATAGGAGGTGGCATAAAATCTATCTTAAATAACCTTCTTAAACTAATGGAGGTTGCACACAATTAAGTTTGAACAATTTAAGGTTCCTCATATTTTACATGGATAAACTTTTGAAAATATAGGAATCCCCTTCAAATTTAAGGATAGAATCTTAATAGGAGGCATGCCCTTGATAACAAACACTTTTTAATCCATAAAAAGTTGCAAAAGGACTAATTTTTTCTAGTGATTTCAAAAAATCTAATCAAATTTAACTAATATTTTCAACTTTGAGGAAGATTTCTATAATATAACTAAGGTCTATTATTAGATATATTATCATAATGTAATATATAAATATCATGTAACTAATCATAATTACACATTAATAATAATTGTCATATGACATGCTACATAATATTTATTTCTTATATCATGGTTATAAATCTATAACATTTCTTAAGTATATTACACTTTTTAAGATAATAAAAAAGTGACTAATCATTAAAAACATATGTTTCTTCTTAAGAAGTCAAAGGTTCAACTCTAAAAGGGGTTGTCTTACAAACAATTGTCTTATACAACAATTTTGATGTTTAACTTGACTATGACCTTAAAATTAAATTATTATTATTGTTATTATTGTTATATTATTCTTTTGGTGTCTAATTTGGCTATGACATTAAAATTAAAAGATTACTATTATTATTATTTATCTTTTTAACTAGAGAAAAGTTGTGAAAGATGTAATTCTTTTTTATTAGAATTATTTTCTTAAACTTAAGCATATAAGCTTCTAGTGGGATTATATATATTAAAGTGCAAGTTACTTTTAGAGTGCAATGTAACAATTTTCATTTTTTAGCATTTTTAATGTATAAATTGATTCAACCCCTTGCAAAACTCTTTGAGCACTCGGATTATGTCGACTATACAACTTAAACTTACAATTTTGACAAATCTTTGTTAGATTTCAAAATAGTGAAAAATGTACATAAAAGGAGATAAGAAGTCAAAATATAGAATGGTGAGACTGTTGAAATATTTGGTTTCTAACTTAGCTATGACCTTAAAAAAAATTATTTATTACCTTTTTAATTAGAGAAAAGTTATGAAATATGTAAAAACTATTTAAAACAAATATTAAAAATGATTAGAGTTACATTGTCAAAATTATGTGGTTGATGTTCACATACTTAAAATAATGAATAATATATGTATATATTTAAATATCAATGTTTTTCATGGATTTGTTAGGAAATATAGAAAACAATTGATATATTCTTCATGTGAAAATAGTTTCTATATTCACCACTATAGAAAATAGTTTCCTTATTCATCATTATAGATTCAATTTAGCCATGGATCTATCAAGCCTCAGAGGGATTAAATCTCTTGAGGTGTGAATTTATTTTAGGATGGAGGTGTGGATTTATTTTAGGATGGAGGTGTGAATTTATTTTAGAGTGCAATATAAAATTCTTTGGTGTTTAAATTGCATTTTTCAAATAAATAAATGGATTTAACCCCTTGAAAGGGACACTTGGATTGTGTAAATTACACAACCTAACTTATAGTTGCAACAAATCTTTGCTAGATTTCAAATGGCTAGAGAATGTATGTAAAAAGATCTAAATATAGAATAGTAAGACTACTTGAAATATTTTAATCATATTTTTTTATCAAAATATTTATTTATAACTTTAATATTTTTTAAATACCATTAATATAACGTTATATATTAATTTTATATTAAGAATGAAATGAATTACATATTCTACCTTTTACTATTCTTATTAGGAAATAATTGAACTTTTTGTTTACATTCAATTTTTTTTCTTTGTTCATTGAAATATGTGTGTGTGTGTGTGAATATAGATATTTAAATAGTTTACCGAAATTTTAAATATTTTTAAAAAGTATAACAACAATTTTTTTCTCTATGTAGAATTATTGATATTTTATAATTCTTTTAATTAAATCTAACTAAATAGATATATTCTCTTTTTTAATTATGATTTATATTGTCTTTTTATTTAGAAAATATTCCATTTTTATTTTCAAAGGGACACATGTCAATTTGATACTCATCTCCTTCATATTGCATTGTAAAACGCAACTCTCCACACAATAGTTGTTCTTTGTTTGCTTTCTTTTATTTATCTTTTAAAATTTGATTATAAATTACGGTATTTCACATGAACATCTAAATATTTTATTTATAATTGAGAGCAAATGAAATTTTCTGAACACAATTTCTAAATTGTAATGTCAACAACAAACCTAATAAACATAGTGAAACTAAAATTATTGATATTCACTTTTATTTTTAATTATAGTTAACAATGTGAGAAATTCTTGAAATGGGGGGACGATGGAGAGCTCTGGTTTCGATCCAGAAACCCTAGGCCCTAGGCCTAGGTGATGCAGGTGTCGCAGTCACGGGCTATGCAGTACAGGGTTAGGTGTGCAGCGGGCTAGGTCAACAAGGAAGCCCTGGTGGACAGTATCGGGGATCGCCAGCTGAAAGGTGCAAACGGCATTAGGAGCTGCGCGGGACGGCGTTCGATTAAACTTTCCCGTTTCCAGCTTAAGCCTTTCTGTTATGGTGGATCCGGGTGTTTTGGTTTTTCTATTTTCTGAGTCCTCCGGAGGTAGCGAAAACCTGGCGTTTTTGCAGCACTCAACGGTTAAGCGGTTGAAGGAAGGTATAAGGGTTTACCGGGCCTGTTTTTACCATGGTTAATCCTCGAGAAGCTGTCGACTTAGAACCATCCCCTGAAGACATTCTCTCCGTCTGGGGAAAGGAGACCACGGCGGAAAACATCGACGCGTTTTTTGGGCAGTCTGTCAGTCAAGCAACCGCATTGCTCTCGGGCGGAGGCATATGGCGTTCCAATGTGGTAAAAGGGTTGCTGGACGAGAATCTGGAGCTCACAAGCAGTTTTGGAGTTGGAGGTAGGGTTTCTGGAGAAGCTTTCAGTACTGGAGATAGGGGTTTCGACGCGGCTAACCCTCAGGCATGGTCGGGTTCATCTCCATGCAAAAATCTCGCTCCGCCATCCAGTAAGTCCCTCTCCCCATCAAAAATTTTCGTATCTTCGGGAGGTCTAGAGGATATTATAAATTTTCCACAGCCCAAAGGGGTGTGGAGGACTGTGGGAGGGGTTCAGAGTTCCGAAAAGGAGCTAGGGGTTGGAAATAATCCTTCAACTGTATACAAAACCCTGTTCCAAAGAACTTCGTCGCAGAATTCCTCTGGGGAGAAAGAGGCGTCAGAGGGTGCGGTTTGTTTTCAAAATAAGGAGGTTTTCGTTTTCCCTTCTGATCTAGGCAAGACAAATGGGGGTGACATTTCGGCCTCTGGCAAGGCTGGGAGCCCGGTGGATGGGCTGGTCGAAACCCCACCTGGGCCAGAGGATTTGAGAAATGGACACGAAGATTGCGGCCAGAACAGGGATGTTGATATCCCAAACTCTAGTACAGGAGAAAGAGTATCAGCTCAAAATGCAGAAAAGGTAGGGGCTAAGAGAAAGAAAGTCAAATCGTGGAAAACAAAGAAGGTTACAAATCTGGTTTTAGGAATGGACGTTCAGGTCGAGGACACTCTGGAGGTGGCGGAGAGCACTCTGGTGGGCAGAGTGAGAGGAAGATATGTCTCAGGCAAATTCCTCAAACAGTGGGCAGATAGTCAGTGGTCGAAGACCCCGGCAAGCTCTTTCACGACAGCTACACTGGTCAAAGGATGGTTTATGGTTAAATTTGATTGCAAAGAGGCAATGGAGTGGGTCGAGGAACGAATCTGGGCTTTCGGGGATCGCCCGGTTTTCTTTAAACGTTGGTCGCCTATGTTCGATGCTTCAAAGGAGAAGGTTAAAGAACTTCCTGTATGGGTTAGAGCCCCAAACCTACCTCCTTTCCTCTGGGTTGACTCAGTTTTCAAGTCCATTGGGAATCATCTGGGCACTTTTTTGGACGCTGATAGATCCTACCTCCACACCTTTGAACGAGCTGTGGCGAGAATTCTCGTTAGGCTAGACCCGTCGGAAGGATTGGCAAAAACGGTCACTCTGCAATATAGGGAATACGAGTATGAGCAGATTCTGGATTATGAACTTTTCCCCTTCAGATGTCACCGCTGCCATGAGTATGGCCACCTGGCTAGGGACTGCCCTTTAGGGAAAAGACGAAGGAAGATGAAGAGTAAAGAAGGGGATTTGGAGGATATTCTGAAGGAAAACGAGGGAATGGTGGAGGAAAAATTCACAGAGGCAGAGCATCACAGCGCAGGAATTGACATACAGGAGGAGGCGGACATGCAGCGGGAGGAAGTGATACCGGTCCACGAAGATGAAGACCAGCATTTCAAAGGAAAATCTTTGGACGCTCCAGGCGACCCACCTGCGGACGTTCAAACTGGTATGAAGCACTCTCCTCTAAATCTTCCTTCAAATTCTGAATCAGAAATTGGTATATTGTCTTCGGATTTCCCTATGGCTGCAAATTTAGAAGATCCTCTTCAAAGCATTGAGTCTCTTTCAGAAGCCCTTCCCTCATTAACCCTAAACTGTGAGGACCGATCTAAAATGAGCCAGTCATCGGGGTTTCCTTCTCCTGTCAGACATTACAACCTCAGATCCCACAGTAAAAGACCTGCAAATCATTTGTTTGTCCCGGAAGCGGTTGGTGGACTCTGTCCTGAGTCTTCGAAGAGTCATCAAAAAAAAGGGAGAGGGAGGAAATCTTTTCTTTCAAAAGCCCAAGTAAAGGCCAAATTTGATGTGGCGGATGGTAAACAAATGTCGATCCCTGGGGCGCTTAGAGCAGCGAAACCCCCTGAGTCAGTTATTAAATGATTTGTTTCTCTTGGAATTGTAGAGGGTTGGCTAGTAAACCCAAAAAACTAGCTTTAAAAGATTTGATCTCCCGCCACAACCCGGATATGATTTTTCTTCAGGAAACTCTGGGCAATAGTGCTGATGTTGAGTCCTCGCTCTGCTCTCTTTTCCCGGGCTGGGTTTTCACTGCTCTGGATGCTGCAGGACACTCTGGAGGCCTTGCTATTGGTTACAAAAAGGGAAGATTTAAGGTTCTAAATACTTGGGGCGTGCCCCACGCCCTTGGTTTGGAGTTTCACTCGCCTGATTTTGATCTGCCTTTTATGGCCATCAATGTATATGGTCCCTGCCAGGGCAGGGCACCCTTTTGGGAGGCCCTCCTCTCGAAAGAAATGTTAAAAGACAAAAGACTGCTGATAGGGGGAGACCTAAATTTTACTTTAGGGATGGCAGAAGCCTGGGGGCCAAATGCAAGGGAAGATCCTCTGGCCGACTTTTTCCAAAAAACGTTACAGACCCATAATCTGATTGATGTTAACATAATCAAGGCAAAGCCGACCTGGAGAAACAGAAGAACGGGAGAGGAGAGAATAGAAAAAAGATTGGATCGGTTTCTTATAAATGAGTCTCTGGCTTCTTACATTCCTCTCTTCAGACAATGGGTAGGTGATGGGGGAAATTCGGATCATTTTCCTATCTACCTTGAATTTTCAAAGACTCCCCCCAAGCCGGCCTCCCCTTTTAAGTTCAATGCTTCTTGGCTTCAGGAGGAGTCCTTTATCCAGATGTTTAGGAATACTTGGAGGCATCCAAGCCCTGCCTCTTCGGAAAATAAAGGAGCTCTTTTTTTGGAGAACTTAAAAAGGTTAAAAAGGACAACCATTGAATGGGCTGCAGACAGAAAGAGGAAATCAAACGAGGAGTTGATTAAAATTGAGGAGGAGCTTGGTAAGCTAGAAGACCCTGATACAGATGCTTACATAACACAAGAGGCGAAGGATAGAATTTTGGGGTTAGAAAAGAGCAGAGCAAAGATCCTTCTGGACAAAGAAGAGGAATGGAGGCTGAAAAGTAGGGCTATTTGGCTGAAAGCAGGGGATGAAAATACAAAATTTTTCCATAATTATGCAAAAGGGCGGAAAAATGCAAATACTATTTGGAAATTAAAGGATGATGAGGGGAGAGAGTACTCCTCTTTCGAGGCGATCTCAAACCTGGGGAAGAATCATTTCCAATCTCTATTTGCTGACCAAGGGGGAATCTCTATTGCCGAAATCATTCAAACTGCTCAGGCTTTCCCACGGTTTGTGGAGGAGGAAGAAGCAGAAAATCTTTGCAGGGAAGTAACAAAGGAGGAGGTTGAAAATGTTATAAAATCAATGCCAAAGGACAAAAGCCCTGGACCGGATGGTTGGACTATTGAACTGTTTACTCACTTCTTTGAGCAGATTGGGGATGAGTTAACAGAAGTCGTGGAGGAGTCAAGGAAAAAAGGAGAAATTTATGGCCCTTTCAACGCAACTTTCATAGCCCTCATTCCAAAGAAAGAGGATCCGGAATCTTTTGAAGACTTCAGACCCATCTCTCTCTGTAATACTATTTACAAGATTATAGCAAAGATCATAGCGGTCCGACTGAAGCCCATTCTTTCAGTGTGTATATCCAGTGAGCAGTTTGGATTCCTGGACGGTCGACAAATTCATGAAGCCATTGGGGTGGCCCAGGAAACCATCCATAGCATTAGACTTGCAAAGAAAAAAGGAGCAGTGCTAAAATTGGATCTGTCCAAAGCCTATGACAGGATTAGTTGGTCATATCTCAGACTGTTATTAACCCACCTCGGGTTCAAGGTGGAGTTCATAAATTGGATCATGGGGTGTATTTCAAATGTAAGTTTTGTTGTTTTGATCAATGGGGCAGCATCACAATTTTTCAAGAGTCAGCGAGGCCTGAGACAAGGATGCCCTCTGTCTCCTCTTCTTTTTCTTCTGGCAGCTGAAGGCCTCAGCAGACTGATCCAAAAAGCCAAGAGTGCAGGTTTGATTACAGGTTTGGAAGTTGCTGTAAATCTTTTTATAACCCACCTCCTATTTGTTGATGATATTCTATTGTTTACAAATGGAAATATAAATGAACTAAAAGCGCTCAAAGATATCCTTGATATTTTTCTGAAAGCTACAGGGCTTCAAATTAACCCCAGAAAGTCTCATCTTATAATGGAAGCTTTCTCCAGGCAAGAGGAGATATTGATCTTTTCCTACCTACCTTTTGAAATATGCAGTATGGATCAACCTTTCAAGTACTTGAGTTTTTGGTTAAAACCACATGCTTACAAGAAGCAGGACTAGAATTGGTTAGTGGCTAAAATTGAACAAAGGATCACCCATTGGAGTTTCAAGTGGCTTTCAAGGGTGGGCAGACTTACTCTCTTAAACTCTGTTCTTCATGCCATCCCGGTATTTTGGGTTGTGCTGACCTGGATCCCAAGAGGTGTCCTTCACAAAATAAAACAAATATGTAGCAGATTTCTGTGGTCGGGAGCCAAGGAAGAGTCAGTCCTTCCTTGGGTTGCCTGGGATAAGATTGCTCGACCAAAGGAATGGGGGGGTTGGGGCATCAAGCAGCTCGTGGACTTTAGTCAATCCCTGGCCGCAAAATCAGGATGGCGTATTATCACAGCAGAGAACCTTTGGACCAGAGTAGTTAAAAGGAAGTACATTGACCCAGTCCCCCTGGAGGATTGGATTCGAAACCCAAACAAAAAAGGTAGAAACTGTTCGGTAATATGGAAGGCTACCTCAGAGGCTTTCAAGGTCATTGAACAAGGACTCGCTTGGCAGGTGGGGAACGGAGAAAGCCTTAGGATTGGCAGGGACCCGTGGGTTGGTTGTAATAATCTTTATGCAATGTCTCCTGGTCTACTTGCTCATATAGATTCTTTGGGAATACATAGTTTAAGTCAGATTGCAAATTTAGATGTTTATTCCATCTGGGGGCAGGAATGGAAATCTGTAGAGGAGCTGGGGATTGATCCCTTCTGGAGAATTGAATGGCAGGCTTTTACACAAGAACTCAAGCGGACAAATGTAAGAATAAAGGACCTCCCTGATTCCCTAGTGTGGGCTCACTCGGAGACTGGCCTATATTCACCAAAGGCTGGATACAATTTCCTGATGGAGAAGAAGGGATGGGAGCCACCTGTTTGGTGGGCAAAGCCTCTATTCAAGCTGAAATGCCCCAAGAAAGCCAGAATTTTCTTCTGGTGTGCACTTAAACGAAAGATCCCTACTTGGGAAATCCTTCAAGCTCGGTTCAAGCAGGGGCCGAGCAGATGCCCCTTATGTCAAATAGCCTCGGAATCCATCTCACATTTATTTGTGGAATGCTCTTTTACAAGACTTGTCTGGGAAGAATCAAAAAAGCTTTTGAACATAAACTCCAAATGGGATGGGGGAGATCTAACTACAGCATGGGATTTGTGGTGGAAAAACTATCCCGAGAAGAATTTGAGGAATCTTCCACCCATTATCTGTTGGGGCATTTGGATAGCCCGGAATAGAAACATATTCATGGAAAAAGCTACCCCGGCGCAGGTAATTGCAATACAGAGCTCTGCTATCCTTACTAGCATACCTGAACCGGAAGGTCCGTCCTCCAAAAATCAGCAGAAAGAAGTTCGGATTAGGGAAGGTATACCCTGGGCATTTTTTGACGGGGCTGCACAAAACGATTCTGCCGGAGCCGGAATCATTATCCATATCAGTCCTTCTCATTCGCTTAAAGCCTCGGTGGGTCTTGGGATGGGAACAAACAACTATGCCGAACTCTCAGCCCTAAAACTTCTCCTTTGCTGGCTCATTCACAGACAGGTCCTCTCAGTTCAGATCTTTGGTGATTCCTCAAATGTTGTCAACTGGGTCAATGGCAAATTTAGATGTCGGAATTATATGTTGATGCCTCTGCTAGATGAAATTCAAAATCTAAAAGCTTCTTTCTCTGTTTTCTCTCTTGAACACATTTACAGGGACAAAAATGATGAGGCAGACCGGTATTCTAAAGAAGGTCTTCAACAGCCTGTGGGTTCGTGGAGGATAAAAGAGCAGCTTCAGGACCAGATCCGCGAGACGGATTTGGCCCCCTACACATAGTGGTTTTTTGTTTTACTTGCTGAATATGCTCCAGGAGTAACGGATTTATTTGTTGTTTCTGGAGGCATATTGTTCCTGTGTTTTGATTATCACACTGTTTTATTTCCATGCGCAATGACTTAGAAAAGACACAAAAACTCTGTTATTTCAATTTTTGGACTTTTTAACGGGTTGTTTTCCTGAAAATGGAGACCCGGGTTCTTTCTTTTACAGCCGGTTTGTTCTGGCTGTGGCGGGCCGAGTTCAGCTGAACTTGGTGTATATGTCTATATGTATAGACTTGCTCGATGACTTCGCGGAGAAGGATGGTTCATACCTCTCTATCTCAGGCAGTTTTCTCTGCTGAATGTTAAATCCTCTGCTTGTAGCTTTTTTATTTCCATATTAATAAAAAAGCTCGGTTTTTTTCCTCGGAAAAAATTATAGTTAACAATGTTTTTATTTAGAAAATATTTTATTTTCATTTTAAAATAAACATGTAAATTGAATAATGAAATTACACATTTCCCTAATCCAAGAATAAAATACAAAACAAAACAATATTTTTTAAAAATTTGATGAAAAGAATTAATATTCAAAATAATATTACTATTTTAGCTTAGTAAATTTTTAAGAACCTTACCCATTATTTAAGTTAAAATTCTAAACTAATTATTAACAACACTCCTATTAATAACAACTATATTTATAATGAATATTAATATTTATAATTTTACTTTTAAATCTAACTTTTCCTAAATCAATACTAATGTTGATATTTGGGAATATGTAATTTATAGTATTTCCATTTTATTAATATTTTATATTATTGCTAATTATTTTAACATTTCTTATTCCCCTTGGTTAAGTATATTGTTATTTTTTTAATATTATTTATAATATTATTATTTGTTAATCCACCTAATTCTTTAGTTTATTACTCTCTAAAATTTTTTTATATTAGTTAATATTTGGGAATATGAATAGGATTAAACCAATTAATAATATTAATATCTTTTAGACTATTATATATAATAATATTCATTAATAAAGTTATAAAAAGTTATAAAAAGTTTTAATAAAAAATAATTATTTTATTAAGTGAACATATTATAACTATTTGTTTTATAATATTATCAAAATATTTTTAAAATTTTTTAATTAGATTTTTTTTTTTTTCAAAACTTTTCACTGATCTCTACTCTTGGTCAAATTACCCTTCGTCAAATTAGATGTTAGTGGCTAATGGCTAGTTAATAGCTCTATACATCTATCTATGATGTGATTTTTACCCCAAAAAAAAAATTTGCTGTTATAATTATTATAAATCATAAAAATCTAAAATTAAAAAATACTTATTTTATTTAAATTTTAAATAAAATACCAGTCAACTGACTTCACGTAAGTGCAGAAGACAATCACTCAAAAGTATATGATAAATATTTAATTACCAAAGGTAGAGTGCACGCCGTAGCCGTGTAGGTGGAATTGAATTCCATGCCTCCAGCTCCCCGCGAGACAGTGACAAGATGTCACACATAACATAGTTTGCGGCGCAAAAGTTTTCCGGTGATAAACAATTCCGATAAAAGTAGGACCAGCGGGGGCGCTGTATCCCTGTAGGTGGAATTGAATTCCATGCCTCGAGCTCCCCGCGAGACAATGACAAGATGTCAGACATAACATGGTTTGCGGCGCAAAATGTTTTCTGGTGATAAACAAGTCCGATCAAAGTTGTCAACGCCCGTCTCTGTAAACCGTGACGGAGAGGTGGGCCCATACTGCCATGTAAATAGGTGGCAGTTCCTATTTCAGATCTCATTGAAACATAAATGCTTCTAACATGTAGGGGAAATAACAGTTTTCTTGTTGCTAATAAGCCAAAGTCAATTTTGAAGGAAATATAAATGCAAAGAAACTGCTATACTCCCAGCGAGGGTTGGAATTTGGATTTCTCTTTACCCGTCATACAATTTTTTTTGACGTTTTGGGTCCTTATGCTTCCCGTCAAGAAACGTTATATTAAAAATTTTGCCCTTCAAGAGTGATGTTCTCGTAATAAATTAACCCTTCACTAATAAAGTTTTGATTAAAAAATTATCATTCAATAAATAATTATGTTGAAAGTTTTCATATATTTATCGTAGGGAAAAAAAACCAAAATTTGAAAAAACTCAATAGGGAGGTTTCAATAAAAAGTGTTGAACATTTGAAATTTGCTCATTTAAAGTAAAGACAAGGGTAATCAAATTAAGGAAGTTGCTATATATTGAAATCCTCAATATTAATATTTATTTGAAGAAGAAGTAAAGACAAAGACATATCAAATTAAGGAAGTTGTTATATGTTGAAATCCTCATATCTCATCTCTTTCCTCATATCAAATTAAGGAAGTTGTTATATGTTGAATCTCATATCAAATTAAGGAAGTTGTTATATGTTGAATATGATATGAGGATTTCAACATATATCTCATCGTTTGCTGAGTGCGCACTGAACAATGACAGGATTGGAATTTGAACGCTGATCCGAGTTTTTCCGACTACTGAAATCATTCACTTAAATCTCAAGTTATTGCAATGTATTATGCCATAACTCCGAGTTCGGTGAGCCGCTATGAAAGTCGAGATACATATAGTAGTTGAGACGTGCAAAATATATGCGGAGCATACTCGGCGAATCGAATATATTTTTTTGCGGAACCTTTAGATTTCAAGTGATTCGATTGGTCCATTCCGTTTGACCGATTTGTTCGCATTAACTCTATAAATTACCTTCTTCCGTCGGTCTAGACTCCATTCCCTTATCCAGTAATTACGCTAATTGTGAAGAAATTTGTGTAGTGTCTTGCATGTAGAAGCAGAGTGTGTTACTCAGCCAAGAATGACTTGCCCGCATACTGTTGTGGATACCCATTACAGTCTTGTGGGCAAGTTGTTCTTGGCAAAGCATCCCTCGCTTCTTTTCACGGCAGACTCTGCACGAGCCCTGTGTCGCATCAACGGGTCAGATCTTGATCACGGTGTTCATCATGGTTGTGGAAACGAATTTTTTTCTGAACAAGCTCTCTATATTGCCCATTGTGTTCGCTCTGGGAATTACTCCACTCTCTTGTTCAGGAAATCCAATGTTTGCGTTTATTTACTAGTCGAAAAAGTAGTTTTTGTTGCTGTTCAAAAGTTCTGTTTTCCTCCCAATAGGTCTTTGAATCTAGGCTCTAGGCCAACATCAATTACAATGTTAGATTAAAAAACAAATATTAATAGGTGGAATGGTATCAGGTTTGGATATAGTTTGGTTTATATGTACTTGAAAGCTCATCTAACATTTTCCATCACAGTATATGGATGTACAGGGCTACATTACATATTCCATTAGTAAGCCTGTATCGTGCGATGTTGCATATTCCATCTAATTGAATAGGTATTTTTCAAACTATCCATATCAACACTCATTTGTTCTAATAAATTTTCAGATGCCTTTCCATATTTACATACCTATTTTACTGATAAGAGTGTTGTTAAGAGTTGTGAGCAGTGACACATACAAATCTCTTGTGAAATAAAAAACTAAATTACTTATTAAATCAAAAATTAAAACGTAGCAGCAATCAGACCTACATCGTTTGAAGAATAAAAAATCAATCACTAACCTGAAGCACCAATTTGTAATTTCCTCCCAGTTTCCTTGGAGCCAATCTTGAGCTGGGCGACGGGCGTAAGTTTGAATGGGCCTTGGAGCCAATCTTGAGCTGGAGCCTGGGGACAGGCGTAAGTTTGAATGGGAAATGCCTTGAGAGAGAGTGTGAATCATGAACTCGATTGTACAAAGAAAACAAGAATGGGCAATGCGCAATGCATTGGGTTTGCTACAGTTGGAACTTGGAAATTGCATGCAAGATCCCCGAAATCGTCCACGAAAAGATTCCAACATTTGGGCAAGATTCACAATTCAATGAGCTACTTGCCTCATGCAGCAGCGAGTACATAGGAAAAAGCAATTTTTCTTTGATCTTTTCAGATTGATTGTTACGATGCCATTGGTTGTCACTGTGATTTATAATGCCTACCTATCTATTTCAACATAACTTATTTACATATGTCGATAACCTTTCTGACTTAAATATTAAGTCGTAAAAATTTAAATCATTATAAATGTTATTTTATTTTATTTTTAAAAGTTTCTAAAGTTTCTGACACTCTGCATGCGCAATTACCGGCCGACATCATTCCAATAGCCAATAATAGTGAAAAATTCTAACCTTGGGCCGGGCGTAAGAACGTTTTGGGAAAATTTCCAAACGTCAAAAATACGTTTTTAATTCTTCAGGGCACGTCACTCAAAACGAGCATGGACAAATTCCAGCCGTCAAATACGTTAAAAAGCCTTATGGTCAAATACGTTAAAAAGCCTTATGACGGGCAAAATGCCCGTCAAATTCCATCCTTGCTCCCAGCATGTCAGACTGCATTTATGTTTCAATAGGATCTGAAATAGGACTCGCCTAAATAGGTTAGGGGTAGTCAAACGAGGTAGAAGAATTGTAAATAGGTTAGGGGTAGTCAAATGAGGCAAAAGAATTGTGCGGACGGTTAAAAGTGGTTGGAATCTAGGTAAAAAATTCAAAAAATCTTCTAAAGATAGTGTTTGAATCGTGTTTTTGATGGTGCAAATGGATGCAGCACCATCACAAAAACGTTTAAAACGCCTAAAATTTTAAAGTTTCACAACTATAATTTGGATTTACAAAAATCCTTGCAGAATTTTCTCTAAATATAACTGAAATTTCCATAACTTTTCAGGGAACCCCTCCACCTGGTTAGACAAGGCGAATAGGTTATGCGAATCTGCAATCGCGATAAGGGTTGCCCAATTGATCTCCGGAATAGGCAAACGCGAGATTATGGCGTGGCTGCATAGGCAAACGCGAGATTGAAAATCCGGAATGCGCGGGCTGTCGAGATTATGGCGTGGCTGCATAGGCAAACGCGAGATTCAAAATCCGGAATCCCCGGGCTGTCGAGATTATGGCGTGGCTGGATAGGCAAACGCGAGATTTATTTAGAAAGAGATTATAAATAAACTAGTTTTGAAGTTTAAAAAAAATATATTATATTTAAAAATTGGAAAAAAATAAAATAGTAATAGTAATTTTATTTATAAAATTATTATTAGTTAAAGTTACTAAAAAACTATTCAAAATAAATCATAAAAAAACTAAAAAAAAAATTAAAATATCTATTATCAAGTTTTTTACCATTGAATTTTTTTCATTTTTCACTCGAACTTTTATGGTATCCGAATTCAAATTCGTGCACTTTGGGTTATACTTACCAGCGAAAGGATTCCAAAGTGATCAAGTAGCAATGTTTTTGTAAGTAAGAATTGCTTTCAGGTTTATTGTATTTTTTTCTAATATTTAATAGAAATATTTAAAATTTTAAATTCAACGATATAATTTTTTAGAAATAGCAAAAGTTTTTTGAATATTAAATTTATTTACATACTGGACAACATATTTTAATCAATTAAAATATAAAATCTAATCAAGATTTAATTATTACATCACAGATTTGAAAAAAAAAACAAAGGGAATGCTATTTCCAACCTTATAGTATTATAAATGCAGCTGACAAGCGAGGGAAATAGCGCTCGCCCTCTCTCTCCACGCTCACGTGCTGTGGATAGAGAGGGCGAGCGCTATTTCCCTCTCTTGTCAGCGCGCATTTATAATGCTATGGGGTTGGAAATAGGAATCGCCCTCTGCGACATCACGTGATGAATGAAATCATACAGTCAACTATGCCTTCTTTGTGACGCCTCTGGGCTCCAACATTTTTTAAAGGTCAAAGAACGCATTGAAGTGATGGTGCGTACAGTCATTAAAACGATTCCAAATACTCTCCTTAGTCAAAAGAAATATTCACATCAATAATGAATGATGTTAATGGTCCAAGACTTACAGGACAAGCAAACCTGCAGAGTTGAGTCAATGATCTATATACCATAAGGGCAACCAATAAATCCTATGCTATTGGGTATTTAATGTTTTTAAGACAGTATCTCACAGTACTGGATGCCATGCTGACCATTCCCACCATACATAAAACCATGATATGCATTCGGAGATGCATCTGAGATGCGACAAGATGTTACTCCGTGTTTTCTGATGGTTCCATTTTTCGGAGCAGGCAGAACCTGTAAATACGGACGATAGACGAATTTGAATTTATATTTACTGCTAGAAATTTGAAATTTGAAATTATATTTACCGCTCAGCCAATGTTTTCTTGCAGCTGCTAGTTATTTGTTGTCGTTCCGCATCAGAAATTTGAAATCATCTTTACCGGCTCAACCAATATTTTCTTACAGTTGTTAGTTATTTGTTTGCTTTCCGCATCAGGTCGAGCAGCGAGACGCCGACAGGAAAATGTTTGAGGAATTCGTTCTGGTTGATGTCCAACTATTGAAGTTTGCTGAGATTGAAAATGGCAGGATGGAACTGGCCAGAAAAAGGATTGGTGCTTAGATTCAGAGTCCTAAGGTCGGATAACAATTGAATTTGAGTTGAAATTACTCCGCTGAGTTCCTTGTTGGAGAGATCAGGCGAGATTGGTTCTTCATAAATGCAATGGATGTCGGGGCTGCTACTGCCATGGTCAAAGTTAGCAGGGTTGTCAACTTAGCAAAAGGTCTATGCGGGTTATTGCATCTGCAAACAAACTTAGGAAGATCAGTGTGTGACACGTCACAAGATAATTCCCAAATTCAATACAAGATCATCTTGAAAAGAACTGCTATTAAAGCCGCGAGATCTAGTGACAACCAATTTGGCTCAGGTGCTTTGATCAGATCATCTGGAACTTTCTACTTTTCATAAATAAATATCTAACTAAGCATTACTTCTATGTCTAGTCGTCTATGGGTATGAAATCCAAATTATAGTTTAATGTTTATTTTCAAAAACACTTCCATTGTGGGTGGTTGAAGTAGAGTGGACGCAGAGAAAACGGATTCAGGAGTTCACACTGTAAGAAACAAATTACTTGCCTCCACAGCACTAGATGAAGTGGGAGGAGTGGTCCGTTACTTATGCTTCAGACGTTTGTAAATTTCTGTTATGGTTGCAGAACATGTTGATTAACACCAGACCCATCTTTGCCATCGTTGCTTTGGCTTTGATATTGAGCCTCCTTGTATTTGTGTTGCTTCTTCTCTTTCTTGTCCTTCGAGTATCAGCTCCTCTGATTGCATTGGCTATGGAGTTTGTGACCAAATTATTGCATGTGTAACGCTGGTATACAAACACGTATATACATCATTCATATGTTTTGTGAACACCTACTATTGGTATTGATCTAAATCAGCCGGCCACAATGGTTTTGTGTTTGCAAAACACTGCCTATTATGGAAGTTACAGGAATATCGAGAGACTCATGATAGGGCTCATATTTTTTAATATTATGCAAAAGTTCTGGATGGATGACATACAATCATAACGACTCGAGAATATCTTAATTCTGAACTTATAAAAGGATTGAACGATGAAATCCATTGACGATGGATGCACGCTTATAATCTTCGTATATCACTGTACAATCTGTCTCATATATTTTAATACGATGTGGACTAAATCTCTCGGTATACTAGATGAATTCTGAATTTATAAAGTTTAACGATTAAACCCATTGACTATTGATGCAGGCTTGTAATTTCTGCATATCACTGAATTCTGAATTTATAAAGTTTAACGATTAAACCCATTGACTATTGATGCAGGCTTGTAATTTCTGCATATCACTGTTATGTGCCTATGCACAACCATGCAATACTTACTATATTTTATTTTGATAATATTTATTTTTATTTTTATTTAAAACAATTTCCCATGAGATATTAGGGACATAGATAAAGATTTCAACACCATACATACTTTATGTTGCTAAATATTATAAAGATATTTTTGGAGGATAAGGGTACTTCAATTTTCCCAATGCAAAGGACACCATTCTTAAAAACCTTAATCCCTTAATACTTGCTAGATTGAGTTTTTAAAGTGGAGGAATTGTATAGCATGAAATTTGAAGAGAAATTTCACATTTCAAATTAAAAGATTAATTATATTTTGGATTTTTAATATTCACAAATTAAAATAAATTATTATTTTCATATAAAAGAGAAAATATTTTAAAATTTTATGTATATCTCACACATCACAATTTTTATTGTATTAAGTTGTGAAGATCTACAAATCTTCCTTAAAATATGAACCTTAGGTACATTTCAAGGATCTTTAAAACATAAAATTTAAGCACATTTCAAGGAGTGTATATAGATGACATTAGTTCACCTGTATTACAATTCATATAGAAATCATATATATTTACTTAAGCTCTACACATGAATCAAATGGGGAGAATTTCATTGGATCATTTACTTATAATATATATAGGAACCATATGGAGGAAATTTAGTAGAATCATTTACCTTTTCATCTAATATGGATATCATTCCTCAATACAATGAAAATGTTTTTCTTTCTTGCAATACTCAATTATTCACATAATTTCAATGAGTTAAAGAAAACAAAAATAAAGATAGAGTATTATTTTATAGATATCATTGTAATTTCCGATAAAGAAAAAAAAACAACTATTTAAAACCAAACCAACAACAACAAAAATTTCCATAAAATAAATATAACTTACAATAATATTTTTTCATAAGAATTATGGAGTCAATGATTAGTGCACATTTGTATTCCTATGCATGACACCATTTGTAAAAGAACGTAGAACTGACATTATTTTTAATCAACAAAAAATGAATGAACATTGAAATGGGATAATAAGGAATCATAGCTCGATGTAATCAATTTTATCTCAAGTGTTTGTTGTCCTATCTTCAAAATAAATAGGCATAAACAAAAAATGCCAGTGATATTCATAAATGTAAAAAAACTAAGAAAGTAGTAAATGCAATCAAAGAGTAGGATGTAAGACAATTTGCATTTTTAAATCCAAACACTAAGAGGCTAAGGTGTTGATTCGAATTGAAATTGTTTTTATCTACGAATAACAAAAGATTTCACCACAACCAAAGTTTTGATCTTCATTTCCCATTACTAAGACACAATTGTAATAAATTATCAAGATGTGGAGAGAAATTGTTAGAATTCATTTTTCTAATTGTTTATATATATATATATATATATATATATATATATATAGATATATATATATAATACAAAAATAATAACGGGTAAAACATACTATAAAGTAAATTTTATCCTTCAAGTGAAAAAATTAGAAATGGTTTTCTTTGAAAATTTGATAAGCAACTTTTTATTTTAATTTGATTTATATGGGAAAAAATGTATATTGATGTAAAACCCTCTATCAGAGGCTAAAGGGTTCTTAGAGGCTAATGATGAATTCAAATTTGAACCCTATATACATACAAACTAGAGTTTAAATAAAATCCAATGCTAGTGAGATATACTAGAATTACTCTAAAAGAGAAAAACTTGTGGAGAGGAGTTCAGAATCTAGAAATATTTATGGTTGAGGTACTGAAGTATCTCAAGGTTGAGCACAAAAGAAATTATACATTTTCCTCATACTAGCCTATTGAATGTGTGTCTTAGTGCAATAAAATGGATATATGTCAACTAAAGGTTGAACACCCAAAGAATTACACATGTAGCTCATAATAAAATTAATTGTAATTTATTTCTTATTTGTAATTATTTTTTTTCTAAGTACAAGTTCTTTCATTATTTCTAATAACTATAATAAATTGAAATATGTCTTGGTCTTCCAGTAGGGAAACTAAGCGTAAGGCATAAAATTTCATTTTCTTTAAGAGCCACACAAAATTCTTAATAATAGTGTACCAAAAACCAAAAACTTTGTTTGAAATAAGTGGCCTCTAAGGTTATACTCAAGCAAAAAAACAAAGTAACTAGGACTTGATAGTAAATAACTAGAGAACATAGTTAGCATTCAATACTTTCTAGAGCCTGAGGCTTCCACATGGATAGGATCCCCATAATCTCTTGGAGAACAATCTAGAGCAGGGGGAAAGTCAAGGCAACCTTCAATTTTCTCTAGTCTTTGGTCCATTGAGTGCACTAACACCTATAATTCATTCAATTAAAGAAGCATCTCTTCTTTGGAAGTGTTCCTATCCACCAACACATAGCCGAAAAACAACTTGAGGTGTTAGTAAAGAAGATCTTGAGGCATGGTTGGTTAACTCAACTGAACCTTCTCATATGACTCGTCACAAGGAGTGGTTTGTGCATATGAAAGGTACGATGGAAATGACATTTTCCTAGGAGATTTATTGACAACCAAAACCATAAGACGAGGAAAATTCACATTGAATCTCATGGATGGAAGGATTAAAACACTCTTTGGTGTTCTACACATCACAGTATTGACCATATATTTGATTTTAATAATCAAGATGAGTGATGCAGGTGTAAAAATAATGTTTGAAAATAAAATGTATAGAATAGTTCAAGGAGCAATGGTATTACAAAGAGGAGTTAAGCTTTGAACTCTATATAAGATATTGAGAAGGACTATTAGTGATGGGTGCAACAATCCCTTTGTTCCTCATAATGGAACTGAAGAAGGAAAAAACCCTATAGTATTTATAAATAAGACTATGCTATGGAATAAAAAACTATGACATACCAGAAAGAAGGGCCTTCAAGCACAACATGGTAAAGGTATGGTAGAATGTATGTATAATTACTCTCTATATTTTGATTTATATGAGCATTTCCTATACAAGAAACATAATTAGGTAATATTATCCTCTAGTAGTATGGGGAAAAAGTAAATATTGTAGTGGATGCATAATGATGTGTTCGGAAATGTGTTGGTTCAATCACTAGGAAACTATATGCATTATGTCTCATTTATAGATGAATTCTCAAGAAATATGTAAATTTATTTTGTCAAGAATAAATCTGAAGTGTTTGACAAATTTAAAACTTTAAGGCTCTTGTGGATAATTAGAGAAAGAGGAAACTAAAGGCAATGAGGATGGATAACAAAGGAGAATTATTTGGGAATGAATTTGAGGAGTTCTAAAAGAAGTGTGATATAACAACACATAAGAGTACTCCATATACACCTTATCACAAGAAGAAAATATGTTTTGGGCCACAAATTTAAGAAGCAGACTTTAGTGAATATTAAAGGATCTGTGGGTGATCTCTAGTGACTGTTGAGGGTCGTGTTTGATCTGTGGAGGAGGCATAGACTTGAGGGACAAGTTTAGGTATATTTGTGTATAGATTTGGTGGCATTTCCTATTTTGATGGGTTGAGATACTCTATGTGGAATCCAAGGTAATTTTTGGCAGATTGGTATGATTTTTGTGTGTGGGCATATCTCTAAAAGGAGTTGTAGTCTTGTACAATAGTTAGATAGGAGGGTCATATATTTGTACCTCAGTTAGAAGGTGGTAAAAAGGCCTAAACAATGAATGGAAAGACCTTAGATAGAAAGATATGGCAGTAATAGCACAAGGGAGAAAGTTCACAGTATTTAGGAGGTCGTTAGAGCATTTTGGAGAGGGATAATAGGTTGTTGGAAGCCCTAAATAGGAGCAAAGGCTATAGAAGAGAGACACCAACCCTAAGGTATGTATTGATGATGTGTTTAAGGATGATTTGTTATTAGAGGACAGAGTCTAGATTGGATATTTGTATTGGATGCTCATAGATTATTGGAGGGAAGTGTGAGAGTGGACCAAGTGTGGCCTCGAGTAACACCTTGATCGACTAAGGTGGCTACTAGAAGATGCAGAATTGGAGTAGCATAAAAATAAACTTATGGAGAGTTGTAGAGGGTTGCTTCAATCCCTAATGAACAAGTCTCTTGAAGGACAAAGATATTATTGGAAGTGGCAGAAGAAGAGATCACAAATTTGATGAGCTAGGCACAGTTCGTAGCCCTAGATTTGTCTTGTCGAGAAGGACATCTACAACAAAATTTGGTCAGTTCTCCATCCCTTAAGTTCATTTCTAGAGAAGGACATTCGATAGTGATAGAGCGAAGTCCCCCAGCCCTAAGTGTGTCATCAGCAGGCAACACAAAAAGGCACTAGTGGGAAGAAATTCCCAAAATAACTTAGGAGCAGCAGTGAGAAGTTGAGAGTTGTTCACAAATGGAGTTGTGAACAACTCGAGAGGAGTATCAATGTGTTGATGCATTGAAGGATTAAAAATCAAGTAGAGATCATTTGGAGCTGAGTTCATTGACCTAATGGAGTTGGTTCATTGATAGAGGCAGATTAGAGTTGTTGCAGATTAGGATTTAAAGGACTAAGCAGATGTTTACAAGGTATGACTAAGGGAGTTGTGAGGAGTTGTACATCAGTTAGACAGTCAGAGTACTTTGTAAGGGTAGATTGGCTGTCAAAGGACTGACACCAAGCCCTAGTTGTTGTTTTCTTATGTCAGTGGATGTATGAGGGCAATTATCACTGACACATGAACCATAGACTATTGTATTATTAGTTTGTTAATATAACAAAGTTGGATTGTAAAAATTTGTAAAAAGTTCTCTATATTTGTCCATGTGTTGATTTACTATTTTATATTATTATACTATGCAAAGTAGCCTTGGTGTGATACTTGGATTGGTAACATCAATGATTTAAGATTCTATCCTAGACTCTAGTATCACGTAAAAACAACATAGTATCCAAGCAACTTTGAATGGCCAGTGAATTAGAGTGTGAATTGTGAAGTAGCTCAAAGGGAGCTAGATTATCTAAATCATGGAGCAAAGGGTTCAAATGAAGTCATGGAGATGTGGTCTTGAATAGCATGGAAGGGAGATTGACTGGGAGTTTTGGTGGATTAGTGGAGAACCTGGTGAAAAACGATTTTTTGTAGGGTAGGTGGTTGATCATGAACTTCCTCTGACTTTCCATGGATTTTGGGAAAGATCGAGAATTTATTTGACATGGATGATATTGGTTTGATCAAGATTGTTCATGTGATGGAATGGAGATTGGCAGACTAGTTTCTTCATTAGATTGTGATGTTTCATATCTGAGAGTGGAGGGTGTGCACAGGTGGTGTTTGATCCAAGAGGATGAGTGCTAGTAGGATTGAGTTGGGTTAATGATGGAACATGTTCCACTGCAGCTTAGACTGGCCTTGTAGGACAAGAGGTTAGTAGTAGATTAAGTCATTGGAGACCGTGTAAACTCAGAGGGAGTCTCGCTTTAGAGGGAGTAGCCCTATGGAAGTGTTTAGGTCTTCATGTTAAGATGAGATGATGGAAAGGAACTATTGATATTACAAAGTTAATTCTACAAAGTATACTACAATGATGGATGCCATATGGGTTAGTGTTGTCAGTGATGAAGTCGATGGAGACTTCCTAGTGTTGGAGGTACCTCCCTCCGCTAAGAGGAAGTGTTGATATTTGTAGCACGGGAGGTACTCCAAACCCTAGGATAATGGGTTTTAAAAGAACTGGCACACAAAATTGACTTGTGGATAAAGAACCCAATTCTATGGGCTTTGTACCCAAGCTTGTGGGTGTGAAACCACCAAGAGAAACCATGGTTTCACACAGGGGGGTGAAGGGGCAGCCATAGAGGAGCTAGGGGCCACTTCAAGCACTTAAAAAGGACGTATCAAAATGGAGTTGTGAATTTTTATATGTGGTTGTGGATTAATCTGTCAAGGAGAGCAGGTCGGATAGGGCTAGATTAGCCCTCTTGATAGTTCATTGGGAGCCACATGTTCACAACTCTCTTAACGAAACTGTAAAGCTTTGAATATTAGTATATACAAATCCATCATTAAAGAGAAGAAGTAGTCATATATTAATAAGATACAAGAGCATCTTATTCACCTTTCTAAAGTTGCACCCAAAAAAATTTGGCGAATGGTGCTTGTTCGTAAATCTAAAGATAATCATTCGATCCCCTTAGAAAAGTGGGACATATTTCTTAAGACATTGTATGACTCCCTAGACACCATGGGAAACATCATTAGCCCTCCTATTAAGGAAGATATCTTTTCGCTTGAGGACTCAAGAAAAGTGGGACATCCATCTTAAGACCTTGTACGACTCCTCAGACACCATGGGAAACATTATTATCACTCCTATTAAGGAAGATATATTTTCTCTTGAGGACGTTGAATATGGGATTAATAATCTCACTAGGGGGAAGCTAAAGAAATTTAACGATACCAAGATGAGATCTTAAAGTTTGTAATATCTATCCTCATTCCTCATCTCCACAAGCTTCTCAATTTGGTCGTAAAGCATGGCTTCTCTAAAGCTTGGGCATAAAGCCTTATTGTTCCTATCTTTAAAAATGGGGACAAAACCTTTCCCGCTAATTACATGACCATTATGATTAGCCACATCTTATCTTAGATTTATGGTCTCATTTTAGAAAATAAAATTAGCCATTGGCTTGAAAGGAATAGTAAAAGAGCTAAAGGGAAAGCTGGGTTTAGGAGATACCACTCGACTATAGACCACCTCGTCACTCAGGATCATGGCCGAGGAATGTTGCAATAGTAAAGCTGATATATTCTGTTACTTTGTGGACTTTAGAAAATCCTTTGACACTGTTCCTCAATATAAGATTTGGAAAAGAATTAATGAGGTCATAATTATTCCTCCTAAGTTCAAGATTTCTATGATTCGCCTCTACGAGATGGTTGTTTCCAATATTAAAATCACCGAAGGGTGGTATAAAGATATTAAATGAAATACCAGGGTTAAGCAAGGGTGCCCCCTTTCCCTACCCTTTTTCTTATCTACATCGATAGGTTAGAGGAGCGTTTGGAAATCGAGGGGTGAAAAGGAACTGAGCTTGCTAGTATTACCATCACTCTTCTCCTCTATGCTGATGATATCATTCTTCTTGCTAGAAGCCATTAGGAACTAAACAAGAAACTTAAGACTCTTCATTACTATTTCTCTAAGATGGCTATGACGGTTAATACTGACTCTATTATATTACTATCATATGCAATGTTTAAAAGAAGCTAGTTTTATACGACCCAGAAAAATTGAGGCATAGTTGAATTCATCCAAGTGTAGAGCTAACCAAATCCTAAATGAAGATTGTGTTCCTGATGAAAAGAGTAACAAAAATTATTGGGTTCATAACCAAAATAATAATACTCGTGATATTTGGTACAATGTCATTTATAAATATTCCAATCTACACTTCTGTAATTGCATGTGGGCCCTAAATGGAAATATCTGTAAACATGTATTGAAAGTTGAGATGCTGGAAACTAACATTAGTTCGGGTGAAAATGTATTGCCTAATGTCACTAATCCTACTACAGAAATTCCTAGAATTTTATTTGATTTGAATGAATCACCTATATTGGACCCAAAAATCCAAATAGAGTTTCTACCATGCTTTGATTTTCCTCCCAATCTAAATTATCATAATGAAACAACAAGCATTTATCATTTAGATAATTTCTCATATAACGTTGAATCAACCAATGTACGACTAGATAGTGCATTATTTGAAGATGATGAGATGGAACGTGTTAACTCATCAACTCATGAGAAATTGAGATCCATAATACCTACAAATTTGGAATAGGCATATGCATTAAACAACTTGGTAGCAAAGCATGTCAAGGATACAACAGAATGTTTTTCAATACTATAACTCCTTCCAAGATCACTACCAAGAGAAAAAATAGTTTCTTGAGCCCAGTCAATAAGAAAAGGTGTTGTGGTCGCAAGTCAAAAGCAAGGAAGACTAAACTACAATTTGAAAGGGTTGGATGAGTTCGTGCAAAAAAACAGGAGCATGAATGACCAAATGGAGTTATCTTCTCGACAACAAAGAAATATGAACCACATGCCTGAGTTAGTGCAACATTCTATTATACACAAAAATGTTATGGAAATATGATGTTATGCATTTTTTCATGTGAAATATGATATACTATCATTTGCAATGCATAGACATAACCATATGAACTTTTTTTGTTGTTACAGTTGGTGGGACAACTTGTCAACTCCAATTATTTAATGATCATGTCCGTGAAAGAAACTATATCATTGGGAACACTTCTCCAATCAATACCATCGAAATCTCCTCCCCGAGGGTGATTCCCCCTATTGTACAACCAATGGGGATGTATTGTTGGCCACACCCACCACATTTTTCCTTAATAAATTCTCCCATGCCTATAGCTGCCTCCCCAAAGCCTTCCCAATTCCCATCCCTACCCTTTAACCATCCACCCTTCTCATTGTTCCAATCATCTACCATTAACATTCCAATTTCCCTGCCTAGGGTGACCCCTCGCCCAAAGGTTATTCCCACTATCATACAACTGATGGGGATGTATCATCGCCCAAACCCACTAACTTTTTCCTATTTTTCTTCCACCATTCCTTTATCAATCACCCCTGAACCATGCCTATATCCATCACCAAGTGCTCCACAATCTACCTAGGAAGGGCAATCTTCTCCATTGCCTTAGATCTTCATGGGGAGAATGAGTAGTTGATCAAAAACTTATCATTAATTAACAAAATTGGTTATATGCATTTTGGATTTTACAACTAATTGGTTATTGAATTTTTGCAGCAATACCAATTTGGAAATGCCCTTGGGAGTGCCAAGAGTGGTGATGGTGACCTATACACACAATTTCTAGATCAGCCATGACGCCACTTTTCCATAATGTCATTCATGGGCATGAAATTCTATAACCTATGTTGGGAATGAAGTTCCATTTTGTAGAAAAGAAAAATGTATAGCTAGACAAATTTGGAATACAAATACATGAATTTGAACTTGTGTGTATGAAAATGTCTTCATTGACTTTTAAATTCATGATGTGGATTTGATGTTATATTCTATCAATGTTACAAATGTTTTGATGAATGTAGTTAGAATGGATTTATTTGTTTCATTTACAAGTTATCAAGTTTGCAAGTTAAGTTACTTTTATATTTATATCTTACTCAATGTTGCATGCATGAACAAACATATCATTACCAAGGAACTTTTCTTAGTTATAATAATAGATGTATCATGTACATGCATATATATGGATTTAGATTTATTTTAATTTTTAATTTATGAAAAAGAAAAGTACACTATACATGCCTTATAAGAAAATATGCAAAAATAGATAAATATTTGAGCCTTTACCACTTCAATACTAACATTTAAAGATGAAAACTTTATTGATAAGTGATGTAGATTTGAGCCCCGAGACCTCATGGCTTCAATACAGAATTCTTTTGAGTGGCCTGGCCTATTTTGGGTAAGGATATCTTGGAAGTGGTTGAAGAATCTCGGTTATCTCGGAAGGTATATCCCTCTCTGAACTCTACTTTTATAGCCCTGATTCCAAAAAAAACTCATTCTGAAGATCCTCAGGGATTCATACCTATCTCTCTATGTAATATCATATATAAAATTATCTCCACCATTATGGTCAATCGTCTTAAACCCTTTCTTCCTGCCGTGATTTCTCTTGAGCAAACTAGTTTTGTCCAAGGCCGCCAAATTATGGATGGCATTGTCACTACCGAGGAAGCAATTCACTCTCTCAAGAGCCTTAAATCAAAGGGTGTGATGATAAAATTAGAATTATCCAAAGCCTATGATTGCCTGAGTTGGTCCTTTTTTATGAACATAGTGAAAGCCTTTAGATTTGACCAGCAATGGATCCAATGGATTTCTTGTCTCATTTCCTCCCCCATATTATTGATCCTCATTAATGGCTCTCCCTCCCACACCTTCAATGCATCCAGAGGCCCCCGTTAAGGTGACCCTATTTCACCCTTCCTTTTCATTCTGGTTGTAGAAGGGCTGGGAAGATACATAAAATTAGTTATTTAAGTTGGCCATTTAAAAGGAATTAATCTATGGGGCAATGATCTTCCCTTATCCCACCAACAATTTGTGGATGATATAATGTTATTATGTCAAGTCTCCCTTCAGGAATCTAAGGCTCTAAAAGCCATACTACAAGACTTTATGCAAGATTTGTAGAAATTTTGAATAATAAACACATATTCAACAAAAATTATCCTGATCATGCACTATTGCGGAATACATGCACAATACATAAGCTCCTCTACATTGATCAACAATTTAGCAGCATCAAAAACAATGAAACATCAATAGCATGCACACATTAACGTAATATGTATCCCGGGGAAAGCTTACAGCTGAAAACCCCACACTATCTGTATATTAATGATTGAGAACATGTAACATTACATATTACAATACTCCTCACAAGTATCCAGCACTATATCCACCTGTTACACACAAACCAGCTCAGACGCGAACAAGTCATAGGTTCAAATCTTCTCCACTGCTTTGCTTGCCTCTATTGCACAAGCCTGCTGAGAATCACTCACACTAGAAATCACGTGAGCACAGGCTATTCTACTAGGAAAATCTACGCAATACTCATTGGCATACTCAATACATTACTTGTGCAAATCCTCATGCACAACTATAGTCACAACTGATAGCAATCTAAACCTCTAACACCTGTCCCTGTTGAACTGTACATGCAATGACATGCAACTGAGTTAACTGATGTATTCTTTAGTTGCTTTATGAGTTAATAATTAGTTTAACAACTCATCATTAGTCTATTTGTAGTTAGACTAATTACAACTAGTTTAACCAAGTCAAACTAAACACAACTCCGTCAACTCCACAATCAACTCCACCAAACTCAACTACTTGAGTTCTAACTGAAGTCATGCATGCAACAACTCAACTGACTAACAAGAAAAGCATATTTCCTTCTGATAGCTGCATGTGACACATTTGTAGCTCAAACTGAAGTGCTCCAAGAGGATAAGATAAAGTTTATAGTCCAAATATTATTATGAGACAATAATACTAGACTTTTCTATTTTTAGCCCGACGTCTAAAAATAAACTTTGATCGCTCCTACTGTGAACCAGAAAATAGAAGTCCATCTATTTTTCCCAACATGACCAATCATCCATAAAATTCTGTAGCTCATAGACCATGATCCATATGTCTAAAAATAGATATATTCTAAAAATAGACTTTGCGCCATAATTTTCCTGCGGGCCCACTTAGTGAAGGCGACTCCTTTCCACTAATCTTCATCATCTTGTTGCATTCTCAACACTCCCTCTCAACAATATATGGATTATCAGCAACCCCTATCCTGCCTCGGTGGTATTCGAATTTGCTCCTGGTGATCGCCTTCGTCAAGATATCAACATCCTGATCCTCCGTTGGAATGTATGAAAGTAACATGATTCTCTACTGCACACAATCTCTGATATGATGGTACCTAATGTCAATATGCTTAGATCTATCATGAAATACAGGATTAGCCAAGAGTTTAATGCAACTCTGGTTACCACAGTAAATCACAGTAGGCTCCAAGTGAGAACCGAACAAACTGACCAAAATCTTCCTCATCCATATAGCCTCGCATGCAGCCAAACTTGTTGCCATATACTCGGCCTCTGCTGCACTGAGTGCCACGGATCTCTGCTTCCTGCTGTACCAAGAAACTGTTGTTGACCCGATACTGAAGACCCCTCCTGATGTGCTCTTTCTATCCATTGGGCTCCCTGCTCAATCTGCATCTGTGAAGCCACATAGCTTCACCTCATCCTCCTGTCCATACTACAATCCATATCCCGATGTGCCTCTCAAATAACGCAATACATGCTTTCCCGCCTTCCAGAAGAGCTTGGTAGGCTTAACCATAGCTTGTGAAAGCTGGTTAACAGCATAGCATATATCGAGTCGTGTATTGACCAGATACATAAGCGACCCTACCAACTGTCGATAAACAATGGCATCCACTTCTTCTGCCAAAATGGCATCCTCCTTCCTCCAATCTCCAGGAAGAGGAGTATCAATAGGCTTGCAGCCATGCATGTTGAACTTCTCCAGTATCTCCCGAGCATACTTACCCTGAGAAACAAATAGCCCATCACTGCGTTGCCAAATTTCCAATCCCAGGAAATAATGAAGGAGGCCCAAGTCCTTCATCTCAAACTCCTTAGCAAGATCATCCTTGCATGAAAGTATCAACAACTCATCACCCATTAGAATCAAATCATCTACATACAGTACAATGATAAGAAACTGACCCTCCACCACAATCTGGTATAGGTTAGGATCCGCCTTGCTCTTAGAGAATCCAAGTCCAATGAAATAGCTGTCTATCCATGTGTACCAAGCACGTGGTGCTTGTTTCAACCCATACAACACTCTCTTGAGCCTGCATACATGCAACTCGCTGATGAAGATCTCAAAACATTTCGGCTGCTCAATGTACACCTCCTCCTCAATGACTCCATTGAGGAGCACAGTCTTCACATCCATATGATGAATGTGCCACCCCATCTACGCTGAGAGAGCAAGAATCGTCTGTATGGAAGAATACCTTGCGACAGGTGCAAAGGTCTCCTCATAATCGATCCCCTCTATCTGTGAAAAGCCTCCGGCAACAAATCTTGCCTTGTACTTCTCCACACTCTCGTCAGCTACTTGCTGAACTTTGTAGATCCATCTCGAACCCACCACTGATTTCCCTTCAGGTCTAGGAACAATCTCTCATGCACTGTTTCTGACAATAGAATCATACTCTTCCACCATGGCGTCTACCCATGCGGGATCCTCCATAGCTTCCTCAAAAGAGGATGGCTCAGTCACAACACATTTTCTCATAAGAGCCATGTATCCAGTGTACCGATCAGGTGACTGCCTCTGCCTGCGTTGGACTGTAAGTGGTCCTACAAATTTCTTTGCATCTTGAGCCAGTCGCTAAGCTTCTGTCAAGTGCTTTCGCCCTCTCATGTTTGGTGCTGCATGAGTGGTCTCTTCCACTCCATGAACCTCGTCCTGTGGCTGATCCACGTCCTGAAGCTCATCTTTAGGAACTAATAGCTCCTCATCTGCATGCAAGTGTGGCTCCCTCTCAAGTGCACACTTCATGGATTTCTCCTCCTGAAATTTTATATCCCGTTGCATAATAGTCTTACCACTGTCTGGAAAATACACACGATAGTTGTGGGGCGTATCAGTGTACCCCACAAATATCCCAACCTCTGCGGTCGGCTCCAACTTCTTCCTGGCATCCTTCGTCACATGCATGTAAATGTTAGCACCAAAAATCCTCAAATGAGAAATATGAGGCTTCTTACCAGAATAAGCCTCCTCGGGTGTACTCATGCCAAGTATCCTGTGGGGACAACAGTTTTGCACATAAACTGTTGTATTGCATGCTTCCAGCCACAAGTGAAGGGGTAGGCCCTGATCATGCAACATCACCCGTGCAACACCCACAATCATTCTGTTTTTCCTCTCAGCAACCCCGTTGTGCTGTGGGTTATGGGGAGCTATGAGCTCTCTTCGAATCCCTTCTACCTTGCAGAAATCCTTGAACTCGTCAAAGATGTATTCACCACCATTATCGCTCCTAAGAGCCTTCACCTTCTTCCACGACTCCTTCTCGACCAGTGTTTTGAATTCACAAAACTTTGAATATGGCTCGCTCTTCTTCTGCATGAAGAAGATCCAGCACTTATGAGAGAAATCATCAACAAAAATCACATAATACCTGTGTTTTGTTGTCGAAGAAACTGAGAAAGGTTCAGACATGTATGTGTGAATTCTCTCAAGGATTGTCATGGCGGGACTATCCTTCTCGTGAAAGGTGGCTTTCATAAACTTTCCCAAAGTAGACCCCTTGCACTGATCTGACTGCACAAGGGTGCCTTTAGGAAGCCCTGTAGTGATCTGCTGCAGTATCTTCAAGGCTCCATGGTGAAGGTGACCCAATCTCCTGTGCCACAACTCGCCATCATCCTAGCTCACCAATCCTTCTGCCTTGCATGCCATTGTTGCACATCCATCTACATGCAACTGATAAAGGTTCCTCACTCGAACCCCTATCTTCTGGGTTTCTCCAGTTGTCTTGCTGCACAGGAAAGCCTTTCCCTCACTGAAAACAACATCATATCCCTTGTCTTCTAACATCGTCACAGAGATAAGATTCTTCTTCAATCCTGGAACATGCATCACTTCCTTCAATATGAAGGGTTTACCAGGCTCCCTCTCAAAGGAAATGGTACCGATACCTGTTGCACTGTATCTACCATCATCGCCCATCTCGATGTGCACTCCAAGATCTTTGTCCTCCAGATCAAAAAACAAATCTCGATCTCCTGTCATATGAAAAGACGTACCACTGTCCAAGAACCACACCGATACCATCACACTTGAAACCAAGCATGCAATCAATGAAAAATCAATCTCAAGCTACGAGGCTAGAGCCTCTCCTGCTACAGATCCAGCAGCTTGCTTGTTCTTCTTCTTCTACGGACAATTAGTGGCATAGTGTCCGTGGTGGTGACAATGAAAACACTTCACCTTGGACATATCCTGCTTCTTGCCTTTCGCATCAGACTGAGAAGCTTTCTTGCTCTTCCCCTTCTTTTCTTTGACAGCCAAAGCGCAATTTTCTTCATCAGTTCCCTTTGATGAAGATCCTTCCTTGGTACTCCGCCTGATCTTTGCCTGCACAAGATCTGAAAAAAGTCTCTCCCATCCTGACAATTTCTTCCAACCATTGACAGAGTCCTGATAGGAATTCCAACTCTTCGGAAGACCAAGGAGAGCCAAGCTCACCAAGTCCTCATCATCAACAGTAACCCCCACACTTCCCAGCTCATCTCGACACTGAGTGAACTTCATGAGATACTTGGGCATATTGTCTCCCTTCTCACATTTGATGTTCCTGAGTTTATCCTTGAGCGCCAGCTTCCTCTGATCGCTCTTTCTTTGGAATAGATCTGTTAATACTTTCCACATCAAGTATGGAGAAGCCTTTCCATGCAGGTTGGACATAATGTGATCCTTCACGCCCTCTAACAGAATCCTTCGACACTTTGTTGTCTTCTTTTGCCAAGCATCAGCTTGAGTAGTATCAGTAGGCTTTGGGACATTTGCCTCTATGAACTCCTTTAGCCCGTTATCATCCAATACTGCCTCCATCCTGTCCTTCCATGCAATATAGTTTGAGCTGCCCTCAAGAGCATACTCCAATCGCAATCCGTTGAAAGACATTGCAACGTTGACACCAAGAAAACACTGTTGCAAATTCAAATTCCACCAGCTCCAAACTCAACCGCCTCGGATCTAAGATTCGTGAGAACAAATTATTTCTCGTACAGAGATTGACTGTATGGGCATTCACCGAATATCTCACCTTCCAAAGGAAGGATGAATCTAGAGGCTACCTGGCCCGATTACATACTCTTCCTGAAGAAATAAGGTGTAAACACTTCCTGAATAGTAGATCTAATGATCAATAGCTTTGATACCATGTAGAAATTTTGATTAATAAACACATATTCAACAGAGATTATCCTGATCATGCACTATTGCAGAATACATGCACAATACGTAATCTCTTCTACGTTGATCAACAATTTAGCAGCATCAAAAACTATGAAACATCAATAGCATGCACACATTAACACAGTATGTATCCCGGGGAAAGCTTATAGCTAAAAACCCCACACTATCTATATATTAATGATTGAGAACATGTAACATTACATAATACAATACTCCTCACAAGTATCCAACACTATCTCCACCTATTACACACAAACCAGCTCAGACCTGAACAAGTCACATGTTCAAATCTTCTCCACTTCTTTGCCTGCCTCTATTGCAAAAACCTGCTGAGAATCACTCACACTGGAAATCACGTGAGCACAGGCTATTCTACTGGGCAAATCTATGCAATACTCATTGGCATACTCAATACATTGCTTGTGCAAATCCTCATGCACAACTATAGTCACAACTGATAGCAATATCAACCTCTAACACTTGTCCGTGTTGAACTGTACATGCAACTGAGTTAACTGATGTATCCTTTAGTTGCTTTATGAGTTAATAATTAGTTTAAAAACTCATCATTAGTCTATTTGCAGTTACACTAATTACAACTAGTTCAACCAAGTTAGACTGAACACAACTCCATCAACTGCACAATCAACTCCACCAAACTCAACTACTTGAGTTCTAACTGAAGTCCTACATGCAAAAAATCAACTGGCTCACAAGAAAAGCGTATTTCCTTCTGACATCTGCATGTGCCACATTTGTAGCTTAAACTGAAGTGCTCTAAGAGGATAAGATAAAGTTTATAGTCCAAATACTATTATGAGACAATAATACTAGACTTTTCTATTTTTAGCCTGGCGTCTAAAAATAGACTTTGATCACTCCTACTGTGAACCAAAATATAGAAGTCCATCTATTTTTCCCAACATGACCAATCATCCATAAACAACATTCTGCAGCTCATATACCATGATCCATATGTCTAAAAATAGACATAGTCCAAAAATAGACTTTGCGCCATAATTTGCCTACGGGCCCACCTAGTGAAGGCGACTCCTTTCCACTAAGCTCCATCATCTTGTTGCATTCTCAACAAGATTCTAGTACTCGAATCAATAATAAGAAATCCAATATCTTTTTCTTGAACACCTTGATTCCTTCCCAATCTTTCATGGCCAGGATTCCAAGATTTCTCATTGGCTCCCTTCTGTCCAAATACCCAGGAATTCCCCTAATGACTAACTTTCTTAGGACTTCCTATTGGAAAACCATCCTTGAGCGAATACAATCTTGGCTTCAAAATTGGTCTTTTTCATCCCTAAACATTGTTGATATGGTGGTTTTACTGAAGGTTGTGCTACAATCGATCCCAATATGTCAACTCTCGGGTCTAGCTACTCCTAAAACTGCTTGCTCTGATATGACAACTATCTTCAAAAAATTCCTATGGCATGGGACTTAGGAAGCTAAAAAAAGGGCACTCCTTTCATGTAATCAGTTGACTAAACCTAAAATGGCAAGGGGTTTAGGTCTTTAGGATCCCTTTCTACTAAACCAAGTGATGGGGGGGGGGGGACTCTGGTGGTGATGGATTCAAGGTGTAACTGATCTTTGGAAGGTCATCTGGGGCCAGAAATATAACATGCCTTCAACTACAGAGGAAAGACTGAGAATGTAGGGAGCTCCAAGAGGATCATCAATTTGGAACTTAGCTTTCGATAATAAAGAGTTAATTTGCAACCATACATTTTGGGAAATAAGAGACGGGAGGAGTGCTCTATTTTCGCCATATTCGTGGCAATAATGGGAAAAACTATTGAGTCTCCAATATTTTGCTAAGATCTTACTTTTCACTAACAAACCCCACAACTTGATAGTTAATCAGTTTTGGGACCCGACCCCTAAGAATCAATGGAGACAGTGGAAAACAAAACAAGACTGGAACAACCCTCCTGACTCAAATCAATGGGATGTGTTTGACTCTAAGTTTCACACTAGAAGAATTGCATCGTTAGAAGGACAGGGCACTCTCAGGTGGGGCTATAAAACTAAACGTATGTTCACCATAAAAGAAGCTTACCAACTGGCATCGGAGGAGCATCTAGATCAATACAATCTACTCTGGAGGAAAATATGGATGGGACAATTTTGGCCGAAAGTAATGTATATCCTGTGGCTAGTGTGTAGTGGCAGGATTCTTGTAGAAATTTTGAATAATATGACACATATTCACAGAGATTATCCTGATTATACACTTATAAGTGGAACATGCATAATACATAACCTCCTCAACATTGATCATCAATTTACAGAAGCAGAAACATTCACAGGTGTACATAGAAACATCAATCACACATATCAACACAGTATTTTCCTGGGGGAACCATCTCGCTAAAAACCCCAACTATATGTATATTATAGTGATTGAATCATGTAACAGTACATAGTACAATATTCCTCACAGGTACTTAGTACTATCTCCACATGCTACACACAATACAACTCGGATCTGATCTCCAAATCTCCCACGCTGCTTGCCTGGCTCCACAGCTCAATACCTGCTCAAGAATTATGAGAATGGTTTACCAAACTCGTATTTGACCTGCAAATAATCACTCACATTGTGTTGGATGTGAGCATAGGCTACAATTCTTGGTATTGGCCAATTCATTGGCATACTCAATCCCTCTGATTGTGCAAATCATCATGCACAGCTATAGTCACAACTAATAGCAATCTGATCCTCTAACACCTGTCCCTGCTGAACTGAACATGCACTGACATGCAACTAAGTTAACTGATGTATTCTATAGTTGCATTATGAGTTAATAACTTTTGAATTAATTAATAAATAATTCACCCAACTCATCTCTAGTCTATTGATCAATTAGACTAAATACAACTAGTTTAACAAAGTTAAACTGAACACAACTCCATCAACTGCACCTCCAGTCCACTAAACTCAACTCACTTGAGTTCTAACTAAAGTCTTGCATGCAAATATTAGTCATCCCATAGGTAACCACATATTTCCTTCTGGGATTTGCATGTACCACATCCGTAGCTCATCCTGAAGTGCTCCAAGAGAATAAGATCAAGTTTATAGTCCAAATATTATTATGAGACAATAATATTTGACTTTTATATTTTTCACAGCCAGTCTAAAAATAGACTTTGATCACTCATACTGTGATCACCCATACTGTGATCACCCATACTGTGATCACTCCTGCTGTGATCATCCCTGCTGTGATCATCCCTGTTGTGGTCACTCCTACTGTGATCATCCCTGCTGGGATCCAAAAATAGAACTTGCGCCATAATTTGCCTACGGGCCCACTTAGTGAAGGCGACTCCTTTCCACTAAGCTCCATCATCTTGTTGCATTCTCAACAAGCATTTCTTGTTGCACACTTCTCAATGCTCCCTCTCAACAAGAAAGGCTTCCTCTCAAACCCGATCCTGTGACTCTGGAATGTTCTCCATGCAACACATCTGGCCGGTCCACTTGCTTTGTCATCAAAGTCTCTGACTGCTATTGCCTCTGTCAACTGAAAACTCTGCATCTCTGTTCTCTTTAGTATCTGACTACTCTAGCCTCTGTCACTTTGATCTCTGACTGCATCTGTGCTGCTGCTAGTTCTATCTCCCAGCATTGCATCTGCACTGCACCTCCCAACTGACCTCCCTGTTGGGCTAGAAACACCCTCTGATGTTGAAGCTCTACCTGCTGCTGACAAGTGCTCCCTCTCTGACATCTGTGCTACTGCAACATCTCCATGCATCTCGCACCATTTCACACCTCTCTGTGCCACCTAGCACTGTGCAAAACACTTGTGCCTCTCACATTGCTACAACCTGCTAGCTATGCGTTGTCCTGGGATTCCCTGCATTGTCACTCTCTCTGCCGCTCCATCCGCATCTGTCTCTACCCAATCAGTCAGTTCCTGCTACTACACATCTGGGCTCCCGTAGCAAGGTCTCATCCAAGAGGTTGGGTACCTCAAGGATCCTGCCCCTCCTCCATGGGACGATCAATCCACATCACCCCACCTCCTACCTGGAGGTATGGCTGCATGTGATCCCTCAGCCCACTTGGCTCGAAGTTTCCCCCTACTGGAGATCTCTGGATGAGTATCGATTTCCTCTCAGCTTCCCCTGTTGTGGCTCCTCCACAACCTCCTGAAGCTGTTGCACCAATCGTGGCTCCTCCACAATCGTCTAAGACTTCTTCTGGCTCTGCATGTTGATAGGTAATATACGCTCCCTCTCAACCACCAAGTCTCCATAAGTTGCCTCATTACTCAAGGCTTTGCATGCATCTTGAACCTCAAGAGCATACAGGTTCTTGACCCGTGAACCAATCTGCTTCACCTGTCTAGTGATGATGTGTCTAAGGAAAACCTTTCCCTTATTGAAGACCATATCATAGCCTTTGTCTTCCAACATCGCGATCGACAACAAGTTTCTCTTCAGTCCTGGTACATACTTGACATCGGTCAAGGTAAGGCGAGCTCCATGCTCCCTCTGAAAAGTAACCGTGCCTACACTTGAGACACTATACTTCTCATCATTACCCATCCCTATGAGTATCTGGAGATCTTTCTCCTCCAAAGTACTGAACAAACTTTTGTCACCGGTCGTGTGGAAAGAAGCTCCACTGTCAAGAAACCAACCACTTCCCATCATGGATGAAACCATGCATGCGAAGAGTGTGAAATCCAACTCAAACTGTGAAGCAAGTGCCTCACCTTCAGATCCTTCCCTGGATCCCTTCTTGGACTTCCTCTTTGGGCAATTGGTAGCATAATGGCCCAACTCATGACAACGAAAGCATCTCACCTTCAATTTGTCAACCTTCTTCCCACCACTAGAAGAACTGGATTCGGAAAGAGAACCCTTCTCCTTCCCCTTCTTCACCTTACTCGCTAAGGCACAGTTCTCCTCATCCTGCATGGATGAAGAACCGTCTCTGGTGCTCCGTCTAATCTCCTCCTGCAAAAGATCCGACCAAAGTCTCTCCCATCCTGGCAGTTTCTCCCTTCCATTCACCGAGTCCTGGTAGCTATGCCAACTCTTAGGAAGGTCAAGGAGTGCTAGACTCACCATCCTCATCCGACAGTCACCCCCACACTTCCCAGCTCATCCCGGCATTGGGTGAACTTCGTGAGATACTGGAGCATACTGTCTCCATTCTCAAACAACAATGTAAACTTTGAAACGGGAACTATAAACTCAAAACGGGAACTGTGGCCAAAAAACCCCGAAAAAACATAAAAAACAGTGCTAAAAACGAAAAGTGTTGATGCTGGAATAACACCTTTTTTTTTCCAAGCTAAATTTTCAACATGTTTTAAAAACGACAGTGAAAACCAATTTTTGGTGCAAAATTTGTCCAAAAAACGCCCTCAAAACGAAGTGTTGATGATCGAATAACATTTTTTTTTCTCAATGGTAAATTTTGTGCAAAAAACACCCTCAAAATGAAAAGTGTTGATGCTGGAATAACAATTTTTTTTCAATGGTGAAATTTCAACATTTCAAAATAATAGCATAAAATATTTTATCATGACCCCCGAAAAACATTAAAATTTCAAAAAATAAAAATAAAATAAAAATTAAAACAATGAAAAAACACAAAACAAAAAAATAAAAAATAAAAATAACAAAACATAAATAAAAATATATACTAAAAACAAAACATTAAATAAAAAACACAAAACAAAAAAAATCAAACATCAAAAATAAAATCAATCATAAAAATGTAAAATGTAAAAAAAAACAACAAAACAAAATTAACCTATAAAAAATAAGAATTAAAAAACTAGAAAAAAATTACAAATTATAAACAAATAAATAGTAAAAAAAACATATCTAAAAAAAATTGGGGAAAAAACAAATATGTAAACCATAAAAAAATTTGGGAAAAAAAGAAAAAAACACATTTAAAAAACTATAAAATTAAATAGGTAACAATAGAAAAATTAAAAAAAAACATTAACAAAAAACTAAAAAAAATTCAAATTAAAAACAAACTAGATTTAAAAAAAAAAAGGAAAATTAACAAAAAATAAAAAATAAAAATTAGTGAAATTAAGATTAAAATGATGATTACTTAAAAAATAAATGTAAAAATACATATATATGAGACAAAATATAAATAAAAAATATTAAAAAAAAATTGTTTAATCATAAAAGAATTTGGAAAAAAAAAATAAAAAAATAAAAATTTATATATATAAATTTAAGTAAGTAAAAATATAAAGATTAAAAAAATCATTAACAAAAACTAGCCCAAAAAAAAAAAAAAAACACTAGATTAAACAAAAATAGAAAATTAACAAAAAAATAAAATTAAAAACTAGTAAAATTACTATTACTATTAAAAAGACAAAAATAAGCTCAAATTATTAAAAAAAGAAAACTAAAAAAATATCGAAATTTTAAAAATATAGGTATTTTTCAATAAAAAAAAATAAAAAAAATTAAAGAACATTTTCAACTTACAAAAAAAAGTCTTTTTGATTTAAGAATAAATAAATAAATAATTTTTTTTATTAAATTTTCATTATTTATTTAAAAATAAAAATAAAAGATAATTTTTTTTTTAAATGTAATTTTTTTTTTTTTAATTTGAAAGAAAAAATTCATTAAACTGTAGCAATAAAAATTAGTAAATTTTAATTTATTAAAAAAAATTAATAAAAACAAAATTAATAAAAAAAAATTATTTTAAATATTTTAATCAAAATTAAATTTTAGTTTTTTTTATAACTTTTGATTCAAAACAATATTTTATTTATTTCAAAATATAAATCATAAAAAAAATTTAATTTTTCTAAAAAAAAAATTAATTTTTTAATTTAAAATTTATAATATTAATATTTCTTTTTAAATTAATATATTAAAAACATATTAAAATTTTTAAAACAAAAACGACCGCCCACCCCTGCCCCCTCCCCGGCCCCGCCCCGGCCCACCCCGCCCCCTCCGCCCTCCCGTCCCTCCCCCCGCCCCCTCCCCGGCCTCTTCAACCCGCGCAGGGCCACCCCCGGGCTGCCTCGGCCCGCCCGACGGGCGGCGGGTCAATTCGGGAATCGACCCGTCGCCCGTCGGGAGGGGCGGGGCGGCCAGGGGGTGGCCCTGCGCAGGTCGAGGAGGCCGAGGGGGGGGGCGGGGGGAGGGAGGGGAGGGCAGAGGGAGGGAGGGGAGGGCGGAGGGGGCAGGGAGGGGGCGGGGTGGGCGAGGGTGGACCGGGGGGGCGGTCGTTTTTGTTTTAAAAATTTTAATATGTTTTTAATATATTAATTTTAAAAAAATTTATTAATTTTTTAAATTTTAAATTAAAAAATTAAAATTTGTTTTAAAAAAATTAAATTTTTTTAATTATTTTTTAAATAAAACGTTAATAATAATTAAAAAAAATTTAATATATTTTTAAAATTTTGTTTTAATAAATAAAAAATAAAAAAACTTTAATAATATTTTTTAATTTTTTTATACAACACATAATTATAATTAATTTTTTTAATATATTAATTTAAAAAAAAAAAATTATTAATTTTTTAAATTTTAAATTAAAAAATTAAAATTGGTTTTAATTTTATTTATTTTTTAATGATTTATATTTTGAGATAAATAACATATTGTTTAAAAAAACATTATAATTTTTTTTTTTAATTAAAAAAAGATGGTTTAAAAAAAATATGTAATTTTTTTTTTTTGTTAACATAAATGTAGGTTTAATTTTTTTAATTCTTTTTGAAAATATAAAATGTAGTTTTAATAATTTGAATTTTTAAATTAAAAAATAATAATAATAAAAATTGTTTAATTTTTTTTTTTTTTTTTTTAATAAAAGACAAGATTGTTTAAAAAAAAAAAATATTTATTTAGTTTTAAATAAAAAAAGTATATTTAATAAAATATAATTGTATTTCTTTTTTTTTAATAAAAAATAACCATTTTTTTGGTTTATTTTTTTTTTAATTTAATTTAATTTTTGTTTTTTTAATATTAATTTTACTAGTTTTTTTTATTTTTTTCGTTAATTTTCTATTTTTTTTTAAAAACTAGTTTGTTTTTATTTTTATTTTTATTTTTTTCCTAGTTTTTTCTAATGTTTTTTTTTTTTTTTAATTTCTCTAATTCTGCTTGTATATATATATATATATATATATATATATATATATATATATAGATATATATATATATATATATACATATATATATATCAATTTTGTTTCTTTTTTCCAAATTCTTTATGGTTTGTGAGATTTTTTTTTTTTTAAATATTATTTTCACTAGTCTTTTAAATTGTTTTCGTTATTTTCTATTTTTTTCTTTAAACTAGTTTGTTTCTATTTTTTTTTCCTAGTTTTTGTTAATATATATATATATATATATATATATATATATATATATATATTTCTCAATATTTACTTACTTATATATATATATATATATATATATATATATATATATATTTCTCAATATTTACTTACTTATATATATATATATATATATATTATAATTATTTTTTTTTCCAAATTCTTTTATGGTTTATGATATAAATTTTTTTAACATTTTTTATTTTTTGTTTTTGTCTTTTTTATATATATTTTTATATTTGTTTTTTAGAGACAATTATTTCATATGGATTGAAAATTTAATTAATGATGTATAAATATGTAGAATATCGAAAATGTAAAATATCGACCTTCTTCTTTAAATATGCAAATCAATAAAAGCCCCACTACAAAAATAAAAATAAAAAATAAATAAAAACTAGAAAATATGAAGAAGCAGATCACTTCCAAAATTATTAAATTTACGAAATAATTATTTACATTTCATACATTAGAAAATTTAAAGTCAAAAAATAGGTCTTTTAAAAAAAGGGTTACGAAATAATTATTTACATTTCACACACTAGAAAATTTAAAGTCAAAAAATAGGTCTTTTAAAAAAAGGGTGTGATGCAGAATACTCACTTTTTAAAATTAGCATGAAAATCATTACCATTCTAAAACTTAATGCACATGAAAAAAATTAAATTTCCAAAAACCATGTTCTAAAAAAAACATGTGTATTCTGCATCAGCACTTTTGAAAATCGGGTTATCTTTTGCTATCTCTACGAAACGGGTAACAGTATCAGTTCCCGTTTCAAAGTTTACATTGTTACACTTAATGTTTCTGAGTTTTACCTCTTGCTTTGGAATTAAATTCAAATTCCACTAGCACAAAACTCAACCGCTTCCGATCTAGAATTCGTGAGAACAAAGTATTTCTTGTACAGAGATCGACTGTATGGGAATTCACTGGATATCTCACCTTCCAAAAGAAGGATGAATCTAGAGGCTACCTGGCCCGATTACAGACTCTGCCTGAAGAAATAAAATGTAAACACTTCCTGAATAATAAATCTGATGATCAATACAACACTTATATCATGTAGAACTTCTTCTACAAATCAGCTCGCTCTGATACCATGTAGAAATTTTGAATAATATGACACATATTCACAGAGATTATCCTGATTATACACTTATAAGCGGAACATGCATAATACATAACCTCCTTTACGTTGATCATCAATTTACAGAAGCAGAAACATTCACAGGCGTACATACAAGCATCAATCACACATATCAACACAGTATTTTCCTGGGGAAAGCATCTCGCTAAAAACCCCAATTATCTGTATATTATAGTGATTGAATCATGTAACAATACATAGTACAATACTCCTCACAAGTACTCAATACTATCTCCACATGCTACACATAATGCAGCTCACATCTGATCTCCAAATCTCCCCCGCTGCTTGCCTGCCTCCACAGCTCAATACCTGCTCAAGAATTATGAGAATGGTTTACCAAACTCCTATTTGACCTGCAAATAATCACTCACACTGTGTTGGACGTGAGCATGGGCTAAAATTCTTGGTACTGGCCAATTCATTGGCATACTCGATCCCTCTGATTGTGCAAATCATCATGCACAACTATAGTCACAACTGATAGAAATCTGATCCTCTAACACTTGTCCCTGATGAACTGAACATGCACTGACATGCAACTAATTTAACTGATGTATTCTATAGTTGCATTATGAGTTAATAACTTGTGAATTAATTAATAACTAATTCACCCAACTCATCTCTAGTCTATTGATCAGTTAGACTAAATACAACTAGTTTAACAAAGTTAAACTGAACACAACTCCATCAACTGCACCTCCAGTCCACTAAAGTCAACTCACTTGAGTTCTAATTGAAGTCTTGCATGGAAATATTATTCATCCCATAGGTAACCACGTATTTCCTTCTAGGATCTGCATGTACCACATCCGTAGCTCATCTTGAAGTGCTCCAAGAGAATAAGATCAAGTTTATAGTCCAAATATTATTATGAGAAAATAATATTTGACTTTTCTATTTTTGACAGCTAGTGTAAAAATAGACTTTGATCACTCATACTATGATCACTCATACTATGATCACCCATACTGTGATCACTCTTGTTGTGATCATCCGTGCTGTGGTCACTCCTACTGTGATCATCCCTGCTGGGATCCAAAAATAGAACTTGCGCCATAATTTGCCTACGGGCCCACTTAGTGAAGGCGACTCCTTTCCACTAAGCTCCATCATCTTGTTGCATTCTCAACAAGCATTTCTTGTTGCACACTTCTCAACAATTCTCACCTGGGATGAATTACAGAAGAGAGAAATCCATGGGCCCTCTTTCTGCAATATGGTTGCCTCTCAGACTGAAACCATAGAACATCTCTTTAATATATTCCCCTTTGTAGCCCGAACCTGGCAGAATATAAATACCCTTTTTGGTCATCTAGACCGGGATAATACCAGTATCCAATCCACCATTAAGAGTTGGAGGAAAAAAATTCCTTCCAATCTAATGGTAAATCAAGCCTGGTGTCTATCCCTCGGCTTTCTTTTATGGGCAGTATGGAAGGAAAGGAACATAAGGATTTTCAAGGACCAGAAACTGGCACACTTGAAAATCTGGAAAGGAATACTCCAAAATGTAAGAGAATCTATACTAGTAGAGAAATGGCATTCTGATGATTGGAAGGTCAACCCCTAAGAAGCGTGAATATTGTCTACTCTCAACTTATCCCATCAAAGCTTGCACCTTCATATTGGAACTTAAATTTTCCTCTTAGCCAATCTCCTTGTCGCTTCTCATGACCCCTGAGGGTTTTCTCAAGCTAAACTTCGATGGGGCATCCAAAGGTAACCCTAGGGATGCGGGTTTTGGAGGGTCATCAAGGATTCGCGGGGCCAGGATGTCCAAATATATGCTTTGGATTGTGGCATGGCAAGTAACAAAGAAGATGAATTTGATGTTGTTAAACATGGTTTGATAATAGCCAAAAGGGAAGGGTTGAGAAAAATGGTGGTGGAAGGCGACTCTTCTCTAGTCATTAATACTATTAAAAATCTGAACCAGGGGTCCCAGTGGGAAAATATTAGTAAAAGTTGGAGTACTGCTCACTTGATCCGGGATATCAGTGAACTTATTCAATATTTTGAATATATCATCCCCTCGCATGTCTCTCGCAATGGCAACACAACTACATATTTCTTAGCAAACTAGGGCTATCTTCAGCCGAGAGTGAATATATATAAGCCTTGGATAAGGGAGATTGGGGAAGAAGGAATGGAACAATTGACTCTGATTTCGAACCAAGACCTGGCTCTTAATCAGAACCCCTGATCGGGGTGTGAGATAGTTGAAGGCTCGCTTAGTCTTTATTGACATGACAAAGCTTTTATTGTTTTGGGACGGTGGGTAGTATCCCTCACGCCCTCACACGTGTATTCACTGTGACAATATGAAATGTCACTGATCTTGGCAGATCCACGACATGAAGGTTGGTAATCGTTGGCACCTATAGGTAGTGGGAGAAAAGGTGACGTTAAGACCATATATCCTGCGTATAAACCCAGTTCCTCAGTTTCTTAAGGAGCCTAAGTTTGTTGGTTATAGGTTCACGACAACGAGAACACAAGAGGAGTACCCAGCTGCTACATGTCTCTGCTTGAGGTTGACGTATAAATTCTGGTTTGCCTATGTTGTCTTTACTCTTGGCCTCTGTACAGTGGCTTGGGTCACGAGTGTGGGAAAGTGGGAGAAGGGTGAAGAAAGGGGACCCGACCTTGGTAGATATGGTGAAGTCTCAACCTCACAGTGGAGCCTTAGGTCAAGGTGGAAGAGGTAGGAGACACTAAGAAGATAAAGGAAAAGATGTAGATCCATCTTCCGATCGGACTGAGTGATAGACGACTGCACGACAAAGAACTGAACAACAGGAGACTACGCGATAGGTGACTGTGGGGCAGGTGACTGCGTGGTAGATGATTGCATAGTAGGGGACTGCGCGACGGGGGATAGTGTGGCATGGGATTGCGTGGAAGATGGGTTGAAAGAAAGTTATGAGAATCTTCAGGCCACGGTCAAGGCTTATTGCGAAAGGACCCCGACACAGGTGAAACAATTGATTGCAAACTGGGAGGCAGAGTTTAATTCGCAAGCTAAGCTGGAATTTCTAGTCGAACACTGGGGGGAACTAATCACGAACCCTAGGTACACAAGCAACCATCTCACCTTGTTCATACAGTCCATTCATCTTTATTGGTTAATGAAGTGCATAGTGGCCAAAGCAATGGCTACAACCACCAACAGAGTGGTGCACAATGACGTCGAGTCGGGTTTACAAGACATTCAAAATGAGCTCCAGCTTATCCAACGTCAGTTGCATAACCAAAACGATGCTCTGGGCCGCATCAAGTGACATATCCCATGTCTACCACAAACTGAATTACTAGGATCAAGTGCTAAAGATCCTAGTGAGGTGGAATAGCTGGATAATTATTGGATCGAAGTTATGGCTGTTAATTTTAGATTTTTTTGGATGTTTATGTCGGGTAACATTTATGTTTTCAATCTTATGTTTATTAGTTGGTTTCTAGACTATCGACCTTATAAGGCTTGGCTAAAAAGGCTCAAACTATTTATGTTTTGGATGGCTTATAATGCAATTTGGTGGCCAACAAATCTGGTTTCCCACTAGGTAGGTTGAGGCCACTGAATGACTCATATATTTGTAACCTACCTATTTATAGATGAATGAATGAAAGGTACTGCTAAGCTTACAAAAAAAAATACTAAAATATAATATTAATTAATTTATATCAATATAAAAATATATTATATAATAACAATTTATTGTTAATTTTTTTTTTAAATAATAATATTCATGTTAAGAAAATGTATATAGCAATTATTTAGTTTAGTTCATTTTTTTTTTAATGCTATAAATTATTTTTTATATATGAGGCATGTACTAAACAACAATTTTGCATATTATACTTGTTTATATTTTTTTTGATAAAATTTACCAATATTGCAACAATTTTTGTCCAATAATCCTATTGTAAATGGATGTCCATACATAGAAGATAATTCATAATATTGAAAACTTATATTCATGTGACAAGATTGTGCATATTTTATAATAACTTCTCTATTTATTAGGTGTAAAATAATTTTTTACTTTTATTTATTATTATATAAATATAAATTTAATATTTACCTCATATATAAATATTATACTATTTCACATAAATTATGAAAAACTTAAAATATTTATTTCAACTTGATAAAATATTATCTAAACATACATATTTCATATTGCACAATTTTTAAAATTTTATTATTAGAAAATTCATAATTTTGGAAGTTTTAATTTATGAAAAAAGTAGGGACTTTTTTTTTTACTTATTACTAATTAATGATGTAAATTAAATAAATTGGTAAATATCCATAAATATTAAAACACTTATATTATAAACATCTTATATTACAAAAAATTGAAAATAAAATAAAAACTAAGTAAATTATAACTTTATTTTAAATTACATTAATATTGATTATAAAAAGAATTAATATAAATATTAAACATACATAAAAGTAAAAAAAATGGTAATAATATTTTTATCCATCTAGATTTATTCTCATTTTACTGTAGATATTTTTATCTATATTGATCTACTGTCAATTTACTATGGAGATTTTTAATTTGTAAATAAGTTTTGTTACAATATTATGGGTCAATACCATCACTTATCAGTATCACATGCAGAAAAATAACAAATAACTCTATATAACACTTGTTCATATAACATTTTTTTAATTAATCAATTTAATTAAAATAGCAAAAAAGACATCACTACTTTGAAATAAATCTTAATCTTTGATTTGTGTATACATCTAAAAATATTCTAAAATATTCATGAAAGGTAAATTTCTACCATCCACATTATTAATAATTAAATTAAAATTATAAAAACAAATAAACATATCTATTAATATAATTATTATGTAAATTTGTAAATTAATTTTCAATTATTATTATATAAATTTAAATATATAAATAAAACATAAAATTTCTCAATCAAAATTACAAATACAAATCAAATAAAAATGCACTTTCATTTATTAATTTAGTTTGTATTTATCCTTCGGCTGCTAAAACGAAATAACATCTATGATGATAGAAACAATGATTGAATTTCGAAATAATAAGAGTCCAAAAACATTAAGATTGAGCTTTTTCTTGGAGATCAGATTAATGAGATATGCTGTTTTTTGACGATGTGCCTGCAAACAATCAACCTTACAGGTATTGTAAAGTGTCATTGTCACGATCTCGTGCGTTGAAACGAAACAACATTGTATGTTCCATTCATTTCAACTTAATGCTTCTTTTGTTTACCCTACAACTTATTTTTAAAGTTCTCTTTCACTAGGTTTTTGTTATTGCCCATCTTTTCAAATCATTGAACTTTATTGGCATAACATAAAGAAAATATGGTAGTTTAATTTTATTATAAATAATTAACCATAGGATAAATAATTGGATTAATATAAAATATATGTGACATGATTAACATGAATATATTTCATTTTAAATTAAATAAATATATTTGTAAATGAAAATATTAAATGAGTTGAATTTTTTAGATTTTTTTAATTTACAATCTAGATTGATTTCACGATCTAGATTGATTTTCAAAGGAATCTAGTTTCCTAGGAATTTGAGATTATTCCAATTCTAATAAATTTATATTCTAATTAGATGCGGAAATTAATATATAAATACATTTTATTTAGCAAAAATGATCCATTGTAATTCCTTTTTTTTTCAACTTAAACTAGATTCGTGCCATGTGGCTGTGGCCCACCAATTTCTTAGGGATTTCAGATTATTCCAATTGTAATAAGTTCATGTAATTAGATGGCGAAATTAATATATAAGCAAATTATATTTAGTAAAATGGTCCATTTTACAATAAAATGTGTAATTCTTTTTTTTCTCAATTAAAATTAACACATAATTTATTGGTAAAATATTTTCTGTATTGTAATATTTCAACATAATTATATTAGTAAATATAAATATATATTGTATGAGAATAAACTAAAAAGATAAATAAACCATATGAACATAGTTAATATAAATATATCCGGTTTATGAATATATCCTATTTGAAACTAAACTAGATGGATAAATAAACAATATGGACACGATAATGAGCATATTTTATACTAAACTAAGCTTAACATATTTGAATATGAAGATATCCCGTTGAGACTAAACAAGTATATCGTAATCTAATTAGTATGAATATAGATGGATAACTAAACAATAAGGACATGATAATGATTCTCGGAGATGGAGATTAGAAGCACATAAGTGTAATAGTTATCTTTACATTTAAAATGACATATCAATTGTTATTTTTAAATAAACAATATTGTTGCGAAAAATTGTTGAAGGGAGTGTTTTATAATAAATAGGAATTTTGATTATAATGTTTTCGATATGGGAAGTTTTTGTTTATATAACTGATACAAAATGGGGTGAAAAAATTTGTGATTTTCATGTAGTAAATAATTTTATAAAATTTATATAAATTTTATTGAGAATTTTAATTTTAGTTAATGATGAAAAGAATTAGTTTTATATAATTTACAGGAAATTTTTTAAGTGTTATTTTTTTTTGTTTTTAAAAATAAAGTTGTTTTTTTTTTAATTTTTTTTTATTAAGAAAGTTTTGGTGGTATATGCTATGAAATATTTGATTATAAAATTTTGCAATATTTCATATTTTTAAATTAAAAAAAAAATTGTTTGGAAGTTTTAGTTTTATAAAATAAGTAGAAATTAAAATATTGTATTTATAAAATTTTGACTTATTTAACAAGGTTCAAATCAAGTTATTATAGAAATAAAAATAAATTTATTTACAAATCAAAGATTTATTTATTATTTTAAAGTTTTTTTTAGTGTAGGTTAATTATTAAATATTTTGATTTTTTTCCAATTATATATTTTCCTTAATTTTATTTGAAATTCAAAGAAAAAGTATTAGAATTATAAGTTTGAGCTATATAATTGGCATAAATTGTTAAAATTTATTTATACATTTAAAAACTAGTTTAAATAAAAAGAATTCAAATCTTAATGTTATAAAAAAATTATCACTCAATTTCAATAAAAACTTAAAAATATTTAATAATTAAACTACTTTAACTTAATTTTTATTCATACAATGTCAATACATAAAAATATATATATGAAACTAATAATATAAAATAAAAACTAATAGCATTTTTCATTTAGAGCTTTAAAGTATATATATGAAACTAATAACATCAAGAGTTTCCTTCTTTCTGAAACTCTTCATGTTACATCACTAACATGTTTTCACTTTAAAAGAAATTAACTATTGATTGATTAAAAATAATTTTAAATTAAATTTTCAAGAAAAATATATTATATAGAAACCCATCAGAAGTTTTCCCTACTATAAATACCACCTAAGGATTGGGGAACTATGGTGGCCAGGCCTGGAAATTGATGTACTATAGGACATATTTTAAGCACGTCAAATCTGACGTCTAAAATATATTAAGGTTCGATCATTTTGACTTTTAATTAAAAATCCAAACTGTAAAAATCTATTGTAAGTGACTTTACAAATCCCCAAAATTATTTATTATAACTAAGGCTGAGTTTACAAAAATCTAATCATAATGTACATATTACACATAGGTGATCCACATCGTTGATCCATTTGGATTTCTTTGTACCTACAGACTACAGGGCTATGGCAGGGCTATGGCTAGCGTGCTATATTCTTTCAAGATCTGGTTGTTAAGAATTAATGGGACATTATGGGGACTACAGGGCTATGGCTAGCTTGCTATATTCTTTTAAGATCTGGTTGTTGAGAATTAATGGGACATTATGAGAGTAACTATCGGCATGGCCATATGAATATTGATGACAGGGCTATGGCTAGCTTGCTATATTCTTTCAAGATCTGGTTGTTAAGAATTAATGGGACATTATGGGGACTACAGGGCTATGGCTAGGTTGCTATATTCTTTCATAATCTAGTTGTTGAGAATTAATGGGACATTATGAGAGTAACTCTCGGCATGGCCATATGAATATTGATGACAGAATTTAATGACCTATTTACTAGCATTGGAATTGACTCTCTTGCAAAACAAATTTCCAATTTACCACTTTCGCCTTTGGCATCTAACAATATGTAGTTTGATGAATTATGTGTTTTATGGTCTTACATTTTCCTCTGCCATTGCTATTTCTTCCTAATTGGAAAAATAACATCTCTGCAATCTTTTAATTTACCCTACTGCACTGTTGAATTTGTTAGTGTATGAATATGGTGTGCTTTCTCATTAGAAACTGCTACACTGGTGGTATCAGCCTATCAGGTATGTACTCTTTATTTACTTATTCCATTAGTTTATTGTAAAATCTAAAAAGTACTTACAAGTTTTGTAAAATATGATATGGTTTATTGTAAAACCTGAAAAATACTTAAAAGCTGTGTAAAATTTGATATGGTATATAGGAAATTTTGAAGTAAATTAAAGTGTGGTTGCTTTATTTACTTATGCCCTTAGTTATTGTAAAACCTGTAAAATACTTACAAGTTATATGTAAATTTTGATGTGGTATACAACCCTTCAGGAAATGTTGAAGTAAATTAAGGCATGATTTCTTTCACCAGTTTAGGGATCCCGTAATGAAATTTTGAAGTAAATTAAGGCGTTATTTTTTCCAACTAGCCCGGGAGCAGCTCAAACTCAGGTTTGTAGACTGATACGCCCCCAAATTCAAGAAAAAAAGTGTGTATTTTATTTTTTGTATTCTAATCTATTTTTCGAAAGTTGAGGATTTTGAATTTTCAAAATTGGTGTGGATAAGAGGTTTAATGTTATTTGGTAGTTTTCTAGAATGGGAAGTTGAAGATTTTGAATTTTTAAAATTGGAATAGATAAAAGGCCCAAATTACCCCACTAGGGAGACACTCGAATTTCTTCTAAATGAGGGTGGAATTGTGCTTGGAAATTCCTTGTGCTGAACAACATTGGTTGACTTAGCTAAGCAGCTCAAGCAAACTCTCCAATTTTGAAATGAAATTCCAAATAGAATGATCAAAATGAGGCTCTAGCCTTCCTTATATTGTGTCTTTCCATTCCTCAGACCATGGGTCAATTTCTCTTACACTATGCTTTGATACCATGGTTTGATTATTCCCGTGGTTCAACTTAAATTTTGGTAACCTCCACAACTTATCTTCACTTTAATTTTTCTTTTCTCCTAAGTTTATGCTTCTTTTCTCTCCAAAAATTGTATTGACCCATCACAACCCATTTTCCTAACTTTATTTGCCAAAAATATTTATTATTCTTCAAAACTGCAAAATTGAAAATTTCCCTTAACAAAATTATTAATAATTGGGACACGAAAATCCTCCCTACTAAAAATTGATTATCCTCAAGCACCTCCTGAATAGGTGCCCTCTTTAACTGTTGATCACCATTGTAACGATAAATAATACCAGGGTTCCAAATTCGCCACTGAGCCATCCCTAATCTTAGCACTGCCATGACATGAAGGAATCCCTCGATACGAGGATCCCAAGCCATCTTGATCAATGTGAATCACACCTTACTCCATTAGGTTTCCAACCAAATACAGGTACCAAAACACGTTTGCATACTATAAATAAGTAGAGCATCATGATAATGTAAGACTTTATCGAACTCCCCATGAAGCTTCCCTACCGAGTAGTCCACCTCATGCACTCCAAGAGTAAACTCTTGAAGACACAACACATTCCCTGTGGGGATGAAGTCTTTCTTGCATTAAATTCCCTTAGCGTCATCTCAGTGACCAACGTTGCGTGCTGAGGAAGTATCCCATGCTATTAGTGAGTTGCTAAATCCATAGGGAAGATCTGAGTGATCTCCTCCTATAGTATCCATCTCATCCCTAAAGTTCATTAGGTGGTCAAGTACTATGATGCTAGGGTCCCATGCCCATCACAAAAAGAAATTGTGCTATTGACCCTGCAACACTCTCGTCATGACTAATTGCATACTATGCTTGTACCAAAACCTCCTCTTATGTAAGTCTTGGCCATAATATATGTGATGATCGAGGCTAACCTTAACATGCCAAGGTGACTCAACAACGCTCACCCTTATCACTCCATGGCTGGACCCAATCCTGGAAAACCACCTGCCTCACCATATGATGAATACCTCGGTGATCGCTCATGTGTTAACTTGATAATGAAATGCATCACCTATTATCTAGATTGTACTCACTGAGTATGGAGTGTCCCACCAATCAACTAGATCTCTAGATCCCATAACCATACTAGAACTCCACAACACCCAATCTCCACTTCCTACTACTAGCTTCTAGGACCCCTTTGTGCCTCATCTCTGACCATTTTATGTATATAATGGATGGGTACCCAATTTCAAGAATTTATCCTGCATATGACAAACTATTGTGCTCCTTCCAGACCACATAGTGAAATCTGTTATCCTAGCTCCTGATGATGTACCCTGATATTGCATGGAGCCCGGGCATCCTCCTATTAATGAGGATTATCATCCCCCGTACCTCATGCTCACATAAAAATTCAGGTTTTCCTACTGAAAGTGCACCCTGTGGCTCACTCACGTCACCTCCCTAAGTGTGAACTGAGGGGTGGAGGATATGCTACCTCTATAACAAACCATGTACTCACAAAGCTTATACCTATCATCTCATGCCCTGATCAAATGCCACCATTGAGAAGTCTCTCTCTGGATACTCTATGTTCCAAATAATTGTCTTGAGCGAGCCTCTTGCGTCATGTTGCTCACGATGAAGGAATCGATGGACAGTACCCAACTTCATTGTGCCTGCAAATAATGTGGTAGCGAAACAAACACACAAGTCCCCCTGGATATCATCCAATGATGCTCATCAAGGTCCCCATTGATCCTTAATGAGTTGCACCCCAGGGTATGCATGTTGTCTCTGTTAGGCAGTCTCTTTATTATGCACATCCCTTCCCTTATCAAATAATGGTGTCTTAAAGGAATTGAAGCATTCGTCTCTATTACTAATGGGATCAGGTTCAAGGTTTCTAACTATTTTCAGTTTCTCGTCAAAAGGGGTCGTCCCTACATCTATCCCTCTACCAATTGGCAATGACCTATTCCTCCCTTCCCATTTAGTTTCTATTATCTACCTTCCTGTCGGGCTCTCTCCTTCAACTCCTTCATCAACTCTTTCTTCTCTATCCTTAGCATATTATGAGACCTTGTTGGATATATGTACATAGATATTGAAACGTGCAAATATGAAAGTCACAAATATAGATTTGAAATGTAAATTAGGTTTACAAATATTATAGATGTAATAAACTAGATTAAAGGGACAAGTAAGATGAGATATGTGAAATATATCCTTGTATTATGATAATTATGGGAGGTGTTGGCAACATAGTTTTAATCCATTATGAGGAACCTTTCTTCTCTAGATTTGGCTATCCACCCAAGATTAAATGAGGACATGCAAAGTCCCAGGTGTGGGGAAGACATTGGGCCTTCATTTTGAGGCCTTTACTACTATCAGAAGTGTGAGTTTAACCCTTTATACTCCCTCTTATAGCCTATTATCATTAAATTTTGTCACAATCACTTGAATTATGGTCATCACATCTTAATGAGGTGTTATGTTATTAAATTCAATGTTTTCTTTATTATTTTTAATGAGTTATTTGAGCTAGAGGTTTCCCTTTCTAATGATAGTATCAGATCTTGTAAGCCTAGTAAAGACCTAGTAACCCAAATCATTAGTTGTCATATCTATGTGCCCCCCAAGGTGAAATTTTCCACATGGTTTTCGTTGCTAGGAAACTTGAAATGGATAAGTGTTGGTTGGATTGCTCCTAGGTAAGACAAGGAAAGCACCAATTCACAGTCAATGCTCCAGTCAAACATAGGGTGGTAATGCATACAACACAACAACATTGAATAGTCAATCAATTTTGAGGTTATGGAAACTAACATGGATATTGTCATGCATGCCATGTCATGAAAATATCATATGCCAACATACAAGTAGTTACCCATATTAGCAAGAGCTATATTTGTCAATGGCATTATGCCCTACTCTATTTTTGGCATGTAAATAATTAACAAGTATGTGTGTCCTCAGGAGCTATACATGATTCAATGCACCCTCCTCTATACTATATAACATCTATAAAAAAGTAAAAGTCAAAGGTTGATATTTTTAATATTAAATAATTTCTCACGAAAGTAGTTAATATATGTGTTTCAAAGTTGTTCAAATGATCCAATCTGAAGGCCATATGTCTTGTACTTTGATGACAAAGCATATGTGGGTCCATGTTGAGTGTATGCAAATTGTCTTTACAATTGTAATCTAAACTTGCGTAATCATCTTTTAATATAAATGATGTTATTCTGAGTTTTTTCATAACAAAATACTTATACTATAGCTTTTCATTGTAGCACAAGTCAATAGGTAAGGCCTCCAACCTAGTTTTCATTGAAAATTCATTTATTGCTTAGTCATATAAGCAAATTAGATAGATCTTTATTTCTATTTATGTTCTATAGATAATATTTTAATTCACTATAATTTAGTTTTTGAATTTCATATGTCCTTAATTGTAAAAGTGAGGTTAGGCATTGAATATTGAAGTACAAATGTGTTTTTTAAGGAATTGGAAAATCATTTGATGCCTTTAATGCAAAACAAATTATTGTGATTAGAGCTCGTAAAATTCTCTTATAAACATAATCTTAGTGATCCAAAAAGCCTGTAGCATTTTACTTTTTTACTGATTGAATTTTATCTTTTAAGTGGAAAGTGTAGATTCCCCCTATATAAGTTAAGCACTAAAGGTTGAAGAACAAAAGCGCTTATCAAGGAATCATAAAACCATTTAATGCCTCTAATTCCAAACAAAAGACTATGATTAGAGTCTGTAAAGTTCTCTTGAAAGCATAAGGTTTAATTTTTAGTGTGATGGAATTTCATTACTAATGCATGTTTTACAGCACTAGATTGTAAAATATCCTTCATAGCTTGATAATAATTTATGTACTAGTTACACACAAACAATTTTGGTGTTTATACATTTATAACCACAAATTGAAAGTAATGGAATTTAAGCAATTAAATTGCCTAATAATAACCTTCTCAAACTAAAGGAGGTTGTATACAATCAATTTTGAGCAACCTCCTCAGATCAAAAGATGTTATTATAATTTAAGGTTCCTCAAATTTGATGTGGATCAAGTCTTGAAAATATAGGAACTCTCTCCAAATTTAGGAATAGGAGGTGGCATAAAATCTATCTTAAATAATCTTCTTAAACTAATGGAGGTTGTACACAATTAAGTTTGAACAATTTAAGGTTCCTCATATTTTACGTGGATAAACTTTTGAAAACGTAGGAATCCCCTTCAAATTTGTTGACACCTAATCCTCAGCGGTTGGGTGAACCTGGGATGTGAACAGTCATCAAGAAGATGAACTGATCAGTCACATTCATGTATATAAACAATAGATACCTAAAGAAATATACGAATCATATTTTTTCCTAAGCTGGAGTTACTCCTGGTCTAACATGGTATAAGAGCCAGTCCTAAGAATAGTCGTAACTCCTCTCAATGATTCTCTGCGCATGAATACCTGAGCGCTGCCTCTGTCCTGCGTCTCATTGATTGTGCTAAGTCTCATTGATTGTCCTACATCTCATTGATTCTCTGCGCATCGGTTTCGCTGCCTCTCCACCCCTGACAAAGGCTCAGATCCCAGCATCGGTTTCGCTGCCTCTCAACCACGCTGCCTCATCAATGTATCAAAGCTCTGTCATTTTCCCATCGGCCTCATCATACCCTACGCATCTGTGTGGTAAAAATTTTCAAGCAAGTATTTCTTGCTGTCCGAAGAAACCCGCTACCAGAAAAAAAGCTCTGTCATTTTCCCTGAGGCCGAGGCCGAACTGTATTTTCCTCGCTGGCTAGTCTCCAAACCTCGTGGAGAGCCGGCGTTTGTAGCTCTACTTCAAATCTCAGGATGGCAGATTGATTATCTTTGTTGGATATTGGTTATACAAATACTTTTGTTTTCCAATATAATATATATATATATATATATATATATATATATATATATATATATATATATATATATATATATATATATATATCTATATATATATATATATATATATTTTGAAATGAGGTCGTCTCCGATGGATTTTGTTTATATATATGTATAAACCTTCGTCTTTATACTACTTAAGTGCGTACAACATCAGAGAAGCAGTCAACGCTGGTGGATGCGTGGATTTGTGGACACAACTGAAGTGTGGTGGTGTTTATTCATGGTGGTGCCTTGGTGCTTGTTCGTGGTTTTTGTGGATCTGCGGGACAATCATAGCCATCGCTGAGACACTGGCTAGGTCCTGAAGGCAGCATTCCTCGATTTTTGGGTTTCGTTTCACCCCGTGTAGAATCAATCTTCTTGAATTAAAATTATTTGACTGCAAGGAATGCAATGGAAAGCGGGGAAGCAAGCCATGGATAAAGTACGTTGATAAACGAAAGCACAAGGGAAGGTGAAGGACGAGGGTCTGTATAACGATTATTATTTATCTCTCCGTTAAAGTGCTACTACCATCAACAACAAGGCGGTGATCAATATCAATATATGTGTCGTTGCTCGACATCCCACGCAGAACCTGGGTTATATATGCCCCGTTGCTTCACATGTAGACACAGGAATCTGTGAAGAGGAGATTTGTTGATAAGCTGCGGACTTGAGGTGGAAGGGTTGTTCTACTCGGCGCAAGAGGAGGAAATTTTCTTTTCTGAGGTGTGAAAGCATCAGATCAGTGAATTTGTTTTTTTTTTTTTATAAGCTTCCGTGGTTAGAATTTGAAGGGACTGTGTCCAGAATATGATTCACTTACCTGATTTGATGCGATCCCCTGCCAAAATATACTGTCTCTGCGCTTGCAAGAGACTCAATCTGCTGAAACAGTGAAGACTGAGAGTTTAAAACGTGCAGTATCATTCAAATTTTTTTATATATTGTGCTGCTTTCAAAATAGTATTGCATCGATATATATTGAAGTGATCCCTTATACGTTTTTTCAACATAGTAGTATTGCATGATATATTGCTTCTATCAAACGTTAGAGGAAAATAAAGTGCATAAGGCTGTGACATAAGGATTTTTTTTCAGCAGAAGAATTTTTACAGAATGCATTCAATCATCTCTATGGTAGGGATAGTTCTCACTGGCAAGGAGAACTATCCTGAATGGTCCCGGATGATAAAACACACCCTCATCTTCAATGAGTTGTGGAAGGGAGTGTGTGTCGGAGAAGGAGACAATGACCCAGTACAACCTACATCAGACAAAGAGCTCGTCATTTTGGATAAGAAGAACAGCAAAGCATATGTGTTAATCGCAGCATCTGTAAATGAAGAAGTAAGTCGCCATATTTCATCATATTCAACTGCCTTTGAAGCTTTACAAAAGCTCAAAGAACTCTATGACTCACATTTTGCACTTGAAGTTGTTCAGCTCATGAATAAACTCTTCACTCTTGAACTGAAAAATAATGATCCTCTTGCTCTTGCATCTGATGTTAAATCCATAATGCATGATATCAAATCCACTAAAGTTGAGCTGGATATCCCTCTTATTGATTTTATCAAGGCACTCTATCCTACATACTCCAATTATCTTGAGTCTTTACAAGAAAATGGAAATCTTAAAGATATAACCTTTGACTCTCTTGTGAAAAAGTTTGCTGAAATAGAGAAAGCCTTTGGAAAGAAGACAGTCCCTGAATCTTCTGAAGACACTGTTTGTCTTGCTCATAAAGAAAAGCATCCCGCTCAAGATTCTACAAGAGGAAGAGGTGGACAAAGAGGAAGAGGAAGATACTTCAGAGGCAGGGGGGCAGACATTCTCAAGGAGAAAAATCAGATCTGCATTGCATTCGCTGCAAACGAAATGGATCACATGATGCTTCTACATGCAAGCTACCATGGGACAAAATTGAGCAGAAAAGAAACCAGCAGAAAGGTAAAACTGATGATACAGACAAAGGTAAAGCACCTGAATCCGCTCACTATATTGAGGCACAATGTAACATTGGAGTAAATGAAGATTTGTTTAATGCTTCACTTGCTTCTTCGAAAAATGATTGGTTGCTTGATTCAGGAGCAACCTGTCATATGACTCATAGGAAAGATTTTTTTCAAGATTTCACTGACAATGTTGATGGAGTAGTATACTTTGCAGATCAGTCAAAAATCAAGCCATCGGGGCTTGGCACAATCAGGCTTAAACTGCCTGGTCTTCGAGACTTTCTTCTGGATCATGTTCTATATCTCCCACAACTCAAGAGAAACTTGTTGTCCTTGGTCCACATCCGCCAACAAGGTCACTCCATTCATATGTTTGATGGAAACCTTGAGGTAAGAAAAGCATCTGACCACTCACTTGTCATGAGGGGAATAGAAGAAGAAAGGCTTCTCAAACTGCAAGGAACCTCTGCTCATGCACAACATTTCTCATATATTTCTCATCATGAAGAAGGTACACTTCCATCAAGTTTATTATGGCATGCTAGATTTGGACATTTAAACTATGACAGTCTCCGCTTATTGAAGAAAAATGGTGTTGCTGGTTTGCCTACAATTCCTAGGAAACATAAGCAATGTGATGCTTGCATTCTAGGAAAGCATAGCAAACAGTCTTTTCATGATTCACATTCAAGAGCACATAGGAAGCTTGAACTCATTCATTCAGATTTATGTGGTCCAATGCCTGTTCCTTCTGCAAATGGAAATAAATATATCATGACATTTATTGATGATTACACCAGAATGTGTTGGGTTTATTTATTGAAGAACAAATCTGATGCTTTTCAAACATTCAAGAATTTTCATAAATGGATTGAAAATGATGCACAGTCTCATATTGGGTCTATTCGCACTGATAATGGAAAA